>SJYO01000647.1:14525933-14909682 GCA_006410555.1 Capra ibex | reverse complement strand
CCTCCCCCCTCCCCTCCTCCCCTCCCCTCTCCTTCCCTCCCCCTCCTTCGACCCCCTCCTCCTCCTCGTCTTCATTCACCACCTGTGGGTGAGTCACTCCTCTTGGGGGGTTCCTCCCAAAAAACACAAAACAATTTGAGACTGTTTGACCCCTTTACCAAGCCCTCTCCTCCCTGTCGGTGCCCCGCCCCGACCCCAGTGGCCCCGTCCACACCGACGACTCCCGGCTCGTCGAGGACTCGACCGTCGACCTACGGGACTGACCCCCGGACCTCCCGTTCGGTCGGCGGACGTGTCCCGGACCCGTCCCTGGGGTCGGTCAGGGGCCGTGGGTGTCACGGCCGACGCACGTGACCTCGGAGTCGCCCTGTGTCTGTCCGGCACCGGCCCGGGCGCCCGACGTAGACGGTCGGGGACGAGACACAGAGATTTTCAGGAGTGTCATTCGGACTTCCTGTTGGAGTCTTTCACACTTGTCGTGTTCTCTAAAAGTAGTTGTGATTCCAAAGGGTGGCCTCATGTGACAAGGGAAGGTGTGAGTCCCATGGACCTACTCCGACGTCGAATGTGAAGTACAGTTGGGGGGAGGAAGGGTCTCCCAGTGGTCGTGTCGTCCTTTACATTTATGACTGAATAGTCGGAAAAGGACTCACAGTGAAGACCTTTGTCCTTTGAAATTTGGCGTCGGACTTCACCTGCTGAAACGACTCTTGCGAAGTATAAAGGTAGTGGACAGTTGTGTGGAGGTTCGTCCCGGCCCGTCTCCCTGGATGGGACCATTTAGAGACACAGGACGAGCCAGTGCATCCGCAACCGGGGGGTCTACTGGTAGAACGACTGTATGCTCCCCATGGCACGCCGGCGCTACTCCCGACAATAGGGGGGCAGCGAGGTGGGGTCGTTTCTCTGGAAGAATTTGAAGTCGCAGACCTGTTTGTGTCGTTTTGCGTGTCGTGCCAATCCCGAGGATCGACGCCTCTCTTGGGCTCTAGTTACTACGGACCTAGCTGTGTCGACACCGCACAGGAACCCAGTAGTCTCTCTGTGGGACCTCGGGTGCTAGGCACTGTATTTGCAGAGGAGAGCCAGACGACGCCACCCTTCCGGCGACGGTGTCTACGGATCCGTACGCATGTCGTGGGTCATGACAAGACTTAGCCCTCCCTCGATGTAGAAGTCCCACGTGTAGAGGGCCTCTTCCTGTGTCGCCTTTAGTCGAGATGAACCAGCACTGTTGCACACACGCAGGTGTGTCCGGACTCACTTCTACGACTCCTGTCCAGACGTCTAGTCTCTCCCGGAGGACTCCCGACGACCTCCCGACCTCGGTGACGGAGACCGGTTCAGTGACTGACGTCGAAACCCTTCTTGACCGGGGTCCTCCTTCGGACCCTGTCTCCTCTGTGTCACCACTCCCACCCCCCACGATGACTTGGAGACCCACTCAGCCGGTCCGAGGTTCTTACGCGAACTGCCCCATTTGCCTGTCTCCCATGTGGGCTCTCTACGAGGGCTCGTCAATTTTTGACCTACCGACCCTTTCATTCAATTGACACACAGGCTCTGTTGACAGCTGCCTTGACATTTGGCCACGCGGAGGACACCCCGTACGCGAGCGGGGTAGGACGTAGGGGGTAGTGTGTCGTTCAGTAGAGGATTACACGTGCCTGAGTGCGTGTGCGTGGTCCCGTCCGGGTGTTTCAGGTGTGGTCGTGATAAATGTCGCCGTCTATTCCCGGTGTTACAGGTGCGTGTGCACAAGTGACGTGAAGGGCATATTAGTGTGTGTGTGTGTGTGTGTGTCGTCGTCGTCGTCGAATCTTTATTACATAGATGGTAGTCTTCTGTCCCCTCAATTCTGTGTCACACAGGTGTGTTACCTTACTTATGACGGATAATCTTTGACTTCATAGAGACATAAATAATTGTACCTTCATAGAGACACTATTTGACAACATAAATAATTGTACCTTCATAGAGACACTATTTGACAGGTCACTTTGTCATTCGACCTTTTGGAAATCCATATCCTATGGTAGTCATGTTTGACTCATAAATATATGCATTGTTCCGACGGGTCTTTTCTTCCCGGAGTTTCGGACCATCGTCACAGAGATTCGTGAAAGGAGAAACGTAGAGAGACTTGGGAAACTTACGGGTGTCCTCCGTGGGAACTTCTTTGTCCTCCGTCTTCGTTTTACTTCTGTCGTCGGAGGAAGGAGGGGACTCGAGGAGGGGCTCTGGGTGGAAGTAGTCTAGTTGTCGTAGAAAACGTAGGGCGAGTTTCTTCAGGTGACCCTTCAGGGCTAGTCCCCCCGCCCTCACAGGCATAGGAGCCCCCAGGGTCCGTTGGTGGCACTTCTCGAAGAATAAGTCGAAGAGTTAGACTCCAGGTTTTAGGCAGAGAGGTGACGGATAGTTATTTTCACCGGTAGACCAATGTGAGGTTCTTTGCGACAGTAACGAAGTTTGTGTGATGTCGTTTTTCTTCTTCCCCTGTTACATTGGCCAAAGATCAATTTAATCGTCGTCTAGACATTGGTCGTTTCGTCGGACCGTCTCTCCCTTGGCCTCGAAGGAGAGGGCGCCCTCGAGTCTGGACGGGGGCGGAGAGGGATCACCGATGAGTCTCCTCCTGCGTCAAGAAGGGAGCCAGGACATAGTAATTATAAGGTCGTGCGAACTATAGAAAAGTCAAATTGGTAGGATAAATTTTTTTTTTTTTTTTTCCTGAGTACTTTGACGGATCTTTATTTGGATGACTATGTTGCATGAAGACCCAATGAAAAAGAAAAAAATTTTACTGACAATGTCTACTCTCTCTAGAATTATCATAGACATCTGTGTAATTACTCTAAACTAGGTTTAATAAGTTTCGGTTTAAGATTTTAGGGTCTGCAGAAAATGTTTCGATTACTCTTATCGGGACCTCTAAAATAAAAGACCAGTATTGATCTTTAGTCTTTTAATGTGATTTTGAGCCTTTACTACCTCCCGTCCTATGCCTCCCTTATTTAGTCACACAAAGTGCTGTTGTCATACACTTATAATCGTTCATCTTGACACAAGAGTTCGGTCGCCACCTGAGCTGACCGTCCGTCTCCACGGGTCACTCCAGGTGTGTCACATCCGCCGGTCTGAGGGTTCTTCGGGCCAGGTCCCCGTTCAGTCGTAGCGTAAAGAGTCGAGACGACCCAAAGATTCCCGAGTGTCGAGACCGGTGTGGAACGAAGTGTTTGACCACTAATAATCTTTTGCAGAAAGTTCTAAGACATCCTAGTAAATTGTAGTTCACGCAGTGAGAGGGACTGTTTTCCATGGAAAAGTTGTGGTCCATTTGGTAGGTCTTTTGGGTTCGGTTCTCGTTAGACCTAAAGTCACGTGCGGATGACGAGACTGTAGACTCCGACGAGAGCACTAGGGACTTGACCTTCCTGAAGGTCCCTTGGCGGGACGTCCTCCCCGTCTTCCACCCTTTTCCGTCGTCACCTCGAGTTGTGGTGAAAGCCTTTGTTCTGTGTGCGAAAGACCGTGTATAGACTTCTGGTCACGTTTCTTGTACTTTTGGAATTTTTTAATGAAATGTCTCATCAATGACTATATACTATGGGCTCTTCCTTTGTATAGTTGTGGCCGACGGGAACCCCTCCCCTTGACTCACGACCCCCTGTCGTCAAGTCCCCTCTTTGAACGACAAACTAAAAACTTAGTCCAATGACAAAATGTGTTCGTTTTTAATTTTAACGGTTTTCGAAAAATATGGTCCTATTACTGTCGTTATAACTTGGTTACCGGTAGATGCGACCGTTTGAAGTAACGAAATCGAGCCCTAGTTGGTGACCTCATTTCCAGGAGAAGATAATGTGATCGAGCTCCCTTTCTATGATTTGTGACAGACCTGTGTCTACGGAGTTATCGCCGTTGTTAGTCGACTCCGGAGTAGTCGACCTTGGTAGTACACTGACTTGTTACAATCGTGAAATGAAAATCCTATTTCGTCGTTTAGTATTCCTTTATTCATATACTACCCTAGTGAATTGATTTATTTTTTATTTTCAGTGTCTTTGGAATTTTAGTTTAAACTCTACGAGACCCTAGTGACCTTTGAGGGGAGGACTTGAAAGATGTGGATTTGAGGGATGGACGTCCTGCGCTACCACTAGGTAGACCGAAATGGTGCGAGGCAAGTGCGGTTTTGATTAAAACTGGAAGTCTTTCCGACACTTTCGGGTCGAAACGAGAAACGAGAATGGAATCGACTTATGTGTCAGTGTGTGTCGTCCCTCTAGTCAGGTTGAAAATCGTCGTCTTCAGAGTGTAGGACCTTGGGGAGTTAAGGTCCGTTTGACCCGGTCGACCAGTGGATGAGTAACGGACGGAAGGGGGTGGGGAAGGAACTGAACAGTAGGGGTCCGACATCCTTCCCCAAAGGGACCACCGAGTCGACCATTTTTTAGGTGGACGTTACGCCCTCCGGACCCAAACTAGGGACCCAACCCTTCCAGGGGACCCCTTCCCTTTCCGATGAGTGAGGTCATGAGACCGGACCTCTTAAGGTACCTGACATGTCACGTACCCCAGCGTGTCTCAGTCTGTGCTGACTCGCTGTAAGTGAAAGTCCGACGTCCTTTGATGTGACCTGAAGGCACCTCTTTTCACCCATAAATTTCCCTACTTCTAGCGTATTTCGCCTTTCCATAGAAGCCCCGAAGGGACGACCGAGTCACCATTCCTCGGATGGACGATTACGTCTTCTGTGCCCAAGCCAGGGACTCGGCCCTTCTAGGGTGTACGACTGACCGTCGATTCGGACACTTGGGATTGAGGTCGGACACGAGCCGTTCTCTTCGGCGGTGTTCCCCCTCGGGTTCGTGTTGATCTCTCGTCGGCAGCGAGTGGCGTAAGCTCTTCTCGGGGTACCGTCACTTCTGGGTCGCGTCGGTCTTTGTCCATTCTAAAATTTCTTTCCGTCGAAAGACCCAGTGGATTTCAACTAACGTGTTTCCAATGTCTTTCGTGGAGTCGTTTCGTGATTCCGACGGATAGTTCGGGCCCGTAGACCCTGACCCCCGGCTCGTGTCTCCCGTCGCGCGGCCCGTGCGGTGCCTTCGGGCGCGTGGGTCGTAGGGGCCTTCGTCGTCCTGCCGCACGAGAGGCAGAGGCCAGGCGTCCATCACGTCCACCTGCGGCAAGTGGAGCCGGAACCGCCTCCAGTGCCTCCTCGACGTTCTCTCTTCGGGGCTGGGGTCTTCCGCTGACTCGAACGCGCGGTCGGTCGGGGTCGTGGGAGGGGCCGGGGACCAGTAGGCCGAGACGTGAAGTCAAAGGGCTTGTGTCGTTCCCGCCCAGTGACGTCGTGGCCGAGGCCCGGGTGGGTGCCCTCGCGACCGTCCGGACGACTGCAGTTGTCCTGGTGTCGGGGCGTCGACCTCCGTCCCGGGGGACCCCCCCCCCCGCTCCACCCGCCCCGCGGCCGTGTCTCGGACCTCGGGGAGGAGCTCCGGGACCGTCCAGGCCTCCTCGGTGGACCTGGGAGTCGACGTGTCCGTCACTAGGGTTCCCACTACGGTCAGAACCCCAGGTGTCCGACTGGAAGACCGGGGACCGGAGAGACAACAGATCTGTCGGCGGGACCAGTTCTTACGGACAGACGAGCCTACACCGGTCTGGCCAAAAATTCTACGCCTCTACAGAGACGTGACTGACAATTCATCGCCCAGACACAGATCTCAGGCCGTGGGGCGTGAGAGGAACCGGGTTCTGGCGGGTCCGACGTCGTAGATTGGTACACAACAGGACCCCCGAGACGCGACCTGTTGGGGATTCACTGACAGGGTCTTCGAGGTCCTGGTGACGTGGCCCTATGGGTCCTTGTCGCGTGTGTGTCGGACCGGAGTCCGAGATTCTCGGAGGGTCGTCGAGGGGTCTGCCGGCCACTGTGCGCCCTCCCGGTACTTCCGTGTGGTTCTGTCTACGACCGTCCGCGTCGCTCAGTCTCTTGTGTGTCCGGACCCACCATCACTCTGACTGGATTGACGTCCGAGTGTTAAGTCTCTCTACAGCGTCCTGGGGACCCGGCCCAGCTCGGAGTGCCTGGGACGACAGTGAACAATAGTTGTAGGACGAGGAACCTGTCGAGGTCCTGGTCTATTTTGGCGGGTTCAGAGACGAGGATCTCAGTAGAGCCCTTTGTTACCAAATGACTGCGAAGGAAACGGGGGCCGGTAGACGTCTCGACACAGACGTGTGGGAGACCCTCCCCTCCCAGAACTTCCTTCTCTTCGCCAGTGAGACAGGTCGTGTCCTTGCTCCGCCGAGGGGTCTGTTCTGTGAGCCGCGAACGCGTCGAGTCCCTGACGAGGACGATGACGAGCTCGGGCTTTCCAAGAGGTCCCGGGGACGGAACGTCGCACTTCCTGCAGAGGTTTCCGCAAGACGTGTCCATTCCACAGTGTATACTGTGCGGGGGCCGGCAGAGAGCGGTAGAGCCTCGGGGCCCCGAAAGTGCTGGGCCTCAACGCCCGAGAGTCCGGACCCTCGGCGGACCCCGGGCCGAGTGTGGCTGAAGGGAAAACACCACACAGGGTGCAGAGGCGACGGTTTTCGGAGAGTGAAGGGACACGAAACGGGATAGGTACGTCTAAGGGGTTACGGATTCGTGTGCCTCTATGTTGGTCCGGTAGGTCTGGTCCCACCTACCCACGAGTCGTAGTCCCCTCCCAACGATTCCGTCTCCTGAAACTTCCACCGAAGTCTCTACTCTCCGGGACACCCCCGACCTCTCTTCCCACCTCTTCACCGAAAACTCTACTTGAAGGTTCTACCCGTTTTACGACCTCTCTTTTACCCCACCCCTCCCACGAAGATCTTGTCCATGCGAGCCCCGGGTCCTCAGTCCCTATGTGGACCTCACTCCGTCCACTCCAACCCGGTCGTCCTCACACTCGTTCCTCCTCGTTGCCAGTCCGATCTCCCGCTGTCCATACGGGGGCCCCGTCGCCTCCGAGGGCCTTGGAGCGGAGGTAGAGGTCCGACCTCTGTGTCCCCTGTCTTTTGACCTGTTTTCGTCTAGTTGAATTTACATTCTTTTTCCAAAGGAAAATTTTTTATAACTAACTTACTGAAAGGTGTAGTTATGTGAACGTTACTCAACGTAAGAGGGAGGTCGTTTAGTTTTCCGAGAACCTACCGCCAGTCCGGGGTCTTTTTCAATCTTTTGAATTCTCTTGTTTTTACTTGGAGAAAGAGACCCCGAAATGAGGAGGTGGTGAAAGAGGGAGGATAATGAGCGCGGAGATTGGATCCACAAGAATTCGTCCCCACAAGTAATCTTGGTGGACTCCTCAATTTTCGATGTCGACGGGTCCTGCTAGGGCCCTCCGGGCGACGGGCGACCACAGAGACCCCGTCCCGGACCGTGCGCGAAAGACTTTGCGACGACGTAGTGAGTGGGTAAGCACATGTAGGTCTCGGGGATGAAACACGACCCGTGGGTACGACGGATCCCCAACCGTCTCTTCTGGTCAGACGGTTGATGACTATAAGACTGTCTTCGACGCCTCTGTCCTCTGGACCCCACGTGTGTCGTCTGTGTCCAAGCACGAAAGGTGTGGGATTGTGCGGACGGGTGCGTCGGGGGAGCATGGACTCTGGTGAAGGACGGGGGTACTATGGGCCGCGCCCCCAGCGTTCGAATTAAAATTGGAAGACCGTTTGGAAATTTAGAGGTCTACGGGTCCGACGTGATTTACTTTTAGAGACCCTACCCTAGTTCCGTAGACGTAAAAAATTTAAGGGGTTCTCTTAGGTTATCTGTTGGTTCCTATTCTTTCCAATATGAATTAAGTAAAGCCTCCTCTCTTTTTAAGTCGGAGGAAAAATTTGTGTCAGACCTTTCGGTAGGCAGAGTGCAGACAGGACGGGGAGGAGGACCCTCCGACCTGTCTGTCCAGACACACACTCGCCCTCCCAACCCCCGCCCCGTTGTCTCGTCGTTTGGGGGGTTACTCCCTCTCCACTGGCGTCCCGGCCGTTCTTCTCTCTCGGCAAACGCCGTCCGTTGAGGTCGTCTTGATCGACCAGTCAAATCAATGATCTGATCTATTACAGGAGACTACTGCGTGTGATGGTCACTCTTCGACTCACAAGTCTCAAATCCATTACCCGGGGTCACTGGGACGAACGACTCACAACCCTCAAATCCAGTGCCCGGGGGCAGTGGGACGAACGACTCACAACCCTCAAATCCAGTGCCCGGGGTCACTGGGACGAACGACTCACAATCCTCAAATCCAGTGCCCGGGGTCAGTGGGACGAACGACTTACAACCCTCAAATCCAGTGCCCGGGGTCACTGGGACGAACGACTCACAATCCTCAAATCCAGTGCCCGGGGGTAGTGGGACGAACGACTCACAATCCTCAAATCCAGTGCCCGGGGTCACTGGGACGAACGACTCACAACCCTCAAATCCAGTGCCCGGGGTCACTGGGACGAACGACTCACAATCCTCAAATCCAGTGCCCGGGGTCAGTGGGACGAACGACTCACAATCCTCAAATCCAGTGCCCGGGGTCAGTGGGACGAACGACTCACAATCCTCAAATCCAGTGCCCGGGGTCACTGGGACGAACGTTAAACGTTTCAGCTTCGTTCGTGGCCGTGCAGTGTAAACCGAGTCTTTATTTTTGCCCTCGGCGGAGCAGTCTATGCAGGAGTAAAACTTTCAGGTTGTATAGGAGAGATGGAACATACAAGTCGATAAAGGAAACATATAAAAAAGATAAATAAAAAATTTTACTTAAATAAAATTAACCTTCGATTAATGTTGTAACATCTCCAAAGACGGTATGTAACTGCACTTAGTCGGTACCCAACATTTAAAAAAAGATTTCCCTGACAATCGGTGTCACTTCATAATCGTTGTAGTTTCATAATCGAACGTATTTGTACTTAAAACTACTGAATAAAAATGTAGAAAGTATGTAACATAATAGATCTATAAGTATAAACATAATAATTAACATTGACGATTAATGAATCATACCCCCGAAGGGTCCACCGTGTCTCCATTTCTTAGACGGACGGCTATCTCCTCTGCTTTCTCTGCGTCCAAGCTAGGGACCCGACCCTTCTAAGGGGGCTCGTCCTTTACCGTTGGGTGAGGTCATAAGAACGGACCCTTTAAGGTTCCTGTCTCCTCGGACCGCCCGATGTCAGGTACCCAGCGATTCTCAACCTTTACTGTCCGGAAATTTTAAGTGACAGAGTTTAGGACTCCTGTTAAAAACGTCCCGCACTCCGAGTCTTTCCAGTGTATTGAACTAACACATGTACGAAAAAGAAATTGGCGTGACGTTTACCTCAGGGGACGTCCCGATCTGTGATCCGGTCGTGAGTGGGACTGACGACCTGTCTCCGTCCCCGACCACTCAGAGAAAGGGAGTCCGTCTCATAGGGGTCTAACTTGGCCTTCTGTAGACAGAAGTCCACCCGACAATCCGAAGGAATAATTATGGCATTGACGTGCATTGTATGTTGAAGTCCATCTTTTCCGAACCACACCTTCTCCCGTCTGCATGTGTCTTCGAAGACCTTGTGTTGAGTCAACACCCAACCCCGTGGGCGACGAGACTTCGGTGCCAGAATGTCCTCACGAGAGTGGATGAATGTGTTCGCCGTGAGAACAAAGTCCTAATTGGTTGTGTCTAGTTGTGTGACGAACAAACCGGGTAGTGTCACTTTCACTTTCACTTCAGCGAGTCAGGACAGACTGAGAAACGTTGTGGTACCTGACATCGGACGGTCCGAAGACCCAGGTGCCCTAAGAGGTCCGTTCTCGTGACCTCACCCACGGTAAAGGATCCAGCGTAGTTAAAGTTGACGTAAACGTTTTGCCGTCAATTTTAGGTCTCTTTGGACAAAGGGTCCCTATAAAATCCCGTTTCCTAGACGCGACGATTCACCTACTCCGGAAGGACGTTGGTAATTGGTTGTCATTGTCTATGACCACGCTAGTGTCATTGGAGTAAAGTTAGGGAAAGACATTTGTCCTTTGGCCTATCTACCCGTAAAAGGTCGCCCGAATGTCTGACGTCTGTGACTGTAACAAAAGGGTAGACATACTTTTGTCAAGACTTTTAGATCATCCAGCTTTTACCATTGTTGTAGTTTAGGATTTAAGTTCTGGGTCATTTAGTGTCATACTTTCGCCTTTCGACCAGTCTGGAGAAGAATACGGAAGGCTTACCTGCGAAGGGGTAGTTCGTGTCACTTCGAGACCTCCGGTCCATGGGCGGTCCGAACACGCGTCTGTGGAAGGAGCAGTCCTCGCCTTGACTGGGCGGCCGTCACTCGTCGCTGGCGGGGCGCGCGCGGGGGTACTGTCCGGTGACAGTGAACCTGGTCCCCGCGGGTGAGACCCTGACCCCCAGTCTCCAAGTAGGACCCCGACAGAAGGGAGTCGACACACCCCCACCCTTCTCCGCTCTTTCCGTCTGAGAGCCCGCAGAGGTGCCGGACGTGGGGAGCCCCTCGGCCCGGGTCCTCGGGCGTAGAGGGCCAGGGGGCCCACCCAGAGGGCGTGCAGGGTCGAGCTCCAGGTCGGGCGCCGAGCTCCCGACTGCGCCGCGCCTGTGGCGTCCGACCGGGGCCTCGGTCCCAGGCCCCAAGTTCGCGCGGAGGAGGGACCGGAGGCAGGCGTGCCTGCGGGGTGGCTCCGGCTCGCGTCGCGGGGGCGCCGGCGCGGGCCCAGTGCCGAACTGCCCGTTCCGGGTGAGCGCCGGGGCCGGGCCAGCGACCGGGGACCGGGGACGGGGGAAGGGCGGCGGGGCTCGCGCGCCTGCTCCGATACCCCCGGGGACCTCCCCTCGCCGCGGTAATGGGCTTGCGCCGGCGCCCAGGCCGGGCCCCCTGAACCTAGGGCCCGAAGTCGCGACTCTCGTCCTCGGAGTCGGCGGCGCGCCGGGCTGGCGGGTCGCAACGGCGGTACCACCCACGTTTACTGCCGGCCCCTCCCGCGCACGCGGCGCAGAGGGCCTCGGGCACTCGCGCGTGGCGGCGCTCGTGCGTACGCGGGCCGGTAGCCGGCGGGGCTCAAGCGGGGGAAGGCGGGGCTCGTGCGTACGCGGGCCGGTAGCCGGCGGGGCTCAAGCGGGGGAAGGCGGGGCTCGTGCGTACGCGCCCCGCCAGACCCGCGACTCGACCCTGCGCCCCGAACATCCGCTAGGGAGCGGGTGGACACACGCGACAAGGGCCCCGCGGCCGTGTCTCGCAGAGGGGACTCACAGTCGAGATCGGATTGCCCCTGGCCGCAGAGCGGGAGCGCCTCCCCACCGGAGCCCCGGCGGTCGGACTGTCGACCTCCCCTGACCCCAAACGACACACGCAAGAATGTGGCCGGGTGTGGGCACTCCCGGGGACGAGAGCCCCTAGGGCCTCTAGTCCCTCCCGGTCGCCGCCGACCTCTCGCCACGCCCGCCCCCGGGCCCAGAGCTCTCGATTCGGCGTCCCTCGGAGGCTACTTAGGGCGTCTGTCCGGCCCCGAGGGCGAAGAGCCGCGACACCGCCCTCGTCTCCCCCCGCGGCCCACGCCTCCTACCCCCGACACAGGCGCACCCCAGGGACCGGCGGGGGCCCCGCCCCCTCGCCGCTCCTGGCGTCCGAGCCAGCATTTACCTCGGCGCACACTCAGGTCTAGTCACTCCGGGCACGCCGGGTCCACCCTTCGTCCACCCACAGCCCGACCCGGCCTCCGTCCCAATCACAGATCACCCCCGTCTCGGAGTCAAAACGTCCTTGCACAGTCTTTGTTACACTTACACAAATCCCGACATGTGAATTTCTGCCAATTCTACCGTTTAAAATACACATAAAGTGGTGACAACTCACACACACGAAGAATGCTGGTCAAGTCAGAAGTTTCTCATATTTGTCATAAACGTCGACTTCCAAGGTGTCCCTTTTACTTTTTGTTATGGGAAACTAACACCGACGAGAGAGGGAATTGTCTTTTGTTGGCGGGTAGCCACCGACGACACATCGGAACAGAACTAAACCTCTAAGGTCGTCGAAGGAACGTAAAATATAATGAAGAGGACCTCTGGGAAAGTAACATTGTTAGGAGATACGTGTCACGAAGGACCACAATGTCGGTGCCCTTCAACATAAGGGTCGTCACAGGAGGGACTGGGCACCCTCAAAGAACCGTCATTTTCCCTCCAAACTAAATTTATGATATATTTTACAGAAAAGTTGTATTTCGACAGTGTAGTCAAAGGATGTGTCTTCCTTTCTCTTTATACATTACAAGGTCGATGACAACAAACTGAAAGTCTTAGAATCCACTCCAGTTGTAAAGGAATAAAAAAAAAAATACTTTACAACTAACCCTAAAGAACAGTCTCTACTACTCCCCAATTTTTATTAGCATGTTAAAATTATGGTCAATAGGATGACCAGTCGTTTTTACCATCACGACTCCAGAATCCGATGACCACAGTTGATTATTTTTGGATGACATATTGTGTCCCTTGAGTTGTCAGATATTACTGGATTTCTTAGATATTTTCTTATATTTTTTCTCGTCTATATACAAATTGTAAGTGAAACGACATGTGGACTTTGATTGCTTCGTAATATTTAGTTGATCTGAGGTTATTTCTGATTAAAATTTTTATGATAAAAATCCCTGAGGGGACCATCAGGTCACCAATTCTAACACCGAAGGTTACGTTTCCCCACACCCAAGTTGGGCACTAACGTCTCTATCCTAGGGTGTACGGAGATGTGGTTTTGTATTTTTGTCTTCGTTATGACATTGTTTAAGTTATTTCTGAAGTTTGTGCCAGATGTAGTTTTTTGTAGAATTTATTGAAAAAACGTGGTCCGTGGATTTTACTCTACATAGTAGAATAAAATTAGGAGTGTGGATGGAATACAGGATCGTGAGATAAATATCTACTCCTTTGACTCCGGCCCTTTCCAGTCCTTCGTCCGGGGTCCACGTGCCGGTCTCACCTTGAACACGGACGAACTAAAGTCTCCGGACACAGACCTAATATGGTATCTTGACCAGGAAGTCACTACAGAAACATTAGTCTACGAAGATTGTGGAACTGGCATATGTCTGGATAAATGTACTAATGACATTGATCTTTTCGAAAAATTTGATAAATTTTACACAACACTCTTTATTGAGGAAAAGTACAACGACTTCTAGATTGAAGTAGCAGACCTGGGTGTCGTTAATAGCGCTGTCGCTGTTCGCCCCTGAGACGACTCGTCCCAGACGCCAGACCCTCACCCAGAGTGAATCCTCATAGTTGGAGTCCCAGAAGTATGGAAAGAGTCTCGGTTCTTGTCCAACGGAAGAAAGAGCATAACATCAGACACAGCAGGGTGAAGCAACTAAGGACGGGTTCTGCTCACAAAAACACCGCAAACCCGGATTATAGCTTTGAGGAGTCCACATTTGAACCGGGAGAAGCAGGTCATCAATCTGGTACCCCCGACTTCCTTTCCGGGGACTCGACCCACACGCTCTGACGTCACGAATGAGAGTCCGGGCACCCAAAGTAGAACTTTCAGTTTTACGTTACAGTCCTTTCGAGAAAAGAGGGATCGAGGGACTTGAGAGGACGGTCATCGGCCCCCAGTGGTACCTCTCAGAGTGTGACAAAGCAAATATGTTTGTGTATTAAAGTCACCAAAGGTAAACTCCATGTTTTAAAATAAAATTAGTCAGGTAATTTTATAACAGACGAAAGACAGAGACTGTGACTAATCAATTGGACAAACCTTAAATCTCTTGTCACCAGTGTTCCCTACGCAGACCCTTTCCTTGTGGGGCGGGGGAGGACGTGGACCCCTGGTAGAGGGGGAGGTCAAAAGGCGATAGGCTGACTTACTCTTGAAAATAAAAAGTGAAACCAATATTGTCCACGAATACACCTCTTCTGTCACATTTTAATCTTTCGACTAAATCCAATATCAGAGGTTTAAAAAGAAAAAAAAGGAACGAGTTAGTTTTGAGGGTCTTTGGTCTTACTTATCGTACTTCTAATACCCTATTATACTTTCTTTTTTTACTAGAAAGAGTTGAGAGAGAAGAGAGGAAAAGCTTCGGGTTAATCCGAAGAACAACCCAACCCGGAATCGGTGTTTATCCACCAGGACGCAGGCCGCGTCACCCACCAAACGACCGCTAAGGGAAAAGGTAGGAGGTCGACACTTTCCGTCCTTCACTGAGACTGCGTCTGTGTCGTGGGGGACATAGTCCCTCTTCTCTTCAGGTCAGAGGCGTCCGTCGTCCGAAAGCGGCCCCCCTCCGTCGGGGGCGGCGTCCTCGCGGACACCCGAGTCAAGACCGACTGCGCCTAGTCCGTCAACTGGTCCAGATAGGCGCTCGTGTCCATCTCGCGGTTCCGGTCGAAGGGGTGCCACCGGGGGAACGACGGAAGGGCGTAGTCGGTGAAAACCTCGTAGACCATTTGGAAAAGAAAGTCAGGTAGAGCGAGCATCAGCACCAGCTAAAGTAGCTAGACTCTAAGTCTCTTCGGGTCGAATGCCCGCGTCAAAAAGGTCACGGAGGGGTCTAAGAGGGCCTGGCCCAGGTCCACAAACAGTCAGTCTGATCATCATCATAGACGGCTTGTCTTTTCTCTTCCGTAACTCGACACCGGTGCACTTGTGAGACCGAAGTTTGTGACCGTATTTCATGTCTCATGGTCCTCAGTCATTTTCTCCATTGAGGGGGTACGAGACCGACAGCCGAGGGGTCTGCGAGGAGCGGATGGTCGGGTACGCTCCTGGACGAAGGAGGACCCTCGACGGGGGAACCGACGATCCGACAAGGCCTGGTCGACTCGGTGTCGGGGACAAATGTGGAAGGACTGCAGTTCCCCCTTTTGCGGTAAGAACAAGGAAAACCCGGAACAAGACGAAGGTAGACCGGTCTCAGTTCCAGTGAGTTGAGTCCTTTGGCAGTCGGTCGGCACGCACAAGGAGAGTGAACCAGGGCCTGTGCCTCCGGTGGCCACCCTCGAGACCGACGTGGCAGAAAAGTGGCCACGCCGTAAAGACCCGAGTAGGGAGGGGACGGGGTGAGCCAGGAGGAAAGAGGATCCCGGCATTGGAGAGAGGGACGACCAAGGAAGGAGAGTCCGGAAGCATTTTTATTATGTTACTTCGTTTCTCTTCATATTTCAGTGGCGTTTGTTCGGTACAAGGCACTACAAGTCATTCGCCTCATTATCTCTGTGGAGTACGGGGGGCCGTCTTGCGGGCAGAAAGGAGCCGAGGGCGTCACGCCGAGACTGGCAGTGGTCTACAGTCGGAGGGCCGGTCTCGGACGGTCACGAAGTGGTCCTCGCCCCGGGACCCGAGGTCGTCCAAGAGTTTCCGTGGGACAGTCGGGTCCGGAATCCTTGGAGACGAGATCACGTAATTTCTGGTCGAAACTCTCCCAATCTACCCCGTTGGTGAGGTCATAAGAACGGACCTTTTGGGGTACCTCCCTCCTCGGACCATCCGATGTCAGGTACCCCAGCGTCTCAGAGTGTGTTGACTCGCTGAAGTGAAAGTGAAACCGGTGGATACCGGACACTCGGTGTGCACCGGGCGACGAACAAAACATTTCACTTTCTTTCACTTTCACTTCAGCGAGTCAGCACAGGCTGAGAAACCCTGGGCCACCTGACATCGGACCGAGACAGGTCTGAGGAGGCAGGTACTCTAAGAGGTCCGTTCTTATAACCTCACCCAACGGTAGAGGAAGAGGTCCCCTAGAAGGGCTAGGTCCCAAGTTTGGGTCCAGAGGGCGTAACGTCCGTCTGCGAAATTGGAGAGTCGGTGGCGTTTCAAGAGAATCTTGCACCGGTGTGGGTAGGCACGTGGATGACGGACCCCGACGACCGCACGACCCCCAGTCGACGCGGTGCACGAGACGAGTCACCGTAGGTTGAGACGCCGGGGTCCTGACGTCGGGTGGTCCGAGGGGACAGGTACCCCTAAGAGGTCCCTTCTTCTGACCTCACCCGACGGTACGGGAGGAGGTCCCCTAGAGGGGTGGGGTCCCGAGGTCGGGTCCAGAGGGTGACACCCTCCTAAGACATGGTAGACTCGCTGGTCCCTTCGGGTGTACCTCCGTCACAGTCGACTCGCCGACGTTGTCTCTGCCGTCCCGGTCGCCTCGGGCTTTGCGAGTGCGAGAGCGGGAACTAATTTCTCCGTCCCGGGCGCCTCGGCCTTTGCGAACGAGAGACCGGGAACTACTTTTTTTCTCTTACGGTCAGGACCCCACCTAATCTTTCGACCCAAGAATTTAACGTGACAAAGGGGGTCCAACACAAAACCCTAATTACAATACTCCGACATATCACCTTAGGGTATTCTCTTTCGGGAGATTAAAAATAATACGTTCCCGTCGACTCCCGTATCAGAAGACAGAAAATGCCTTGGGAAGACTGCTCCTGGACTACTCGAGGACCCAGGCCCACCGGTATAACTGCTACTACACAAATTGTGAAAATATCTAGAATGCGACACGGTCTGTCACATATTTGGGAAACAAACGTAACTGCGTAAAGTGAAAGTATCATTTGGGTACTTCATCTATAAGATTAATACCGGAGTCGTGTGTGTTTATTCCATGTTTCGTGCAGGTGCCTTTAGTGTACTCCTCGTTATCCCGGAGAAGTCCCTCTCAGTAGTCTCTTTATTAGTCCACTCTTTCAAGTTCCAACGACATCCCACTCAGGAAGTTCCCGTCGAATGGTTTCTACCGAACCATGAATCTTCGGCCGAGAAGAAAGTTCAAGTACATGTACGACAGCTCATGACTACTTGAGTAAGGTGGTTAGAGGTACATTAACGACAGCGGCTAGACTTACGGTCTTGACGACACATACCATATAAAGCGTCTGAGTAGATTAATCTTTCTTTGTGTCTCTATTCATCATATAGATCTGACGTTCCTTCCCTTTTTTCCTGTCGGACCATCTCCCCGTCCTGACGAATTCGATTTATTAAGTAGGATGCGGTGGTGAACTTTAAAAGAAGAAATTTTCGACCGACTTAGTAGAGTGTAGGTAATCCAACCTTTGATAGTTTTTATGTCTTTTGATGGGCACAGTCGCTCCTACACCTCTTTACTTGGAGACACGCGCCGATCACCCTCATATTTGTCTACGTCGGTGACAACATTGGTCACCACCAAGGAGTTTTTCAATTTTTTTGTGGACGGTATGCTACATCCTTGAGATGAACATATACGGGGTTTCTTGACTCTCGTCCCAGAATTAGGCTATAGATGCGTGCGTTCAAACATCGTAATAAGGATTGTCGGTTTTTCACCTTGGATGGGTTCACAGACAGCTGTCTACTTGTCCATTTGTTTTACGTCAGGTAAGACCTGCCCGGTGTGTTGCCACTACGTGAGAGAAGTCGGAGTGTTATTCCCTCAAGACCGGGTACTGGATCGTACGTACTGGGAACTCCTGTGACAGAGGTCACTTCATTTCCCTTCAACCGGTCAGCACAGGCTGAGACACGCTGGTGCACCTGACATCGGTTGGTCCCAGAAGGTAGGTACCCTAAAGGTCCGTTCTCACGACCTCACCCGACGGTAAAGGAAGAGGTCACTTCATTCGGGCAGTGTTGTCCTGTTTACGACATATTGAGATGAGTATACTCCAGGGATCTCAGTGTTTGAGCATCTCTGTCTTTCGTCTTCCGACTGACGGCCCCCGACCCTTCCTCCCTCTTTCCCCTCAATCACAGACTGCCCCTGTCCAAACCCAACCCTTCTTCCTTCTCAAGACCTCCCCTACCCACGGGTTGTCACACCAAAACTACTGTTTACTATCAGAGACCGGATCTGCTCTATTTCCTACTTGCACAGACTCTGACTGAAGAGTGGAAGTCTCTTGTCGTTCCCGTTTACTTTCTTATGTCCGTCAATGAAGGGGAATGTAGTCTCGGACCTGTGTCACCCGATGACTCTAAGCCGAATCTCGGTTCCGACGGAGGACCTCCGGTCCGAGACAGTGGGGTGTGCACACCCGTCGACGGACTTCGGGTGGACTTGCCTGTCGGATCCGACTCCCCAGACTACTGTGATAGGGCCCCCCGTTCCACGCAGACCACCGGCTTCTGAGGTTTACCGAACTGGAAACAATGGAAGATCAAACACTGTCTCGTCACCGACCGAAATAAAAGTCCTTTTAAATTTTCTTGTCACACTGAGGTTCCGGACAAATGGAGAACTACCGTGTCTCCACTTACCTTACCACCCACACAAGGGGTCCTCCAACCAGAGTCCGTGGCCTCAAAATATATCCGAACCGTACACCGGACCCAAACCACGTATGGTTTGAGCACTTGAGTACCAGGGGTCCAGGTCGCCAGAGTGAGGTTCGGGTCCATCTCCTTTACCACGTAGAGAGTTCATACCACTGACCCCAACCGACGAATCGGGACGGCCGACGACCCGACGTGACCACACTGAGTAGTGTGGTCCCATTCGCTTCGGAAAATAGGGACCCGAGACTCGTAAGAGCATTCCAGAGACGACACGTTTTCCCAGCACCCTCTGGGACGCGGAGGAAAGGAGGAGTGACGACACTCAGTACTAGCCAGACCCGACGAGAAAACATGCGGACAGGTACGCCGACGGCATGTCCACCATCAACCGGAGGAGGACCTCAAACGACAAATCGTCCTTCAGTAAGAGGAGGCCGACCACCAGCCCCCGCCCTCGTTTGGTCCTGAGGAGGTGCCCTGGGTAGGGCTTCGGGACACTCGACACGTCACTTGACCCGACAAGACACCGACCTTTCTTTACTGGTCGTAACCTTTCTCGTAGTGCCTTGTGAGTCTTCATTGTGTCTGGGGCTCGTGGTAGCCCTGAGACGTGGAGCCTATCGTCTGACTTTTGAGACTCTTATCTAGTTTCCGTCAATGATCAACCAGAGGGAGGACGCTCAACATGTCCGTCACTCATCGACAGGGACGACCCCCCCTCTCTCGTGTTCCTTCAATACTCGTTCGTCGTTTTTTCGCCCACAACACCCTCCCTGATTCCTTCTTTCCCTGAGCACGACCTCGTCTCTTTCACAGAGGAACCACACTGCTCCCGACCTTTTACTCTTGCCGGCGCGGAGACCCGATTCGTCAAGGCACCCAAAAAAATGAGAGATTTTCGGGACATTCCGATCCTCACCCGAAGGGCCCGCCACGACCACCATTTCCTGGGCGGACGGTCACGCCCTCTACGTCCCACGTCCCCAGGCTAGGGACCCAGCCCTTCTAAGGGACCTCCTCCCTTACCGTTGGGTGAGGTCCTGTGCACGGGCCTCTTAGGGTACCTGTCTCCTCGGACCGTCTGATCAGGTGTCCCAACGTTTCTCAGTCCGTGCTGACTTCACTGAATCGCGTTGTCTGGTCCTCGTCAATAATGGTATTGCCACCCACTCCGAGTGTTGTTCAACTCATTAAACGGGGTCTTGTCTGTTGACTGCTCGCCGAAACTAAAGCCTCTGAGACGAGAGGGAAGACAATATGCCCTCTTCATGGGGACGGACTGAGGCTCCGGTCGGAGGGACGTGCACGAGACCTCTCCGAGCAGGGACTGGAAGAGCTCCTGAAACGAGGATGCACAAGGAGAGAAAAAGTACTTGACAGTGAAGGAGGGATAGTCTATATAATACACAGGAATAGTCTAATACACAAGTCCCATGAAATACTAAAACCACTTGGACAACAATGGATCATAAAGTTTATATACATAGAACTTTCACTTACAACGAGTCAGCCCAGGTTGAGAAACACTGGGGTGTCTGATATGTCAGGTACCTTAAGAGGTCCGGTCTTACGACGTCACCCATCGGAAAGGAAAGAGGTCCCCTAGAAGGGTTGGGTCCCTAGCTTGGATTCAGAGGACGTAACGTCCGTCTAAGAAATGGTCGACTCGGTGTTCCCTTCGGGTTCTTAGGACCTCACCCATCGGATAGGGAAGAGGTCACCTAGAAGGACTGGGTCCTTAGCTTGGTCCCAGAGGACGTGACGTCCGCCTAAGAAATGGTTGACTCAATAGTCCCTTCAGGTATACATAGAATACATGTATTCCATACATATAATTGATGTTTATACGATATTTAAGGAAATTCTGTCCGCAATTTAAAATGTCGAAGAAAAAGAGTATGTTAACATTTATTGTAAAATGCGTCAACACACTCACTTGTTCGCTTGTTCTTTTATTTATCTAAAAGTTAGTGTTACATTCAATGGACTTAAACTGGACGAACCTCGATAACGGTGTGTCAGTTAAACCTCTCTGAAGTAAGAGAAATGTTAAAGTAAAACCGGACCTTTGAGAAAGATTTTAATTCTCGTATTGTTGTATGAAATCCATTTGTCATCTTTTGTCAAGTTTTTTTAACAATGTTCTTACTTAAAAAGTCTTCCATCTTTATAGTGTATCAAGAATGTTCGTCACTTATAATTTTTTTTACTTACTTGAAAAAAAGGATTTATCGGTTTTGTTAGAATTTTTTCTAAGGACTAAAGTTTTGAGTGATGTACCGATGTCATTAGTTTTGACACCATAACCTGATTCCTTTCTGTATGTCTTGTTACTTATATTACTTTGGTTTTATTTGGGAACGTATATTTCGGTTGACTAAATTTTAAAAAAATAATAGTAAATAGTGCTGACTCGTTGGCTCGTGAGTGTACGTCTCAGTACGAGACACCAAAACCCTAAATAAAAAAGTGAATGTTACTCAGAACTTCTAGAAAAGGTAAAGTAAACAATCAAAGGTGGTGAGGATTTACTAATATATCAATGATTGGTATTGAAGTACGTTTATACCCGAGTTATTTCCTGTCTTTATCGTACCTGGATTGTCTTCGTCTTCTATAATTCTTCTCCACCGTTCTTATGTGTCTTCTTGACATGTTTTTTCTCGAAGTACTGGGTCTATTAGTGCTTCCACACTAGTGAGTGTAAGTCGATTCGACCTGTAGGACCTTACACTTCAGCACCCGGAGTTCTTCGTAGTAATGCTTGTTTCGATCACTTCCACTACCTTAAGGTCAACTCGACAAAGTTTAAGACTTTCTACTACGACACTTTCACGACGTGAGTTATACAGTGGTTTAAACCTTTTAAGTCGTCACCGGTGTCCTGACCTTTTCCAGTCAAAAGTAAGGTTAGGGTTTCTTTCCATTCCGGTTTCTTACGAGTTTGATGACGTGTTGACGTGAGTAGAGTGTACGATCGTTTCATTACGAGTTTTAAGAGGTTCGGTCCGAAGTCGTTATACACTTGGCACTTGAAGGTCTACAAGTTCTGCCAAAATCTTTTCCGTCGCCTTGGTCTCCAATTTAACGGTTGTAGGTGACCTAGTAGGATTTTCGTCCTCTCAAGGTCTTTTTGTAGATAAAGACGTAATAACTGATACGGTTTCGGAAACTGACACACCTAGTGTTATTTGATACCTTTTAAGACTTTCGCTACCCTTATGGTCTCGTGGACTGGACGGAGAACTCTTTGAATATACGTCCAGTCCTTCGTTGTCAATCTTGACCTGTACCTTGGTGTCTGACCAAGGTTTATCCTTTTCCTCTTGCAGTTCCGACATATAACAGTGGGACGAATAAATTGAATATACGTCTCATGTAGTACTCTTTGCGACACGACCTCCTTCGTGTTCGACCTTAGTTATAACGGCCCTCTTTATAGTTATTGGAGTCTATACGTCTACTGTGGTGGGAATACCGTCTTTCTTCTTGATTTTTCGGAGAACTACTTTCACTTTCTCCTCTCACTTTTTCAACCGAATTTCGAGCTGTAAGTCTTTTGCTTCTAGTACCGTAGGTCAGGGTAGTGAAGTACCGTCTATCTATCCCTTTGTCACCTTTGTCACCGACTGATAAAAAGACCCGAGGTTTTAGTGACGTCTACCACTGACATCAGTACTTTAATTTACTGTGAACGAGAAACCTTCCTTTCAATACTGGTTGGATCTATCGTATAAGGTTTCGTCTCTGTAATGAAACGGTTGTTTCCAGGCAGATCAGTTCCGATACCAAAAAGGTCACCAGTACATACCTACGTTCTTTCGACTCACGTCTTAACTACGAAAACTCGACACCATAACCTCTTCTGAGAACTCTCAGGGAACCTGACGTTCCTCTAGGTTGGTCAGGTAGGATTTCCTCTAATCAGGACGCACAAGTGACCTCCCCGACTACAACTTCGACTTTGAGGTTATGAAACCGGTGGATTGCACCTCTCGACTGAGGAAACTTTTCTGGTACTACGACCCTTTCTAACTCCCGTCCTCCTCTTCCCCTGCTGTCTCCTACTGTATCGACCTACCGTAGTGGCGGTAGTCAAACCCACCTGAGGCCCTCAACCACTACCTGTCCCTCCGGACCGCACGACACCAAGTACCCCAGCGTTTCTCACTCTGTGCTGACTCACTGACTTGACTTGGTATTGAATCATGTAGATGAATCTTTGTAAACCCACTAAAGGTTTAAATACGTAAAGGTTTAACATTCAGAGTGTTTCCACGTTTGTAGACTTCGATTTAGAAACTCGTATGTGCACTTGTCCTATCTAATGATACATCTCGACGTCCTTTTCAAGTACGAATTTTCAGACTATCTACGAAGTGTAAAGTTATTTGAAGTGGTTGAATGTGACAATGATTAGGACGTACTTTCACAGACAGTGAAACGTAAAAGTGGTTGTGAACTATATAGTTAGAAAGTTTTGACAACAACTAGATTACCTACTTTTTAATATTACTTAAGTGAAACGAAAAGACAATCACTTTGGTGTATAGAAAGGTTAGAAATAGCAGGTAACCACCTAAGTTAACAGACATAAAATAAGTCCTAAAAGTTTTGGTATAACAATTCACTTTAGTAACACATCAAAAGGAAAGAACATAGACGGCAGTCCAAACCCTTAGTTCCAATACGAGTAGAGTATTTTACTCGAATCCTCTCAAGGGAGAAGAGAATAGGTCTGTTCGACATACTGTAGCCCCATTGAAGAAGTGACTTATAGACTATCTTTAACGACTAATTCAATACACCAACACCTCAAAAGAACATTCTGACGAATTGAGAAAATTATCAATGTCCTTATAAGTCCAAAAGACAGAGATCAACTCGACCAAAGAGATTTAATGTGTCGACTAGGAACTTCTTGTCTCCGTAGCCCCGTGAGTAGAGAGAGTGTCGGCTTTTAGGTTTATGTAGAAATGTCGGCCCGGAGGCGTAAACACCAAGGCACAGTGTTTAAGCTGGTTCACTGCTAGTACATCATGCATAAATGACTCTTTTCAGACTCATATTCACCCGGATACGTCAAGTTTAGACACAACAAGTTTCCGGCTGTCTGAAGTCCGATAATAGAAAGACCACTTTACTTCGAAAATAGTAGCACTCTATGGGGACTCGCGACGCGAGTACGAAAAGACGCAATCGCTGACAGAAGGAGCTACAGGAACACCAAGGAAGGACCCAAACGCGACCCCTGGAGAGACAATGTCACATCCACAGGGAGGTTTCAGACCGTCAAGAACTGACAGACTGATGCACACACACACACAGACATACATAAAATTTTGGAGACAAAGGACGGACAAAATAAATGGCTTCAGAGAGAGAGAGTACTAATCTCGTTATACAATTTTGAATCCTCTTCCGTTACCGTGGGGTGAGGTCATGAGAACGGACCTTTTAGGGTACCTGCCTCCTCGGACCACCCGACGTCAGGTACCCCAGTGATTCTCAGCCTGTACTGACTCGTTGAAATGAAAGTGAAAAGTGAAACTACGTAACCTCTTCCCTTACCGTTGGGTGAGGTCACAAGAACGGACCTCTTAGGGTCCCTGCCCCCTCGGACCCCCCGACGGCAGAGACCCCAGCGTGTCTCAGCCTGTGCTGACTTTTCTGAGTCGTCGTCGTCGTCCTGATATCGAACAAAGGGCTCGCACACTCACCCTTCCAGAGACGAGGAGAACCGACCAATCGACGGAGACCGGAGACTGTCTGGAGACACTAGGGCCCGTCCCAGACGCGGGTAGACGACGAGTCGTGCCTCCTCAACCCCCCTTCACGGTTGAAGATTTTGTTTGTGTTCGTACCGAGGACCCACTGTTACGGGCGGTTGCACGGTCCACTGTAGACAAGAAGATGTGCGACTGGGTTCTGAAGGAGGAGATCATGAAGAACTCATAATACAAACCCAACCGGAAATTTTTGAAAAAAAGGACAATATACAGAGTTTTCTATTAGGACAACTGAAAAATTAGAAAGTTCTTAAGAAGTTGTACTGACTAGGTGGATGCCAATGAAAGGTAGGATAAGGTCATTACGACACGAATGGAAAAAGGTATAACGATCTATCCAAAAGGAGAGTGAAGTAAACAAAACTGTCTCCTTACCCAGGTCATTACGATTGAACTACTAGAGACGTATTTTGACGATTAAAACAAAAAAAACACCAATGGTTCGACACGACACACAACGAGAATCAGTGAGTCAGCACAGGCAGAGACCTTGGTGGTCCGTGGAGACAGGTACGCCTAAGAGGCCCACCCTCGTGACTTCGCCCAACGGTACGGGAGGAGGTTCCCTAGAGGGGTCAAGGGGTCGACGAATCGAACTTAGAGTCAACTTAGAATCGAAACCAAAAGTACTGACTATGACATAAACGAAATTACGTGGACCATACAGTGGGTGGAAATTTGAGAAGTGTAGGAGAAGATGTTTTAAAAGGTTAACTAAACTTATTTTTCCGGATTTGAAAAGAAGTTACGGATATTCTTTTTTTCTTTTTGTGAAATTTTAAAGAATTCATAAAAGATTTTTAAATTTATAATTGTCAGATAATAGAAACTTAGTACACGGAATTAGACACCCGTTTCGTTGTCTTTGAAATTTAGTGAAAGTATTTATCTGTCTGTTCTGATTAAAGATACGTCTGTCTTCCTTCCGCCCCTATGGTGACCTTTCTTTGGTTCCCGAGGACGGATTGCCTTCCGTCGAAATCCGCAACGTCGTGTTCCGGGACGGATTCTCCCGATTATGGGTCTGCCTTCTCCTTCCCGCCCGAGGAACAAAGACAGGGAGACCACAGTGTCCTCCGGGTCCTGCCTTGTGCGTCCCATCCCCAGACCACAATCCTCAGTCTCTCTGTTTCACTGCCCCTCTCTGTGGGCAAGTCGTTTACCTCCACCTCGTCCCGGTCTTCCTGTTTTGTTTTACGTCGGATTTAGAGTGTGGCGTATGTTTTTAATCGAGCCGCACCTAGTACCATAAAAGGGTTATTCTGTATTTGTTTTATTTACCGTTTCTTTCTGTTGGTTTATAAATCAAGACACGATAGTAAGAAAACGACCGTTATTACTTAAAAGGAACTGTTAGTAATTTTTTTTTCTTGAATCGTGTCTGAATTTACATTTTGAGATTCTAAAAGTCCTTTTTTTCCCTTCCTTCATAAAACCTAGCTTAGGACTGTCACAGGAGTCTGAACTGTGGTTTTAATAGTAGGTGTTGTCCTCTCTAATTACTTATTCTGAAGTAGTTTTATTTTTGAACGTCAGACACTTTCTAGGACTCTTGTCTTACCTTTTTTCTTTGGTTTTGGGTTCGAGGTCTCACCTTCCTCGATACACTTTTAGTGTACGGGCTCTTTCCTTGTGATATACCGTATATGTCTCTCGTGAGAGGGAAGTTGCCACTTTTCTGTTTTAGGTCAATCTTTCACCCATCTTCTGTGTCTCGTTGTGACGTGGCACCCTCTCTGTGTCTACCGTTTCTGTGGGCGCTCTTCCGCGGGTCGTAGTAGTCGGTGACCCCTCTCCGTCGGTCGCGGTGCGACCCGGTAGTGATGCACGGATAGTCTCACCGATTTGATTTTTCGTCGTCGGGGCGGTCCACGACCACTCCCACGTCTCTTTGCCCCAGTGAACACGCATCAACCACTCTTCTATTTTACCATGTCGGTGAGACCTTTTGTCAAGTCGTCCCAAAAAAAAAAGAAACCGGTACGACGTGTCGAAAACCTAGAATGAATCAAGGGGTCGGTCCCTAACTTGGACCCAGAGGAGACCGTCACTGTCGTCTGTCGGGATTGGTGACCTGTCGGCCCCTTATGGGTCTGACCATCAAAGAAATTTTTTTTTTTTGTTTTTTTGACTTGATTTGTCCTTTGGTGGATACTGAGTAAATAAATTGAGGATCCATGAATGAGATCTCTTTACAAATGTAAGTGTGTTTTTGGACTTTCCACTCACAGGTATCGTCGAAGTGAGGACACTTACCGTCGTCCTCCCGGGAACACCTCTGCCACACACAACTTAGACTGACACAGTCCCAGTCACAAGGTCGACACCACACGTGACTCAGACCGGTCCACACCAGGAACCCCCTTCGATCCATTTCCCATGTGCCCTACAGACGTACTAAAGAATGTTGACGCATGTCCAGATGTTACTAGAGTCTTCGTCTTAGAATCAAATTTTTCCACCTTTTCCGTACTCTTCTTTGGTTCGGCCTTATTCTAAGTCCGACTGACTCGTTCTTTCGTCCGTTGACTTAGTCAGTGGGGTATCGGAGAGTACCCTCGCCGACCACCCCAAAGTCAAGACGAAGGAGTTTCGTCTTTATGCTCACGTCTCGGGGGACGTCGGAGGATTCAGGGGAGGACGAGGAATAAAGAAGGACCGGACCAAAGGAGAAAGGGTGACGGAGATCCCGGAACCGTTCCAGGAGCCACTGCGTCCCGTACTCTTCTCCGTGTGCCCACACCGCCTGAGGTCAGGGAAGGGAGGAGGAGACGAGAGTCGGACTACGTCTTCCGTTTATCGCGAAGGTCTCTACGGTCGATGTGTCCCTCCTTGACTCTAGTTTCTTCGATTCTTCAGGCTGCCGACACTTCGTGGGGTCGTAGGCCGTCGCCCACTGACCTGTCCGTGCCACGCCAGGAGTGCGACACCTTGTGGCGAGTCACCCTTTATCCCTCCTCTAGGATTGCCCTATACTGGACCTCCTTGGGACCTGCGGCACGAGTCACTTGGTCCGGTCAGTGCTGCCCTGCTGTGACATCCTAAGGTGGATGTGCCCCCTGGGACGCTTCGGTTCAAGTGTCTCTGCCTGTCCTCCCACCGTCGACGGTCCCCGACCCTCCCCACCCCTCGGTCACAACTTGCTCTTGCGAAAGTCCACCCCAGCCACTTCTACGACACTTACACGATTTACGGCGACCTGACACCACGACCTCCTCTGAGGACTCTCGGGGACCCTGACGTTCCTCTAGGTTGGGTAGGATTTCCTTTAGTCAGGACTTATAAGTGGCCTTCCTGCCTACGACTTCGACTTCGAGGTCATGAAACTGGACTACGCTTCTTGATTGAGTAACCTTTTCTGGAACTACGACCCTTTCTAACTTCCGTCCTCCTCTTCCCCTGACTGACTCCCACTCTACCAACCTACCGTAGTGGCTGAGCTACCTGCACTCAAACTCGTTCGAGGCCCTCGACCACTACCTGTCACTTCGGACCGCTCGACGTCAAACACCCCGATGTCTGTGACCCTGTCTTGACTTGGTTTGACTTGTGGATTTGTACCAATGTCACCACTTAATACACAGTGCCTATAAGATTATGTTAAATTTTTGAAATGGATACCCCTTTTTATGATGGTTCTTTGTTTTCCTGGAACATACGGAAGTACGAACCCTCTCCCTACCGTTGAAAAGAAGCTTGTTTCGGAAACCTTAGATCTTTTAGTCAAACTTTAGTCCTCACCTTGAGCCAAAGAATTTTTGAGGTTCATGGCGGGCACTCGGAGAGTGATCCTTCTGCCGGTACACCCTCCCTCCGCCACCGGCGTGCCTCCCCTGAGTGGGCGCTTGCACCCGGCCAGCAGGCCCAAGTGGAGGGTCGTGACGGAGTACTCCAGCTACTGGAGGGCGCCCGTCTTGAGTTACTACAGGAGGTGCAGGCCGGACAAGGGTCTGAACTACGTGTCATAGTCGACGACGAGTGTCTACCGCAGATGTCTCGTTTACCCTTCCTCTCGACTCTGCGAGTCCCGGGTGAGGAGAGCCCGCCCCTCCACTGTCTTGGACCGGTCCGGTGACTAGAGAGGACCAACGTGGTCCCTCCCCGTCTTACGGGACCCTGCTACTCGCCTGGACAAGGAGACGTCTCTACTAGTTTGTCTCCTTTCTGCCTAATGACCGTTTCGACGGAGAACCGTCTACTGACTCACACATCTGTTTCGGTCACGGTGCGAGGTCTACACTTATGTCTCTGTTTGTCGTCTGTCGCCAACGCGACTTCCTCGAGTCAACTTATTCTCACTGAATTTTAAGTCTCGCTATGACCGATAAGTTCTTCATTCGTGTTTCCCAAGACCACTGTCCTGGTGATGACCTTTCAGTCTTTTCCGAAACAACTCAGGTTTTCTTATTTGTCCTCAATAGGCCCATTTCTTGACCCTTCCTTCTAAGTCTCTCCTTCTAAGGTCCGGTTCTTTCGTCCTAGACTTATCTGACCCTCAGCGTCTTTAGTTCTACACAGACCTTTAATACTGGTCGAGTCACATTGACCCGTACAACCGACTCCACTCCCTCCCTTCCTTGTCGAATCGGTTTAGTCTCTCCCGGGACACGAGGTGTGACTCCCCAAACTTGAACTAGGACTTACAGTTACCACAGAACCTTCCTAGAATTTGTCTACTGGCTCTCCGGACTACCGGACAGACTGCCGTCACACGCACCACCGTCGTACTCCTTGGGCGGTGTCTCCCACCCTTGGCCTGTCCCAGGAGACCTCTGTCTCCCTGCGCCCGCGTAGATCCTAGACTCTATGGGCCTCCGGTGTCAAAGACCGGTAGGACACGTCGAACATCCCAGAATCAAGGGACTGGTCCCTGACTTGGGGTCGGGAGCCGTCACGTTCACACTCAAGGTTGGTCACGTGACGGTCCCTAAGGGTTTAAGTGTCCAAAGCTACAGACTAACCTACACCCTCCCGTTCCGACTCAGACCTTTGACTCCAAGAACCAACCCGTCGAGTCAACCACCTGCCATTGTAGTAAAAGACCTACATTCTCGTCCCGACTCACTCGGTGAACCCGTCGTACCTCTTGGACCTAAACAAAACCCCCTATGACGAAACCCCCCAGGAGACCATGCACCTGACCTAGATTGTCTATCCTCCTACAGGTCCGGAGGTGACCTCCAAACTCGTCGTAGTCGTTTCTCCCCTAACTTGGGACCCTCGACTGTTAGTGGGTCCTTCTCGTCCGTCCTCTTCCCGGTAATCAAGTCCAAGAATTGTGTGACTGGACCTCTTACTTTACCGTTGGGTGAGGTCATAACGGACCTTTTGGGGTACCTGCCTCCTCGGACCGTCTGATGTCAGGTACCCCAGCGTTTCTCGACCTGTACTGACTCTCTGAAGTGAAATTGTGTGACTTCTTGTCGATGAGTACATGGACAAGAGGACGCGTTTGGGAAAGAGTAGAAATATCTGAGTCAAGGTTCATTTCTCGGGTGTCATTCATGACTTTTCTTTGTTAAGGACTTACTTCCTCACTCACCTACCTACTTTCATACCTCACATACGGGACTTTCCGGAGTATTCCTCTTGGTTCGTTCGGAAGGACCGGCCCTCCTTCGGACCTAGCAGCTCGTGGGACGTTCGACTCTACGTGATACGTTCGAGGCTAGACAGGATACTGGGGGCTAAGGATTTAGCTCTAATGATAGGTAAGGTGTTTGCGAACGGCTCATGGGTGACGCAAGATACACATCTATGGTTCCCTTCTCGTCGCTTACCTACTCTACGGCAGGACCGGAGGCACCTCGAGTGTCAGGGCACCCACTCTGTCTGTAACTTGTTTGTCACTATTTGGAGGTGCTGGAGTGACGTGTCAATGGGGTGGCTTGTTGAGGGTAACTGGGGCTCGGGGGGAGGAGATAGCTGCGGAATGAGAGCATTCCGAGGAACAACCGCTTCTAGCGGGTCTCGTGCTACCGTTTCGACTTGTGCAGCCTGAAGAGCCTCCCGGACCTCAACTGCAGCAAGTCCACGAGCCCCCGGTACATCACGTCGCACGGCGGCGAGAAGGGCCGCGACGGCGGGCGGAAGGAGACGAGCAACACGAGGAGGAAGCAGTCGAACGAGGTGCAGAACTTCCTTCGCTGCGGCTCCAGTCGATAGACGTCCTCTCGTTTGGTTACCCTGCGAAGACACTGCCGTCGTTCGTTTAGTCTCGACAGAAATTTAGCCCCCGAATAGGTCATCTACTTCCCTGAGATTGTAAACGTCGTTATCGACATGACCTGTCCAAATTTTGTCGATGGAGACTTGTTTGATCATCTTTTGTAGACAGGAGTCGGCAGACCTTTTAGAGGGGATTCTTTTCAGACACACTTTAAGACCACAGAGCTAAGAATGCGTTATAGACCCCCACCACCCACCACCAACTACCCCTCTTTTCGTCTTCCATAAGGGCTCTTCTTGTTGATCGGTGCAGACAAGATTGAGCAGAATGAGACGTACAAAAGACAACTAAGACTCCGACCCTTTTGTCCATGAAAGAAAAGTCGTCCAACATATCGTGTACCATGACGTGGAAGACAAAAGGGTTTTCCACAGGTCTTCGGGTATCTACACTTAAAGGTTCCTAGGGTTTCTGTGTGACTCCTATTCCTGACGTCGCGGTGACCACGACTCAACCCTCGGACTTGGACTCTCTTCTACCCTACACCTTCTCCCCTTTCTGTCTGTTTTCCCGTTTCTTTTTTTGCGGTTTAAGTCTGTGTCTTGTCCTCCTCCGTCCCGTCTTACTGTCTCGATATGTCACCTCTGTGGTCTCCACCGTCGAGGTGTAAACGAAGTCCCTTGGGTACGAAAACCCCTACTAAAGACCGTACACTAACAGATTTTAGGAGTTTAAGATTGGGTCTAGTATTTTCCATTCAATAATTGCATTTCTTGCAAGAAAATTTCTGTGTCCTTTTTTCTTTTTGGGACAGGTCCCGACCTTATCTCGCGATCTTCGTCTTAGAAGACCATTTCCCTGCGGACCCATTCGTCAAGGACGCAGGAGGGGCGTTACAGTGAAGGGGAAACACGAGCCGACCCTAAGGACGACGGTTTCGGCTGAACTGTACTACCAGGTGGATCTCCTCTTTTCTTTTGGGAGGGAGAAAAAGGAAACTGATGTCACGTGTCTCAAAAGTTTTCCTTTGTCTAAAAAATTTTCCTCTACATTCATTTCCTTATTTACTTCTATTGGTGGAGGTGGTTCAGAGAGAGGAAACTAAGAGAGAGAAATCTCGAAAGACCGTGGTGGCAGTGGTCCCTCCTCAACCCGATCGAGGCGTGACCCGTGTGCAGTACAGGCCTTTTTCCTGACTGTGACTCTTAGTCTTAGTGCGGCTAGGGGGTCTTCGGGACTGACGCCAAATGGAACTACACCTTCAGTGACAGTTGCTCCTACAAGAGACCGAACTCCAGGAACACATAGTGGGGAAGAGGTACGTCCATCGCGTAAGGAAGCTACCAGAGGTAATACTGGGAGGGAAAGTGCCTGTCCCCCTACGACTGGACCTTGCTCCCTGTCAGTCAGGCCCTCTACCTTTCCCTGAGTTTCCCCGGTCTCGTGGTCGAAGGAAGTTCTCGTCGCCAGGCCTGGACTCCTGTCTCTGTGGTCGAAGGGAAGGCCGTCCGGGCCTTCTACGCAGGACTGGTGGAGCGTCCCACTCCCGGGAGGCGACACAAGGGTGTCGAACGACTCCCGCACAGACAGTTGTGTGGGGGTGTGGTCTGTGAGTGTAGGGCTGGACGCGGGCAATGGACAGAGACAGTATGAACGATGACGAAGGACTCGTTTGCCGTGTCCGGAACGAGAATTGTCCGCGTATGTTAACAAAAAACTGGCGGGGTGTCCCGTTCGTCCCTAGAATCAAGGGGCTTGCCCCTAGTTTGGGCACGGGGGACCTTCACCTTCGTCCCTCAGAGTTGGTGACCTGGTGGCCCTTTCAGGTCCATGGATGTGAAAATTGTTTACGTACTTTTAATAAACCGAAACCATTTGTCCTACTTAGAACGATAACCTTTGGAAGGAGTAAGACACAACAATAGGAACTCTTTTAGGTTTGGTGGTCGGTAAGCGTGTCCTCAGACTCCGTGTCCCCGGCCGCCCGCCCGCTCCGCATGGACCCGGAACTCGTGCGCGTACTCCAGCGGGACGAGGTACATGAGGTAGTGGTCGCTCATCGACGGGAGGAGGTACTACTGCGGGTCGTCGAACTGGTGCGCCGTCACGGCGTCGGCCACGTAGTAGGCCGGGAGGAGGTCCTCCCGGAGCAACATGGACCCCCGCCCCCCGCCCCAGTCTACCCGCCCCGTCGGGCGGGGGGAGGGCCGGGACCCTTGCGGGGGCCCTTGCGGGGGTTCGCAGGGCCCCGACGGGGAGGTGGGACCCCCGGAGGCAGGGCCCCTGGTACCGGCCACGCGTCCTGCGCGATTTGGCTACTGGTTAGTTGCGTTTCGACCACTTCTCGTCGCTCCTTTACGCCGGCCCTTTGTTCCTGGCGCGACCTGTCGCCTGATTTGGGCGCCGGAGAGGGTGTCGGTGAGGCCGCTCTTCCCTCCCTTTATGTTGTCGAACGGCTGACGGAGTCTCTCTCCCAGGACCTGCGACACTGAGTGCCCGGTCCCGAAGCAGGGGTACGAGCCCCGACCAGGAGTGGCGGGGGAGGGCGGACGAGGAGGAAAGGAGAAGGTCGCGGGGGCGTGGCGGGACCCGGCGGAGGAGAGACGAAGGAGGAGAAGTCAAAAGAAGACAATGGGTCGAGCCCCGAGAGGGGATCGGCCGCAGACTTAGGAGGACTCAGTCCCTACAGTTACTGGGGGGACGTCCCGGTAGGCTGTACTTCGGAGTCCCGACTGGGACCGTGGGTACAGACAGAGTATTTCCGACACGGTGGGCTAAGGTGGCGGGACCGTGTCGTGCACCGGACGGGTTGAGACGGGACTGAGTGAGCCACGCGAACCCCGGGCACATGTGGAAGAAGTCCTAGTGGTCGGGCACCCTAGACACATTTGTGTCTGTGTGGAAGGGCTTCGGGGGTGACAGGTCCAGTCGGACGAGGTCCTTCAGGAACCCCGAGTAGAATTACAGCAGGTTCCTGTACCGGCGAAAGGAAGACTTCGCAGTCTTACGGGGCCTTTGTGTGTTGGGACACTTCTTTTCTCCTGTCCGGTCATGTCCGTTCAGCAGTGAGTCTGTCGCATATTTGCGAGGCGGTGCGCGGACCACACGGAAATAAAAAACTTCTATCTAAATATCAGAGATTCTACTTACAAAAAGGATAGAGGTCCTTAGTGTCCTCTGGTGTTAGAAAGAAGGAATCTGAAAGTAAAGATGTTTGTACCTTCTAATCCTTTTAGATTTTTGAGGAGAATATTTCCCGGGCATATATAACCCATTGCATTACGTTTGTAGGTTAGTTTACGTGTCCATCAGCGTCGTCTTTCCTTTTCCCGTGATTCCTGACTTCCGTTCGTCCGACACCCGTCCCGGTACACTGGTGACGACACCTGACCCACATACACAGAGGGGTCTAAAGATGCGACTTCGGGGTCAAGGTCACACTACCATAATCCTCCTGCACCCCGGCCCGTCACTAATGCGATACTTCCGCCGGAGTGCTTACTCTAAACTCAGGAATCTGTGCTCTCTCCGTCAGAGACGGAGAGGTGGGTCCCTCTCGTGTTGTTCTCCTGTCGGTCGTAGACGTTTAGTCGTTCACTCGGCCGTGGTCTGTGGCCTGAACGACCTGAAGGTCGAGGTCTGCTCACTCCTCAGTGACAGACGACAAAGTCGGTGGGACAGACACCATTAAACAATGTCCTCGGTTTGACTGGCTCTGTCACCGGACCACCCCCGTGGCGGTTGGAGTCGTAGGTTTCCAGTCCCAAATTTTGAGTCGGTCTCCGGCCTCGACTCTAGTCCTGTGCGTTCTTTTCTCCCGACTTTGTTTCTGAGGGGGCATTGTGACGCGAAGAGTCACACGGGGGATGGGGTCACTTTCCCACCTGTTGTCTTTTTCGTTGAGTGGTCGTTTTCTTGAGCAGAATCTGACCCTAACCCGTTACTTTTTTGTAAGACACAGTCAAGGATTGGAACCCGGACAGAAGATTATCTAAACCCGAAATTTAAAAATGAGGAGAATAGAGAGTACAGTTCTAGGGGGTTCAATTCTTGAAAATATATCTGTTACCAGTGTCCGACTACTGTAGAGACCCAATATTCCGATTTCTTTTGTTTTGTGGAGGTTCGGTCTGTTCTCAGGGTATTTATTTCGGATTGAGTTGTACTCGAGGGAAATGTTTTAATATTTTGTTGTTTTTTTCGTTTACTTTTTTCAAGTGTTACTCAGTTCAGGGTGTCTATAATGCTTTTCGACATAATCCGTGGTTTCTGCAAGTCCATGAATTTGATGACTTATCGAAATCTTTATTTGTCCGAATTTTCATTAATACTTGTTGTCTTTATTCAAACTTCCGAGACCTTTCTTGTTACGTACTAGATTTTTCCTGTCCTTCTACACCCCTCCTCTCCTTGACCGGCACTTCACATGCTATATATGTGTTTGTGTTGACAAACGAAGGAGGAGGAGGGGAAGCTAAGTAAATAAAAGGGGTCTGACTTTGCTTCTTACTTTTGGGAACCCCAGGTGGTACGCTGTCGGCACGTGTGGGTGGTCTGACAGGTCTCACTTGTTCCAGTGGTGACACACGGCCACTCGTCCCTAAAGTGTGTAGACACCGCCCTTGTGTCTTACCATGGTAGTGAACCTCTTTTCGGGACCGTCAAAGAATATGTACACGGATGTGCTGCTGGTTCGGTCGGTGGCATTTCGACCCCCGGAAGAACCGAGGAAACATTCAATTGACTAGTGCATACACCCCCAAAGAGACCCCAGACAAGACAAGGGGACTAGATGTGCATACACAAATACGACCTTGGTGTGACAGACCTAGTGATATCGAAACATTCTACCAAACTTTGACCCTTCACACCATAGAGGTCGAAACAAGAAAGAGTTCTAACAAAACTACTGAACCCCAGAAACACCAAGGTATGTTTAAAATCCTAATATACAAGTTAAAGACACTTTTTACAGTAACCTTAAAAATGTCCTTGACGTGAGTTAGACATCGTACCTCACATATTGTTATAATTAAGAGGGTTAGGTACTCTTACCTGATAAAAATACAGAGGTCAAAGAAAGGATTTATACACTATCAAAAGTTAATGTACAGAAAATGGAGAGACCAATTTAAATAACTCCATAAAATAAGAAAAACTACGTTAATATTTACCTTAACAGAATTAAAGAGACTATCGACTAAAATAATCATATATCTTTACGTTTTATGAAAACATATGACTAAAGGGACCACCGAATATGCCATTTTTTTTGGACAGACGTTACACCCTTTGGGTCCAAGTTAGCGACCCAACCTTTCTAGGGGACCTCTTCTCTTACCGATGGGTGAGGTCATAAGAACGGACCTCTTAGGGTACCCATCTCCTAGGACCACCCGATGTCGGCTACCCCAACGTCTCTGTCTATTCTGATTCGCTGATCGTAAATGAATGAACCACTGAAACATGGGATGTCGTAACGACCTTAACGAGGAATCAAGATTGTCAAAGGACTACCTCACGAAATCGAAAGATGCATAGAACGTACTAGACGTTTGTCACTGTCGAAATAAAGAAGGAGAGGGTAAGTATACGGAAGAGAACGGATTACCTAGACCCGAAGAGTATGGTGCAACTTATTTCTCCGTTCTCACCCGTAGGACCGAGACTAAACGACAAAACAAACCGTCGTGGTGTGTACACCAAACACCCTAGAATCAAGGACCTGGTCCCTAAGATGAGTCCCGGAGTTGTCACCCTCGTGTCTCAAGATTGGTGACCCGGTGGTTCCTTAAGGGGAAAATAAGGACTAGAATTCTTCGAAAGTCAAAAAGTAACAATCGTACTACAATCGACGTCCACATTTTGGATTGAAACGTGAAACTTTAAAAATTATTTTACAACCCTACCCTTCGAAAAAAAAAATTCGCCGACTTCCCCAAAGACCTTTACGGATTCGACTCTCGTCAGGACAGTCACCGGACGGCATCAGACCGAGTCCATTGGTTGGAAGATATAGGACGTGTTTCAGAAGCCACCCGGGACGATGAGGTTATTTCGAGTGTATAGTCGTGCCGTCTACTGTGATACTCGATAAAAGGGCATTGTACTCTGTGAAGGTTCATTCTCCTTCACGGGAGACCTTTCGTCGTGTAGAAACCCCGTCTCTGTGCCCCACACCCCTCCGACGGGTCATTTCCGGTACTGGTACCACCCCCGTCCCCTCCGTCCCGGGCTTCCACTCGATGACCTTCGACAGTGCTACCCCTTCTCACGTGTCCGAAAAGAGGGGATACCTGAGGTCGAAATTAGATAGTCAGGAACCCATTGAATGTATTCGGGGTTAAAGGAGTACACGTTTTCCTTTGTTACTACTGACGGAGTGTCTGACCACTCTTCACATACTCTTGTGCACTTGTGTGTGACCACGGACGAAACACCAAGACCAATACAGACCGGGTGGGCAGATGGGGATGAGCAGTGCAAGTGCGACAAGGGGTCCGACACTCTTACCCCCACACGGCGACCATAGGTGAGAAGAGTCGTCGAGAGATACCTGGTCAGGAACACTTCGCCCCACCCCCACAGGTGAGAGGGGATGTTCGAAGACTCCCGTGTAAGAAGAGGACCGATTTTCAACGAGGAGGAACTCCAGAGTCTCGACAGCAAAGGAGTCCCTTCGGTAGGAATACAGAAGGGTAATCTGTAAAAGTGTCGTGGGTCATGAGACTTTGTCAATCTGTCGATATTAAACCCTCGATAAAGTTAATGCGAGTGTCTTCCGTCCCTCGACAGAGTACGCGATAGATCTCACGGGTCGTGTACTGGACCGTACTCCGTCCACCGGTGACTTACGTATAAATTTTTTTTTTTTTTCTCTCTTGATAAATTAGTAGGTTTTTGTTTCACTTAATATCGTGTAAGTATTTTACGTCTTAATATATCAGTTATGTAATTATCCATCTACCGATCCCTGTGTTTATCGATATACACGTCCTTTTTGTCTGTGTCACTTTCTGTGGACTTACAATCGTTCCTATAACCCTACCAGTCCACTGAAATTAAAGAAGAAATGTGTAAATAATGTAAAACGTTAAAAATGTGTTCAATGGAAATATTATTTTAAAGAAAAAATTTTCCCTCAATTCAAGGAGTGAGTCATTAAGAAATAGGATTCCTTAGTTTAGTCTCTGTGACTATATCTAATGCGTGTTCCTATAAGGGTCATTGCAATCTCTCTCGTCGTTTTCGTGTCTTGCGTCGACTGTGTACGCACTGTGCCCTCTCGCTCAATTCCGAGTCAGTGCAATGCTTGCGGTGGATGTCAAAAGTTTTCACTACAATATACACTTACAAATCACCCGAAGGGGTCATCGAGTCGACCATTTCTTAGACGGACGTTACGCCTCTGAGACCAAACTAAGGATCCAGTCCTTCAAGGGGACCTCTTCCCTGTCCGATGGGTGAGGTCTTAAGAATCCGAAAGGACCACTGGATCGACCATTTTTTAGACGGACGTTACACCCTCTGGATCCAAGTTTAGGACCCAGCCCTTCTAGGGGACCTCCTCCCGTACCGTTGGGTGAGGTCATAAGAACGGACCTGTTAGGGTACCTATCCCCTCGGACCACCCGATGTCAGGTACCCCAGTGTTTCTCAACCTGTGTGGACCCACTGATTCGTGTCGTACTTACAAATCATTGTAATTTTTGCCGAGGGTCTGTCATGTCTTGTCCTTCCTTAATACTGGTACGGGAGTTGATACTGGCGTCCCATAATTCTAAGTCGGTCTACTCCTGAAGACGGACGAGAGACAAGAAGGAGGTCCAGAGGAGAGAAGCCTCGCCGGTTCTGGTTGATCCTGGACGGAACGGAGGACGTCCTCGCTACGTCGAGGTCCCTCTCCCCGGAGGTCCGCCCGGACGTCACGAGACACTCCGACCGAGGACCGGGGTCGACCGAGAGGACCAGACACCAAACGACCAAATCGGACCAGAGTGAAGTCGAGTGCGTGGAAACCGTACCAAAGGTTACTGAAGAAAACAAAAATAACGAGGGGAGGAAGGGGGCCGGTAAGGGGGTACTTACTAAGTTGAGATATTCATGACTTATAGAATCCTCCCTGACCACTCACCGAATCTATGGGTTCTCAGTGTCTTTGAGACTTTCATCCGTTCCTCTTTCAGTGTGACATTTCAGTACAATGTCTCATTAATTACTTGTGTGTGATTGGACAGTATAGTAGAATACTGGTTCATGAAAGTTGTCTCTTATATTGCCAGATAAAATTACCTAAAAGTTTTAATTAACCTTTTAATTAACTTTAATTAACCTTTAATTAACTTTAATTAACCTTTAAGGTTCTTTGAAGTGTTCCATAGACATTCAGATATATTTTTTATAAGTATAGATGTAAGTTAAAACAGTTGATATGAAGTCATTTTGACCCCTTCTTATGTTTATTGATTGTTATATACTATAGTTTTTCGGTCCCTTTTAACTAGATGTTATAATTGTCAATCCCATCATCAATGACTCTCCACCTTCGTCCTCCGTCCCTTCCTTTCCTTCACAACCCCTCACTACCGTTATGAACAAAGAAGAATTACAAGTGAAGTCCTGTTAACCCTCTCAGTTTGTCGATACTACACACAAGAAAAGACATATAGTGTTATTTATGAAAAAAATTCAATTTTTTTAAAGTATACATGGAAATTCACCAACTCCCGCTAAAAAAAGTTACAAAGTCACTCCTGGTATGTACTACTCAGACTGTCTTTTACGACCGATGGGTTGATAGTACTGGGGGAAAAGGAGACGTGTACCTTGAGACAAAAATGAGTCCGTAGGTTACCCTTAAAGACTTCCAAGAAACTAAAATTGACGAACTACGAAACGGAGTCTATTTGTTCTCGAGACTCGTTCTCTCTTTTGATGTTCTCAAGTTGGGTCACAATAGAACGTGTACTACTGGGACACTTCATGGTTGAATAATTATGTAGCCAAGGTTCAATGTTTGATTCTTTGATATTAAACCTTAAATTACTAAGTGGATCTCATTGTCTAGGGTCTTAACTCAGAATTACAGAAGTGAGTTTAAAGGTGATAGTCAAGTGATTGTGTACGATGAAGAGGTCTCTCGTTTGTTATTAAACAGAAGCAATTTTAGTCTAAGTTTCTGGATTAGAATGTTAAAACGAGTGGATATGATTTATTCATGCGATGTAAGTCTTTGTATGCCTTTCATGTCTGATTTAAAATTTTTGTATACTTTTGTACGCCAAGTTTTAGTTATAAGATGTCCAATTGTGCTAGTAAAAACGGCTTCATATTGTAGGTTGGTATCGTACCCTTCGACACGCAAAAGTTTAAGGGTCGAGTATGACCACCATAATGGTACAACAACTAATTATTCGTAGGTTCTCTTTAAAAGTTAAAACCTTTGACAATAAATCCCTATAAAAAGAAATAAGAGTACTTATAAGTGTTAGGACTTTCACGTTACATAGACACCACGAGTCAAGTCGAGTCACTTTGTACGTTTAATGTCAATTAGTAATATCAACAAAATGGTCATTATTATTAATGCTACTCTATGGAGTTGACAAAATTTGTTCGAAGGAGAAATGGAAAACACAAATCTTCCCCCGTCAAAGGGTATAAATATTAACTGATGTTAGAGGAGGGGTGAGAACGTGGATGCATGGACTACCAATGTTTTGCATCTAGTTCATTCTTCAGTGAGGACGGAACTAAAGAAGTACACACTTACCTCCCTCTTCATTATCGCCAAGATAACGTTTCAGCGAACTCACATTGCCCGGAGCCCGAAACAGGTCCTGTGCGTTCTCGAGGCTCGTTCCTTCTCGGCTTCCTTGTCGCTCTCTGTTTCATTACTTGTCATTGGGGCGGAGACACCCTCCGACAGGTCGCACTCGTTTCTTCCCACCGCGAGTGGGAGAAGTTTTGAGATTTCTCCGATGCTCTCGCACACGGGCGAGTCAGTGAATCATTTTCGTGCGCGGTGGCCCCCTGCTGCGGGAGGGGCGGCACGGGCAGCTGGGAAGAAAGGGTCGAGAGCAGCTTCTGCCGCGCCCTTCCGCAGACTGCCGCAGCGCTCGTCGCCGCCGGGGCCGCGGGGGCACTGGGCCCCGCCGCTTTCGAGCATTGCTGTGGCGTCCCTTCTGGGCGGTGGAGGGGACTGTGGTGTCGCGTTTGGTGCACCGCCCGGCAGAGGTGGAGTCCGTCAATAGCGCGCCCTCGGTTTAGAGGCGGGCCAGGGCGGTCTGGGTTTGGGGGCCGCTCTGCTCTGCGGCGTCCCTGGCGGCTGCCGACCGTCAACCCGCGAGCTGAAGGCCCTCGAGCGCCCGGTGCGGGTGGGAGGATGACCGAGTGGTAGACTGAAGGCCCTTGAGCGCCCGGTGCGGGTGGTAGGATGGCCGAGTGGCAGACTGAAGGCCCTTGAGCGCCCGGTGCCGGTGGTGGGATCTCCGGGTGGTAGACGGAAGACTCTTGAGCTCCCGGTGCGGGTGGTGGGATGACCGGGTGGCGGGCTGGAGTCCTTGCGGCGCCCGGTGCGGGTGGCGGGCTTGAGGCCGTCGGCGCAGCGGGCGGGGTGGGTGGCCTTCGTCTTCGGGGCGGGGGACGGCCTTCGGACGGGGTCTCTGACCAGACCCGGGCCGCCAGGGCGCGACTGCGTGGCTCTCTAAGCGAAAGCGAAACCGCCCTCTGAAGGACTCCGGGGTCCGGCCCACTCCTTCCTCCGCCGCCCCGTCGGATCTCAACGAGGCTGCGGGCCGTCATGGACCGGCCGCGTCCGGCCCCACCGTGCGGCCCGGGCTAATCCCCAGAGGCCCCGCCTCGGCAGCCGACCCTCCGCCCGCCCCTGGCGGGGCGGGACGGGACGGGAGTGGCGCGGGCCGAGGCGCCCGGTCGGCAGGCAGCGCACGACAGGTCACCAGCCGCGCGAGCCCGAGGAGCGCCTCACCCGGGCGACCCCAGGGCGCGAGGCCCCAGTCGCGAGGCCCTGTGGGTAGGCCACAGGCGCGGCGGGCGCGAAGGCTGACTCCCTCGGGCCGGCCGCCTCCCGCACCTGACGAGCGAGGCGGAGGCGAGGACGGGGCTCCTCCCACCCCTCTCGCGGGCGGGGCGCAGACCTTTCCAGAGGCCCGGGCAAGACTTTGGGGCCCTGCGCGAGTCTGACTCCTAGCACGAGAGTCTCGCCAAACCCTCCGGCTCTCCTGTCTCCTTTACGGTTCAGTGCCTTTGGTGAGTGTCTTTGGACGGACCCCGACGTCCGTCCCGGCCTCTGCTACCCGACGAAGGGGCCCCCTAAGACTCGAGACGTCCAGTCGTCGCGCCCTTGGGATCCGTCGTTCGAGGGTCCGTAAATAGAGGAAGTGGACACTTCACCCCTATTAGAGAAGACACCCCGACGCCTCCTTGGTAGTAGTATGCTCCTACCAACCCTTCAGACTTCGTTTTACCCTTCACCAACGATATCACAATACTACTTTTAAATTAATATATATATCGTACTAATGTATGATATTTTTCTATAGACCTCCATTACTCTACGGTGTTTGACTCTTTTATAAACGTCTTTCGTATCGACTATTTTATGACAATAGGTTTCATATGATCTTTACGGTCTCTTCCTTTTTACGTTAACTCTTTTCCGTTTTCTAGAGTTGTCTGAGGAGTGCTATGTTTACTGTTCATTCATATACTTTTCTACGAGTTATAATATCCTATAATCCTTTGACACTTTTTGGTTACTCTACGGTGGTGTATAACAGACGGATTTTATTTACCTGACGGTTGATAAAGAGATCGTATTTGTTCAAATAAAACTTTTCTTAACGTTAAACTCCAGACGGTGGGACCCTTGAACGTACGTTTACCTCTCCTGTGGAAATACCCCCTTTTCCTTCAACCTCTCTTCAAAATTTTCAGGTGACGAAAAGTAACCGACTTAGTAACGGCCCCCACCCCCCCCCCTCTAAAGACGATCTTTTCTAAGAGGTCGGAAAGACTAGAGGACTGAGAAACTCTAAACAAAAAACACACAAACAAGAAATGTAAAGGGGGAAAACTAGTCTTAGAAAGTCTTTCGTCACCACTAGGTTCACACTCTAAAAACACACAGTCACTGAAACATAGAGTTACGGTCCCTCCGGAAAAGAAAACATGTTAAAGTGTAGGCTCCCTTTCACACCTAACGTTTGGATAACTCCAATGCAAACTCATTGTTCCTCATCGTCTTGACACTTGTGAAAAACGGATTTCATGTGTGTAAAGGTCCTATTGTCTGTCACCGCTAGTAGACTTCACAGCAGTAGTTTCCACACCACTGGTCGAGGTTGTCCGGACAAGACTCATAAAACCCTTTTGACAGAGTAATCTTCAGTAGACGAAGTTAAGACTCGTCAGATGAGAGTCCAGTGGTCTACTGCACGTCCAGGTCATCCCCATCACGAGAGAAATTCACACAGTGCACTCAGGTTCTCAGTTAGGGAATCTCAGACGACAGTGTGCTCAGCCAATCCTCGTGAACTGCCCGGAAAGGTCTTTCCGACTTCTCTCAAAAAGACCTCCATAGAGAGATCATCTATTTTAGAGGTCCAACGTTCCACACTACGAAATCCAGAAGTAAAAGACTCTCTGTGGTTTTTTTGTGACTTTTCTGACGAGATGGTTTTGTGTCAAGTCAAGTCAAGTCAGGTCAGCGAGTCAGCACAGGCTGAGAAACGCTCGGGTACTTAGCGTCGTACGGTCCGGAGGGTCAGGTAGTGGTAGTGGACCTCAAATGAGTTTGAGTACAGGTAGCTCAACCACAACGGTAGGTCGGTAGAGTAAGAGACAGTAGGGGAAGAGGAGGAAGGGGGTTAGGGAGGGTCGTAGTCCCAGAAAAGGTTACTTAGTTGAGAAGTGTACTCCACCGGTTTCATAACCTCAAAGTCGAAATCGTAATCAGGAAGGTTACTTGTGGGTCCTGACTAGAGGAACGTCAGGTTCCCTGAGAGTTCTCAGAAGAGATTGTGGTGTCAAGTTTTCGTAGCTAAGAAGCCGCGAGTCGGAAGAAGTATCAGGTTGAGAGTGTAGGTATGTACTGGTGACCTTTCTGGTATCGGAACTGATTTGCCTGGAAACAACCGTTTCATTACTGAGAAGAGACATTATAAGATAGATCCAACCAGTATTGAATAAAAATTCATTAATATTAATCCGGAAATGTTATAACCTTGTAGAGAGGAAAATAGTGAAGACCTAGGTTTCTCTGCCCTCGATTCACGTAACTCACAGAACACTGACAGAGTTTCCTTTTAAATACTTAAATTTTTCCTTATCTAATTTTTTTTTTTTTTCTTATCTAGTCATTAAGTGACCGTTAGGTCACCAGTCCTGAATTACGAAAGTGAAGACTCCCGGACCCAAACTAGGGAACAGTCCCCTTGATTCTAGGACGTCCGGTACCCACATCAGTTTTCTTTATTACTTTTCCCTACCTAGATTCTAAGTCTTCCTGGTTACTGTCACGAGAATTGGTTTCATACATCTCCCGGAGACGTTTAAAAGGATTAACTCAGAATTATCGTGGTAGTCACGTAAGTTCAATTGGTCTCCTCACTGCCACCAATTCACGTCACTTTCACATTTCGACCGGTATGTCACGTGTGAACAACCTTAATGGAGTGGTAATTTTACCCGAGGAACTAGTGTAACTGTAATCTCTTAACAAAGGGTCTATCCTTATTACAAAAGGTTTTATTGAAAATGGTGTTTTACCCCATCATCGGGGAGACGTTCCCTTTCAAAGTCAGGTCACTCTTTGGTACGTCCGGTATTGTTTTATTGTAGGTACTCTTCCTTCAAAAAAACGTTCTTGACTTTATCAGGTAATCCGTCAATTTTTATAGTGACTTCTACCACACCTGTGATCTTTCCGTCCAATCTTCCGAGTCCAGTAAACACAGGTTGAGAAACACTCGGGTACCTGACGTCGTACGGTCCAAATGGACAGGTAGTGGTTGAGGACCTCGAACGAGATTGAGCACAGGTAACTAAGTCACTACGATAGGTTGGTAGAGTTGGAGAAAGCAGGGAAAGAGTACGACAGAAGTTAGAAAGGGTCGTAACCCAAGAAAAGGTCACTCAGTCAAGAAGCGTAGTCCACCAGTCTCATAACCTCAAAGTCGAAGTCGTAGTCAGGAAGGTTACTTATAAGTCCTGACTAAAGGAAATCCTAACTGATCGACCTAGAGGAACGTCAGGTTTCCTGAGACTTCTCAGAAGAGGTTGTGGTATCAAGTTTTTGTTAAGAAACCGCGAGTCGAAAGAAATATCAGGTTGAGAGTCTAGGGACGTACTGATAACCTTTTTGGTAACGAAACTGATCTACCTGGAAACAACCGTTTCATTACAGAGACGAAAAATTATACGATAGATGCAACCAGGTATCTAAAAGAAGGTTCCTCGTTCGTAGAACATTGAAGTACCGACGTCAGTGTAGACGTCACTAAAACCTCGGGGGGTTTATTTCAGACAGTGAACAAAGGTAACAAAGGGGTAGATAAACGGTACTTCACTACCCTGGGCTACGGTACTAGAATCAAAAGACTTACAACAAAATTTGGTTGAAAAAGTGAGAGGAGAAAGTGCAAGAAGTTCTGCGAGAAATCAAGGAGAAGTGAAAGACGGTATTCCCACCACAGTAGACGTATAGACTCCAATAACTATAATGAGGGTTGTTAGAACTAAGGTCGAACACAAAGAAGGTCAGGTCGAAAAGAGTACTACATGAGACGTATATTCAATTTATTCGTCCCACTGTTATATGTCGGAACTGCATGAGGAAAAGGATAAACCTTGGTCAGACAACAAGGTACAGGTCAAGATTGAGAACAAAGGACTGGACGTATGTCTAAAGAGTTCTCCGTCCAGTCCACCAGACCATAAGGGTAGAGAAAGTCTTAAAAGGTGTCAAACAACACTAGGTGTGTCAGTTTCCGAAACCGTATCAGTCATTTCGTCTTTATCTACAAAAAAGACCTTGAGAGAACGAAAAAGCTACTAGGTCGTCTATAACCGTTAAACTAGAGACCAAGGAGACGGAAAAGATTTTGGTCGAACTTGTAGTCCCTCAAGTGCCAAGTGCATAACGACTTCGGACCGAATCTCTTAAAACTCGTAATGAAATGATCGTACACTCTACTCACGTTAACACGCCATCAGACTTGTAAGAAACCGTAACGGAAAGAAACCTTAACCTTACTTTTGACTTGAAAAGGTCAGGACACCGGTGACGAGTCAAAAGGTTTAAACGACCGTATAACTCACGTCGTGAAAGTGTCGTGAAAGTCCTAAACTTTGTCGAGTTGACCTTAAGGTAGTGGAGGTGATCGAAACAACCATCACTACGAAAGATTCTGGGTGAACTGAAGTGTAAGGTTCTACAGACCGAGATCTAATCACTAGTGTAGTAGTACTAATAGACCCAGCACTTCTAGAAAAAACATGTCAAGAAGGCACATAAGAACGGTGGAGAAGAATTATAGAAGAGGAAGACAATCCAGGTATGGTAAAGACAGGAAATAGCTCGGGTAGAAACGTACTTTACAAGGGGACCATAGAGATTAAAAGAACTCCTCTAGAGACCAGAAAGGGTAAGACAACAAAAGGAGATAAAGAAACGTAACTAGCGACTTCTTGCGAAAGAATAGAGAAGGACGATAAGAAACCTTGAGACGTAAGTCTACGAATATAGAAAGGAAAAGAGGAAACGAAAAGTGGAGAGAAGAAAAGTGTCGACAAACATTCCGAAGGGGTCTGTCGGTAAAACGAAAAAACGTAAAGAAAAGGTACCCCTACCAGAACTAGGGACAGAGGACATGATACAGTACTTGGAGTCAGGTATCAAGTAGTCCGTGGGATAGATAGTCTAGATCTGGGAATTTAGATAAAGACTGAAGGTGACATATTAGCCTAAACTAAATCCAGTATGGACTTACCAGATCGCCAAAAGGATGAAAGAAGTTAAAGCCAGACTTAAACCGTTATTCCTCAAGTACTAGACTCGGTGTCAGTCGAGGACCAGAACAAAAACGACTGACATATCTCGAAGAGGTAGAAACCGACGTTTCTTATATTAGTTAGACTAAAACCACAACTGGTAGACCACTACAGGTACACATCTCAGAAGAGAACACAACAACCTTCTCCCACAAACGATACTGGTCACGTAAAAGAACCGTTTTGAGATAATCAGAAACGGGACGAAGTAAGGAGTAAGGTTCCGGTTTAAACGGACAATGAGGTCCACAAAGAACTGAAGGATGAAAACGTAAGGTCAGGTGACATTACTTTTCCTGTAGAAAAAACCCACAATCAAGATTTTCCAGAACATCCAGAAGTATTTTGGCAAGTTGAAGTCAAAAAAGTCGCAATGACCTATTGACACTATAACTTACCAAACGGAACCTCTGCTTGTCTCTAGTAAGACAGCAAAAACTCTAAAGTAGGTTCATGACGTAAAACCTGAGAGAACAACTGGTACTACCGATGAGGTAAAGAAGACTCCCTAAGGACGGACGTCATCATCTACATGACCAGTAGACTCAATTTAAGTGGGTAAGGTCAGGTAAAATCAAGCGACTAAGGATCTTACAGTTACAAGTGGGAACGGTAGAGATCAAACTGGTGAAGGTTAAACGGAACTAAGCCCCTGGACTGTAAGGTCCAAGGATACGTTATAACGAGAAATGTCGTAGCCTAGAACGAAGATAGTGGTCAGGGTAGGTGTTGACCTACAACAAAAACGAAACCGAGGTAGGGAAGTAAGAGAGACCTCAATAAAGAGGTGACTAGAGGTCATCGTATAACCCGTAGATTACTGGACCCCTCAAGGAGAAAACCATAGGATAGTAAAACGGAAAAGTATGACAAGTACCCCAAGAGTTCCGTTCTTATGACTTCACCGAACGGTAAGGGAAGAGGTCACCTGGTGTAAGACAGTCCGGAGAGGTGGTACTGGGCGGGTAGAACCCAACGGGGCGTCCGTACCGAACCAAAGTAATTCAATGTGTTCCGACACCAGGATCACACTAATCTAACTGATCAAAAGACACTCATACCAAAGTCACACAGACGGGAGACTACGGGAGGACGTTGTGAATGGTAGAATGAACCTAAAGAGAATGGAACCGTACCCCATAGAGAAGTGCCGACGAGGTCGTTTCGTGTCGGCGACAAGGAATGGAACCTGTACCCCATAGAGGAATGACGGTGGCAAGGACTGGAAGTTACTCCCTATCGAGGAGATCCGGGAAGACGCGGACGTGTCGGTGGAGCCCAACGACGGGGGCCGGCGGCGGGGACTGGAGTTTACGCCCCACAGAGGAGGGCCGGCGGGGACTGGAGCCTACGTCCCATCGAGGAGAGCCGGCAAGGACGCGGCAACGTCGGACCGTGAGATCCGGCGACGGGGACTGGAGCCTACACCCCATCGAGGAGAGCCGACGCGGAACACTCAGCCGAGCGTCGCCAGGCGCGGAGCACTCGACCGAGTTAATTCTCAAATCAGAGACCTAGGTGTCTCCGAATTAAAATTTCCCTGTCCAACACTATTCAAGTCTTCTTTTCCCTTTCAAACCACTCTCTTAATCATACCCCTTCGACTCTCACACCTCTTCTACTTCCACCGTATCTTCCCTTCCTCCTTCTACCATGACCACTATCCGGGACCCGTCATCCTCGTCTTCCTCTCTCTGTTCTACCACGGTCCCCAACTCAGACTATGTTTCTTCGGTTCCTCCTTCTTGAACTCCACAACCCTTGATAAAAGAGAAAGAAAATTAACGGACGGAGTCAATTTTAGAATAAAAAGTCTCTCCGTTAAAATCCGAGAACTATTACAAACCTTCAGAGTTTTATGGTTAGTTTTATTCGTAAGACAAAACCTTTAAAAACTTGGTGACAACACCTAAATTCATTTAATTCAAACCCCTGAAGTTTTTAAGGGGTATTAACGGTAACCATAAGATTTGACGGAAACCAACCCAGTAAGGTAAATCAATATTTACGTGTACTCCTTCCTAGTTCGTTACAATTGGATTTCTATTTTCTTTTTCTCTTCATTATTTTTAATCTCCATTTGGATTACTGTAACGTTATTTTTTAGTCTCTTTTAGTTACTTTAGTTTTCAACAGGAAACTTTTCTAATAGTCAGTCATTCGGTGGTTGGTTCCCCCTTTTTCTCTTTAGTGTTTTATTAAAGTCTTAAGTTGTTCTCCAATAGTGTTGACTAAAACGTACACACTGTTCATATCATCTAGTCAAGTCAGTGAGTCAGCGCAGGTCGAGAAACGCTGTGGTACCTGACGTCGTGCGGTCCGAAGGGACAGGTAGTGGTTGAGGACTTCGAACGAGTTTGAGTCCACATTTCGAGTCTCCCGGCGTGAGACTTTTCCTGTGAGTCCCTGTCGGAGATCATCTGACTGTTTAAAACAATAGGTTGAAAAACGTCTATATACCAGAGTCTTTTGTCTTGTATTTTGTCTGAACGTGTATCGGAAAGAACTATTTTGTAGTTTTGTAAGTTTGTATTTTATGTCAAGGGTGGCGGGTTCGGTATCTATCGAAACCGTTTTGAGATTTTTCTCAGCATAGTATTTTGTTGTCAGGAACGAGGGTTTTTGTCCACCAGTCTTCCTTCGGAAGTTTGCGGAGTTCCGGCCCGCATATTGGGAAGTAATAGGCAAGGGGTCGGAACCCGTGAGCCACTTGCGAGTATAGGGAAACAAAACGAACAGGGTGGAAGGTTGGAAGCAGAACTCATCTCGTTTATGTAAGAGTCATATACGAATTTCGGAAGGTCGAGGAGGTGTGAGTCCAGGTAACTTTTCACGTGATTTGTTTCTGACTTTCGGGATACGGACGTTTGAATTAGTAAGTCTACTGTACCTGGTTAAAGAACTTTCTGTTTGATAACTTTGTGTTTTTAAATTTATTAGACTCATCCGTATATAATTAAGAGGTATTAGAGGTCTTTTGTCTTCGTTTCTCTAATGAAAAGAATAAAATACTACAGTCGTAATGGGATTGTGGTTTTAGTCGACTTTTGTAATATTCTTTTGATATAGAAAATTTGTTTATGTTTTATCGAGTTTTTTATAAACGTTTAGAGTTAGGTTGTTACATATGTTTTTTAATATGCAGTACTAGTTAACCTTAAATAAGGTCCGTACGTACCCAATAAGTTTAATCTTTTAGTTAATTAGATAGTATAGGTATTCGATTTCTTCTTTTTACTATGTAGTCAACTACGTCCTATCGTAAACTCTTTTAGGTCGTGGGTTAGTACTATTTCAGAGTCGTTTGATACTTAAGTCTTCAAGGAATTGAACTGTACCTATCTCCTCGGACCACCCGACGTCAGGTATCCCAACGTTTCTCAACCTGTGTTGACTTCGTTGATTTGTGTGTGTGTGTGTTGTAGAAGTCTATTGTAGTATAAATTAACATTCTTTGACCTACGAAAGGGGGATTCTTGTTTTCGTCCCGTTCAAAGGAGAGTGGTGAGGATCAGTCGTAACATGACGTTCAGACTCGTTCACGGCATCCTGTTCTTTTTCTTACTTGTCGACTTTGAATTATAGTAAATATAGTCGTAGTTTCTTACTTAATCCGTATTTAGATTCTTTTATACCTTTTTCAAACTTGCACCTTTTACTGTTTTAAGACTACTTACTTTATTTTCTATATTTATTTACCTTTCTATAAGGTTTAAGTGCCTAACCTTCTTATTTATAAGAATTTTACAGTCAAGAAGATTGAATAGATGTCTAAATTACATCATGGTTGTTTTCGGATCCTTCAATAAGACAACTATAACTGATTAAGATATACTTTTGATACAATACTTTTACTTCTTTTGGAGTCTTATCGGTTGTGTTATGACATCTTCCTCTTATTTCAACCTCCTGTGTGTAGTGGGCTGGAGTTTTGAGATGTCTCCATGTTTCCAGTCCTGTCATAACACGACTACTTTCTTTTGTCTGTAATCTAGTGACCTTGTCTTATCTTGTGGGTCCTTTTCTGGGTGGGTATATGTCAGTTGATTAGAAACTGTTGCTTCGTTTCCATTAAGGTATCTCTTTACTATGAAAAGTTGTTTACCCTAACCTTATTAATCTTACTATCAGGGGGGGTTTACATCTGTGTCTGGAATAAGGAAAGTGTTTTTGATTGATTTGTTAGTGTCAGTATGTAAACTTTACGTTTTGATATTTTGAAGATCTCTTTTGTCCTTTAGATCCACTGGGACCCAAACCGTTACTTAAAAATCTATATTATGGTTTTTGTACTGGATACTATCTCTTTAACTATTTAATCCGAAAGAATTTTACTTTTTGAAGACGAGACGTTTCTCTGATAATTCTTTTACTTCTCCAAAGTGTATAACACTCTTTTATAAACGTTTCGTACATAGACTATCTTCTAAAGATAAGTTTATAAGAAATTTTTGAGAATTTTGAGTTGTCATGTTTTACTTTGATGGCATAACTTTTACACGTTTTATAGACCTTTCGGGTGACTCTTTTATACCTGGACCGTCTTTTTATACCTTTTCACGAATCATGGTAAACAGTATTTCCTTAATTTTGTCGTTACTCGACAAATAAAATCGATAGTGATCTGTGGAAAATCTTACCGATTTTAATTTTGGTATTTTACATTGTTATGGTCAATGACTTCTCCTACACCTTTATTCATTGAAAAAGTAGTGACGACCTTTACATTTTACCATGTCGATGACACCTTTTTCAAACCGTCAAAGAATTTTTCGATTTGTGCCAGAATCATAGTTAATATGAGGATGAACAAATGGGTTTACTTAACTTTTCAGTTCAGATGTGTTTTTGGACTTGTGTCTACAAATATCGTCGAAATAAGTATTAAAGGGTTTTGACCTTCGTTGGTTCTACAGGAAATTATCCACTTCCTATTTGACACCATGTAGGTACGTCACCTGATAAGTCGTTATCCTTCTTTACTCGATAGTTCGGTGTCTCTGTGTGCCTACTTCGAATTTACTGATAAAGATTCATTTTCCGGTCAGACTTTTCCGGTGCATGACAAACTAAGGTAAGATACTGTAAAACCTTTTCCGTTTGATATGTCCGTTATTTTTCGAGTCACCAATTTCTTTTTATTTAGTCACCAACGGTCCTCACCCCCGTACCTTCCCCTTCTTACTTGTCCACCTCGTGTCCCTTAAAGTCAGCTCACTTTGATATACTGTGACAGTACTACTCATGTATTCTAGTCTGTACACTTTTGGGTGTCTTGAACTGATGTGGTTCTTACTTGAAATACGAGGATTATTATGACCTCTAAGTTTTTTTTTTTTTTTTCAACTGACACTGTTCTCTCGGATTGACATAGTGTTTTCATGTTTTGCTGGTGTGGTTCCTCTCGACCCCCACCCTTTCACGACTAGAACAGAGACACCTTTCCTCTCCTCCGGGATTCCGATTTCGTCTTCCGTGACGTGTGTCCTGCCGCGGAGTCCCCCTTTCAGTCAAGGGTGCCACGTGGCCAAGTGTGTCCTGCCGCGGAGTCCCCCTTTCAGTCAAGGGTGCCACGTGGCCAAGTGTGTCCTGTCGCGGAGTCCCCCTTTCAGCCAAGGGTGCCACGTGGCCAAGTGTGTCCTACCGCGGAGTCCCCTATTTCAGTCAAGGGTGCCACGTGGCCAAGTGTGTCCTGCCGCGGAGTCCCCCTTTCAGCCAAGGGTGCCACGTGGCCAAGTGTGTCCTGCCGCGAAGTCCCCTATTTCAGTCAAGGGTGCCACGTGGCCAAAGTGTCAAGACTGTGGTAATATGTACAAACGACCCGGACTTGTTAACTCGTCCACCTACCACCCTCGGTCAAAAGAACAGTCTCTTAAACGTCTATTTTTTCTCCGCCGTCAATCTTATTAGGTGTACCTTCCCTCTGTCTCATCTACTGCCATTCTTGAATTACACCTATGTCTACCGACGTGTCTCTTTATGTCCGTATGTGTATCCAACCGACGTGTGTATGTAAAGAAATGAGACGGTCGACTCCCTCGGACTTTCTCGTTGGTCGTCCGGGTCACTGGTCTTGAACAAAGGTTTTACCAAGAGTCACCGGTTTCGACCTTCTGTAACTCGTTCTATGGAATTTTCAACGTGACCCCGAAGGGACCATCGAGTCAACATTTCTTAGGTAGACAGTCACGTCCCTGTACTCAAGGTGGGGGCCAACCCCTTCTAAGGTGTACGGTTCCTCGTTGGGTCGGACACGAGGTGTTGATCACTCAGACACGAACCGTCGGACCCTCGTCGTTGATGACTTCGGGTGTGAGGGATGCCAGACACGAAGTGTTGTTCTCCTCGGTGGTGTTCCTCTTCGGGTACGTGACGTCGTCTCTCATGGGGACGAGAGGCGTCGGTCTCTTTTCGGGTGTGCCGTTGCCTTTAGGTCGTCGGTTTTTATTCATTTATTTATTTTATTAAAAAAATTTCATCGTCACCTAATAGTGGATTTCATCTTTTATTGTAGGTACTTACGTATTACTATGTTTATTTAAGTCAAGTCAAGTCAAGTCAGCGAGTCAACACAGGCTGAGAAACGCTGGGGTACCTAGCGTCGTACGGTCCGGAGGGACAGGTAGTGGTTGAGGACCTCAAGTGAGTCTAAGTGCAGGTAGCTCAGACTCTACGGTAGGTCGGTAGAGTAGGAGACAACAGGGGAAGAGGAGGACGGGGGGTAGGGAGGGTCGTAGTCTCAGAAAAGGTTACTCAGTTGAGAAACGTACTCCACCGGTTTCAGGACCTCAAAGTCGAAATCGTAGTAAGGAAGGTTTCTTTAGGGTCCCGACTAGAGGAAGTCTTACCTGACCAACCTAGAGGAACGTCAAGTTCCCTGAGAGTTCTCAGAAGAGGTTGTGGTGTCAAGTTTTCGGAGTTAAGAAGCCGCGAGTCGAAAGAAGTGTCAGGTTGAGGGTGTAGGTGTGTACTGGTGACCTTTTTGGTATCGGAACTCATCTACCTGGAAACAACCGTTTCATTACAGAGACGAAAAGTATACGATAGATCGAACTAGTATTGAAAAGAAGGTTCCTCATTCGCAGAAAATTAAAGCACTGATTTATTTATTTATCTCTTCTTTATTTTGAAGATACGTCTTCTTAAGGTTTATTTAATATTTACATAAATATTAATATTTAAATTTTAAGGTTACTTAATAAATGTTTGAATGACATAAATGTATATAATCGGGGGATCCGATCGGTTCCCCCTCGTACTGAGGGTGAGAAATTCACATCGGAGGTGTTCCACTGCAGAAAGGTTTCGTGTGTGGTACCTTTCCACCGTATGTCTTATGTTACCGAAGTCGGTCGACTAGTCTAGTCCAAGTTGTGGTCAGTAGTATTTAGGATAACACTCATACATGGGAGCTGTGCTACTCTACTTTTACCGTGATAGGGAGACTAGAAGGGGTTTAGTATTGAGGTCGGATCACTGCTCTTTTTTTTTAGTCCGTGTAAACTAATCTTCCTGTAGGTTATGTCGATTGGTTGTAAGAAGTTTTAGGAATTCCAGTGACTTTCACTCTTAGAGTCGTAAGAGTGTCTATTTTCTTCGAATTCTTCTGTACTGTTGACTCATGTTGAACCAGGGTACTTCCCTCGGGAGCTTGTCTTCTTTTCTGTGATCCATTTTTGGTCCTAGTAGACTTATTTGATACCTGAAGATTTTTATTATTCCATAGTGATGACCAAGTAACTGACATTGTTTGTACGGTATAATTACATTCTATTATTTCCGCTCTTACGGTCCGACGTTACCACGTCATCGATGGCTCTCCTCGATAGGGTACAGGTTCCAGTCCCCGTCGCCGGTTCTCCTCGATTGGGTGCGGGCTCCAGTCCCCGCCGACGACTCTCCTCGTTGGAGTACAGGTTCCTCGCCGCCGACGCACCCTCGTCCTGCCGGCTCTCCTCGATGAGGTGTAAGTTCCAGTCCTCCTCACCACCACTCCTCTATGGGCAGCAGGTTCCATTCTCTTTGGGTTCATTCTACCATCCACAACACTCTCCCGTAGTTTCCCGTCTGTGTGACTTTGGTATTAGTGTCTTTTGATCGGTTAGACTAGTTTGCCTGGTGCCGGAACGGATTGAGTTACTTTGATTCGGTACGGTACACTCCGGTGGGTTCTGCCTGTCCAGTACCACCTCTCCAGACTGTCCTACACCAGGTGACCTCTTCCCTTACCGTTTGGTGAAGTCATAGGAACAGAACTCTTGGGGTACTTGTCATACTTTTCCGTTTTACTATCCTATGACTTTCTCCTTGAGGGGTCCAACCATTCATGGGTTATATGATGACCTCTAGTCACCTCTTTATTGAGGTCTTTCTTTCTTCCCTACCTCGGTTTCGTTTTTATTATGGGTCGACACCTACACCGACCACTATCTTCGTTCCAGACTACGACATTTATCGTTATAACGTATCCTTGGATCTTACAATCCAGGTACTTAGTTCCGTTTAACCTTCATCAGTTTGTCCTCTACCGTTCTCACTTGTAGTTGTAAGATCCTTAGTCGAGTGATTTTACCTGACCTTACCCACTTAAATTGAGTCTCCTGGTAATATAGATGATGACACCCGTCCTTAGGGAATCTTCTTTACCTCATCGGTAGTACCAGTTGTTTTCTCAGACTTTACGTCATGAACCTACGTTAGAGTTTTTACTGTCTTACTAGAGACGAGCAAAGGTTCCGTTTGGTAAGTTATAGTACCATTAGGTTCGGATACGGGATTGGTCATTACGACGTCTTCGACTTCGACTTACCAAGATACTTTTGGATGTTCTGGAAAATCTTGATTGTGGGTTTTTTATACAGGAAAAGTAATATCCCCAGACCTTACGTTTTCATCCTTCAGTTCTTTGTGGACCTCATTGNTCTTTTCTTTCGGAAGGAGTCACTAGTTACGTTTCTTTATTTCCTTTTGTTGTCTTACCCTTTCTGATCTCTAGAGGAGTTCTTTTAATCTCTATGGTTCCCTTGCAAAGTACGATCCTACCCGAACTATTTCCTGTCTTTACCATACCTGGATTGTCTTCGTCTTCTATAATTCTTCTTCACCGTTCTTATGTGTCTTCTTGACATGTTTTTTCTCGAAGTGCTGGGTCTATTAGTGCTACCACACTAGTGAGTGGATCTCTGTCTGTAGGACCTTACACTTCAGTTCATCCGGAGTCCTTCGTAGTGATGCTTGTTTCGATCACTTCCACTACCTTAAGGTCAACTCGACAAAGTTTAGGACTTTCTACTACGACACTTTCACGACGTGAGTTATACAGTCGTTTAAACCTTTTGACTCGTCACCGGTGTCCTGACCTTTTCCAGTAAAAGTAAGGTTAGGGTTTTTTTCCGTTACGGTTTCTTACGAGTTCGATGGCGTGTTAACGTGAGTAGAGTGTGTGATCATTTCATTACGAGTTTTAAGAGGTTCGGTCCGAAGTCGTTATGCACTTGGCACTTGAGGGACTACAAGTTNTAAATATTTTCCGTCACCTTGGTCTCTAGTTTAACGGTTGTAGGCGACCTAGTAGGATTTTCGTCCTCTCAAGGTCTTTTTGTAGATAAAGACGAAATAACTGATACGGTTTCGGAAACTGGTACACCTAGTGTTATTTGATACCTTTTAAGACTTTCTCTACCCTTATGGTCTAGTGACTGGACAGAGAACTCTTTGGATATACGTCCAGTCCTTCGTTGTCTTGACCTATACCTTGTTGTCTGACCAAGGTTTATCCTTTTCCTCTTGCAGTTCCGACATATTACAGTGGGACGAAATTGAAGAGATGTCTCATTTAGTACTCTTTACGACCCGACCTCCTTCGTATTCGACCTTAGTTCTAACGGCCCTCTTTATAGTTATTGGAGTCTATACGTCTCCTGTGGTGGGAATACCGTCTTTCACTTCTTCTTGATTTCTCGGAGAACTACTTTCACTTTCTCCTCTCACTTTTTCAACCGAATTTCGAGTTGTAAGTCTTTTGCTTCTAGTACCGTAGGCCAGGGTAGTGAAGTACCCTTTATCTACCCTTTGTCACCTTTGTCACAGTCTGAAATAAAACCCCCCGAGGTTTTAGTGACGTCTACCACTGACGTCGGTGCTTTAATTTTCTACGAATGAGGAACATTCTTTTCAATACTGGTTGGATCTATCGTATAAGTTTTCGTCTCTGTAATGAAACGGTTGTTTCAGACAGATCAGTTCCGATACAAAAAAGGTCACCAGTACAGACCTACACTCTCAACCTGACACTTCTTTCGACTCGCGGCTTCTTAACTCCGAAAACTTGACGCCACAACCTCTTCTGAGAACTCTCAGGCAACTTGACGTTCCTCTAGGTTGGTCAAGTAGGATTTCCTCTAGTCGGGACCCTAAAGAAACCTTCCTTACTACGATTTCGACTTTGAGGTCATAAAACTGGTGGAGTATACTTCTCAAAAGAGTAACCTTTTCTGGAACTACGACTCTCCCTAACCCCCGTCCTCCTCTTCCCCTACTGTCTCCTACTCTACCGACCTACCGTAGTGGTTGAGTTACCTCTACTCAAACTCATTTGAGACTCACAACCACTACCTGTCCCTCCAGACCCTACTATGTTAAGTACCCCAGTGTATCTCAGTCTGAGTTAACTTCCTGACTTGACTTGACTTATTTCCCCTTTGATATAGGTACCCGTACGTCTTTAAGACCGGCTAGAAAGTTAATCAGATATTTAGATTTGACGAGAAAATTTACCAGATAATAAAAAAAAAAAGTCTTAAAAAAAAGAAAAAAGAAAAAAATGAAATGTTATGCCACAACAAAACGGTATGTATTTGTATTTATGTGGTACCCACATGTATTCAAGGGTGAGGACTTGGGGGGAGGGTGGAGGGAGGGGTATGCTAGGGAGACCCAATAGCACCACGAGGTCGGGGTTCGTAGGACATAGGACGTAGCTTGGATCTGACCGTTAAGTAAAGAATATACTATCATATGTACAAAGTCACGGTAAGAGGGTTTAGTAGGGTGGGAGAGGGAGAGGGTGTCTCAGTTTTTCAGACAAGACATGTAGACACAGAGAAAACGACAGAGGGTATGTCCCAATAGTAATAGTAGAAAGATTTAAGGTATATATACGCAATCATATGACATAACCACAAAAAGAAAGACCGAATGAAGTGAGACATATTATCCGAGGTCAAAGTAGGGGGAGTAATCTTGACTAAGTTTACATAAGAAAAACTACCGACTCATTATGAGGTAACACATATACATGGTGTCGAAAGAATAGGTAAGTAGACGACTACCTGTCGATCCAACGAAGGTACAGGACCGATAATATTTGTCACGACACTACTTGTAACCCCATGTACACAGAGAAAGTTAAGACCAAAGGAGCCACACATATGGGTCGTCACCCTAACGACACAGTATTCCGTCAAGATAAAGGTCAAAAAATTCCTTAGAGGTGTGACAAGAGGTATCACCGACATGATCAAACGTAAGGGTGGTTGTCACATTCTCCCAAGGGAAAAGAGGTGTAGGAGAGGTCGTAAATAACGAACATCTGAAAACCTAGCTCCGTAAGACTGACCACACTTTACCATGGAGCAACACCAGAACTAAACGTAAAGAGACTATTACTCACTACAACTCGTAGAAAAGAACACAAACAATCGGTAGACATACAGAAGAAACCTCTTTACAGATAAATCAAGAAACCGGGTAAAAACTAACCCAGTAAATAAAAAGACCTTAACTCGACGTACTCAACGAACATATAAAAACTCTAATCAACAAACAGTCAACGAAGTAAACGATAATAAAAGAGGGTAAGGCTTCCGACAGAAAAGTGGAACGAATATCAAAGGAAACAACACTTCTACGAAAATTCAAATTAATCCAGGGTAAACAAATAAAAACGAAAATAAAGGTCATAAGACCCTCCACCCAGTATCTCCTAGGACGACACTAAATACAGCCTCTCACAACACGGATGCAAGAGGAGATCCTCAAAATATCAAAGACCGGAATGCAAATCTAGAAATTAGGTAAAACTCAAATAAAAACACATACCACAATCTTTCACAAGATCAAAGTAAGAAAATCTTCACCAACTGGTCAAAAGGGTCGTGGTGAACAATTTCTCTGACAGAAATTAGGTAACATATAAGCACGGAGGAAACAGTTTCTATTCCACAGGTATCCACACACCTAAATAGAGACCCGAAAGATAAAACAAGGTAACTAGATATAAAGACAGAAACACGGTCATGGTATGATAGAACTACTGACAACGAAACATCATCTCGGACTTCAGTCCGTCCAACTAAGGAGGTCAAGGTAAGAAGAAAGAGTTCTAACGAAACCGATACGCTCCAAAAAACATAAAGGTATGTTTAACACTTTAATAAACAAGATCGAGACACTTTTTATGGCGACCATCGAACTATTCCTAACGTAACTTGGACATCTAACGAAACCCATCATATGAGTAAAAGTGATATAACTAAGAAGGTTAGGTACTTGTACCATATAAAGAGGTCGATAATCACAGAAGAAACTAAAGACAGTGGTCACAAAATATCAAAAGATATATATCCAGAAATCAAAGAAATCCATCTACATAAGGATTCATAAAATAAGAAAAACAACGTTACCACTTACCTTAAAAAAGGAATTAAAAAGACGAAAGAGTAATAATCACATATCTTTACGTTCCCTAAAGACACACAACTGAAGTATAGGACGTTGAAATGATATACGTAACTAATCGAGATCATTAAAAGACCACCTCAGAAATCCCAAAAGATACATCTCCTAGTACAGTAGACGTTTGTCACTCTCAAAATGAAGAAGAAAAGGTTAAACCTAAGGAAAATAAAGAAAAAGACGAGACTAACGACACCGGTTTTGAAGGTCTTGATACAACTTATCATCACCACTCTCACCCGTGAGAACAGAACAAGGACTGAAATCCTCTTTACGAAAGTTAAAAAGTGGTAACTCCTATTACAAACGACACCCAAACAGTATATATCGAAAATAATACAACTCCATACAAGGAAGATAAGGAGGAAAGACCTCTCAAAAATAGTATTTACCTACAACTTAAAACAGTTTCCGGAAGAGACGTAGATAACTCTATTAGTATACCGAACATAAAAAGTTAAACAATTACACCACTTAACGTAACTAATTAAACGCCTATAACTTCTTAGGAACGTAGGGACCCTATTTCGGGTGAACCAGTACCACATACTAGAAAATTTATACAACAACCTAAGACTAACGATCTTAAAACAACTCCTAAAAACGTAGATACAAGTAGTCACTATAACCGGACATCAAAAGAAAAAAACACCGTAGAAACACTCCCTTGGCGGAACCTTCACGGTCCACGTCATCTAATTTTAGGACAGCAATCATGGGTGATGTATCCTTCCCCGGATATCTAGAACTCTTTATATTCGGCCTGGTTCCTTGATAGGTTTCTACTTGACTGGGGTGTGACGGGTGTTGTGGTGGTCTCTTTCAGGATCTATATAGAAATGGTAAAAATGCTAGTAAGAAAAAAAAAAAAACTACAAACACAAAAAAGAAAAAGAAGAAAAAAAAATTGTGAAATTTTAAAAATTCAGGAGATAAAGAGGAAATCAAAAGTAAAAAGATTGGATGACAATTAAAAATTTTACGATTTTTTCTAGTCAACCGACATGAACACACCCAGATAGGGAGAGAGAAGAAATCAACTAGAACACAAGTAATGACTTCGAAAACCCAGTCAGAAGTTCGACCCGTCACACTTAGGTTTACATACGAAAGAGTTTTGACAATATTGACAAGGTCGAAAAAACGGAAAAAGATCGTCGTATGTAAACTCGTAGTCGAAGATACATAAATGGTTTTTAGGAGATCCTAAAACTGACCTTAACATAATTTACCTACATATTCCCTTACACATTCCACCCCCCACCGACCCCTCTTAACTGAATGATAACTAAGAAGGTTAGGTCAATGCCACACAAAGATATAAATTCCTAGATGAGATTAAAAAACAATAACCACACATCAAAAGTCGTATCTCTGTCACATACACAAAACAATCTAATAAAGTAAAAAGAGAGTATTTATAAAATCAAAGTCAAAGGTTGACATGTAACGATCATATATCTTTATGTCGAACGACAACATAGAACACTGGAGTGATTTGAGAGATTAAACAAGATCTTCAAAAAAAACATATAAGAAGTTTTAAAAAATACGTTCGTTAGTATATCAGACGTTTGTCCCTGTCAAAATCTAAAAGGAAACGACACACACATTGAAGGTACAGGGAAGGAACAACGGACTGATCCAGAAGGTCACACTACACCTTATCCTCACCACCCACCTGTAGGAACGGGATCAGAAATAGTCTTTTTCAAATTGTAATCGACATCCAAAAACACTTTCACTTTCAGTGGGTCAGTACTGAGAAACGCTGGGGTATCTGTATGTATATGTCAGGTACCCTAAGAGGTCCGGTCTCATGACCTCACCCATCGGAAAGGGAAGAGGTCCCCTAGAAGGGTTTGGTCCCTAGCTTGGGTCCATAGGACTTACGAGACATAGTCGAATCCCTGTAAAGAAAGATAGGTTTAAACGACTCTTTCAAAACAAAAACAAACAGTACTTCCGAAGATGACATGATTAATTGTACTAATAAATGAAACAGACGTAATTACATATTACCTAATGTAACTAAAAATTAATGATTTGACGGAACGTACGGACTCTACATATGGGTGTAACAGTACGGTAAATATTTAAACCGGAACCTCATGTTTTACTTCGTCCAGTTTCCGATTGTCTCGAAACGTTTCTCTTACGTGACCAGTATCGTTTGTGGCAGAAGGTTGTGTTCTCTTCTGAGATGTGTACCTGTAGTGGTCTACCAGTTATGACTTTAGTCTAACTAATATGAGAGACGTCGGTTTCTACCTCTTCGAGATATGTCAATCGTTTTTGTTTTGGCCCTCGACTGACACCAAGTCTAATACTTGAGGAATAACGGTTTAAGTCTGAAGTGACTTCTTTCATCCCTTTTGGTGATCTGGTAAGTCCATACTGGATTTAGTTTAGGGAGTACTAATATGTTACCTTCACTGTTTATCTAAGTACCCTAATCTCGACTATTTGTCTCACGGACTTCTTGATACCTACCTCCAAACACTGTAACATGTCCTCCGTCCCTAGTTCTGGTAGGGGTTCTTTTTCTTTACCTTTTTCCACTTTACCGACAGACTCCTCCGGAATGTTTCTCGACTCTTTTCTTCTCTACGCTTTCCGTTTCCTCATTTCCCTTCTATATTCGTAGACTTACGTCTCGAGGTTTCTTGTCGTTCCTCTCTATTCTTTCGGAAGGAGTCACTAGTCACGTTTCTTTATCTCCTTTTGTTATCTTACCCTTTCTGATCTTTAGAGGAGTTCTTTTAATCTCTATGGTTCCCTTGTAAAGTACGTTTCTACTCGTGTTATTTCCTGTCTTTACCATACCTGGATTGTCTTCGTCTCCTATAATTCTTCTTCACCGTTCTTATGTGTCTTGATATGTTTTTTCTAGAAGTACTGGGTCTATTGGTACTACCAGTGGATCTCGGTCTGTAGGACCTTAAGTTTCAGTTCACTCGGAATCCTTCGTAGTGATGGTTGTTTCGATCACTTCCACTACCTCAAGGTCACCTCGACAAAGTCTAGAATTCTCTACTACGACACTTTCACGACGTGAGTTACGGTCGTTTAGACCTTTTGAGTCGTCGCCGGTGTCCTGACCTTTTCCGGTCAAAAGTAAGGTTAGGGTTTCTTTCCGTCACGGTTTCTTACAAGTCTGATGACGTGTTAACGTGAGTAGAGTGTGAGATCGTTTCATTACAAGTTTTAAGAGGTGCGGTCTGAAGTTGTCATAAACTTGACACTTGAAGGTCTACAAGTTCGACCTAAATCTTTTCCATTTCCTTGATCTCTAGTTTAACGATTGTAGGTAACCCAGTAGCTTTTTCGTTCTCAAGGTCTTTTTGTACTTGAAGACGAAATAACTGATACAGTTTCGGAAACTGACACCTAGTGTTGTTTGACACCTTTTAAGAAACTCTACCCTTATGGTCTGGTGGACAGGACGGGGAATTCTTTAGACATACGTCCAGTTCTTCGTTGTCAATCTTAACCTGTACTTTGTTGTTTGACCAAGGTTTATCCTTTTCCTCATGCAGTTCCGACATATAACAGTGGGACGAATAAATTGAATGTACGTCTTATGTAGTACTCTTTGTAACCAGACCTACTTTGTTCGACCTTAGTCCTAACGACCCTCTTTGTCGTTATTGGAGTCTATACGGTCCTCTTCCTATATCGGTGAGGTGATAAGAACGGACCTCTTACGGTACCCGTCTCCTCGGACCGTCCGGTACCAGGTGTCCCAGTGTCTCTCAGTCGGTGCTGACTTCGTTGATTCGTGCGGGCGTCTGTACGTCTACTGCCGCGGGGCACCGTCTTTCGCTTCTTCCTGATTCAGAGGGTTACGTCCGCTTTCTCCTCTCGCTTTTTCAACCGAATTTCGAGTTGTAAGTCTTTTGCTTCTAGTACCGTAGGCCAGGGTAGTGAAATACCGTTTACCTACCCCTTTGTCACCCTTGTCACTGTCTGATAAAAGAACCCGAGGTTTTAGAGACGTCTACCACTGACGTCGATGTTTTAATTTTCTGTGAACGAGGAACCTTCCTTTCAATACTGGTTGGATCTGTCGTATAATTTTTCGTCTCTGTAATGAAACGATTGTTTCCAGTCAGATCAGTTTCGATACTAAAAAGGTCATCAGTACATACCTACACTCTCAACCTGATATTTTTTCGACTCGTCACTTCTTAACTATGAAAACTTGACACCACAACCTCTTCTGAGAGCTCTCAGGGAACCTGACGTTCCTCTAGGTTGGTCAGGTAGGATTTCCTTTACTCATGACTCACAAGAAACCTTCCTGACTACGACTTCGACTTTGAGGTCATGAAACCGAAGGACTACGCTTCTCGACTGAGTAAACTTTTCTAGGACTACGACCTTTTCTAACTTCCGTCCTCCTCTTCCCCTGCTGTCTCCTACTCTACCAACCTACTGTGGTGACTGAGCTACCTGTACTCAAACTCATTCGAGACCTTCAACCACTACCTGTCTCTTCGGACCACACGATGTCAGGTACTCCACCGTTTCTCAACCTGTACTGACTCTCTGACTTGACTATTCAGTGACCCAGACTAAACGTTTGAAAAACGACTCTTAAAAACGAAAATACAATTTTTGTGTGTCCCCATATCACTATACGGTGTCCATAGCACTCTATCTTAATAATAAGTAAATGAATTAACGACAGTACCATTGCAATCGAAACATTTTCCTCAACCCTTTATAAGACAGAAAATAAAAGACCTAGTCTAACACATCTTAACTAAAAAAGGAGTAAATTTGTCAACCATCTCAAGTGGTCATTTTGATATGCCTGAATCTCTGCAGAAAAAACTTTCCGATATTTAAGTCAAGGACGTCATTAGTACCCTGATAGTTAAGACAGATAACGTTGAACCCGTGTAAAATCACCGAACATCAAAAGTTCCTTGACCAGGTAAAGTAGATTTCAAATACACACACTTCTACAAACGTCGTAATAACCGTAGAATCCCGAATAACAGACGTCCAACCATCACTATCGGAGAGAAATTATGGATACAGTCACTAGACACAGAAAAGGACACAACGAAAGAGTCAGAAAGATCTCCAAATAGTTGGAGTGATAACGACATCTCTTGGTCGAAACTCAAATCAACTAAAAGGGGTGACACAAACCAAAAAAATACAGTGAGGATAGAGATAATAAAGGAAGGAAAACAAAGACGACCCACACACATCGAGAAAAATGATAACGAAGAATTCCACCTGCGAATCTAACTAAGTTCTGGAAGAAAAGATTATATTCGTGACTCACGATACTTAAAGAGAGATCCGTGAAGAGATCGGCCTAGAGTGTCCAGAAGTACAACATAAAAGTAAAAGTAAATCAAGTTTTATGAAAGATTAAAGGGAGTTCAGAAGGAGAAACCGGGTACTTAATACTGACAGAAATAGATAAAAACCGACAAGACCCAGAGAACGAAAAATACCGGAAAGACCTCGACACAGCGCGCCCCGGACGAGAAGCAGCGTCAGGTGTCCGAAGAGTGACACTGCCGAAGAGAACGACGCCTCGTGTCCGAGACCCGACCCCCGAAGTCGTCGACACCGAAGGTCCGAGGTCTCGTCTCCGAGTCCTCAACGCCGTGTACCCAAATCGACCGGACGTCGCACACCCTAGAAGGGGTTCACTTCAGAGACACAGTCGAGTAGGAGTGTAGACACAGAAGAACCACAATCGTAGAGAACTAAAAGAAAAGGTACGTTAAACTCTAGAAGGACCAAGAAACTTGCGGTTCGTCAATCAAAACTTGACACAAGATCGATACAAAGTACAATGCAGTCCTTTGGGACCCGAAATGACTTTAGGGTACCTCTTAAGACAATCAAAAAAACCCAAAAAAATTCGTCCATTGGTTGGACGTTACTCCCTCTGGACCCAAACTAGGGACCTAACCCTTCTAGTGGACCTCTTCCCTTTCCGATGGGTGAGGTCATGAGAGCGGACCTCTTCAGCCACCTGACACATCAGGTACCCCAACGTTTCTCAGTCTGTGCTGACTCGCTGAAAGTGAAAGGGAAATTTGGACCAATCCAAGTCGGGCCATCAGGGTCACCCGACACCAAGGTCCGCACGCCCAGAATTTTGGAGCCGGCCCGACAAGGCTGGGTCGCGCACCCGCGGTGGATCACAGGTCAGACCTTGGGCTCGGCACGAGCCGAGAGTCGGGACCCAGTCGCCAGCCCTCAGTCTCGATGTCCCACCATCGAACGTTCACTCGGGTCCTCAAGTGTCCGTCGGACTCCTATACTTAAAGGGCACGAGGAGAGAGACGGAGAGGTACCAGAGGGGTCCTGAGACACCATGAGACCCTGGAATAAAGGTCAACGTCTGTCCTTCGACCCTGAAATTAAGAGTGTCTGAGACTGTGCACGGGGTGATTCACGTGGGGACCGACCTCAGTTCTCTACCCTCCTCTGGTTACCTTTCTCAGTCCTAGACTAGGGTCGCAGAGGCCCGGCACCACAGTGACTGACCTCTCCTTCCGAAACCCTATAGTGTCCGAAGTAAGTAACGTTTCCGTCCTAATGAACGTTCGACCTAACGGTTTCTTTTTCTTGTCTTATAAAGTGTGAAAGGGACTTTTCCTCGTCAAGAGTAAGAACGGTAAGTTTGGTCTTGGTCTCCCGAAAAGGACCTCTACAAGACAGAAGTTGGATGCGGATGAAGTCCCAGACCCCGACGCCACTTAGGTCCCCCTAAGACCTCCCTTTGTTACCATTTGGGTAACGGTCCGACCGTCTCGAAGCTCGCGACCGGCAGCGCAGGGGTCAGGCAGACGTCGAAGTGAACGATGTGCGGACATTATCAAAGAGATTCGTAGAGAGGGACCACGAGTCACCAATTTCGCAGACGGACGTTACACCCTCTGGACCTAAGCAAAGGACCCAGTCCTTCTAGGGGACCTCTTCCTTTACCGTTGGGTGAGGTCATAAGAACGGACCTCTTAGGGTACCAACCTCCTCGGACCACCCGATGTCAGGTGCCTCAGGGTTTGTCAACCTGTGGTGACTCGCTGAACTGAAGTGAAGTTCGTAGAGAGGTCCGAAATGTCGACGTGAGTCGTCCTCTCTGCCCCACTTTCCGACACGGAACGAGTGGATTAAGTCTCCGTATCTCAGTCCAGTCTTGAAGGGTAGGTCTACCGCGATGTCCTGTCGAGATGGTCTGTAAGTTCCTTGTTAAAGTGAGAGTTAGTTCAATTAGGTCCTATGTCTCTTTCTCCGACGTGAGGGTTGAGTAAAAAACTCCAATTCAAAGTACAATTTTAGACTGTTCCTTTCTCCTTTCTTTTAATGTCCGATTAGAATTGAGTAGTTGTATTTACGTTTTAGGTGATAATCGTTTGTATTAAGTACCTCTATATTCTTTCTATTATGTGTTACCGGGTTCATCCAAAGGGTTTTTTCGTACCAATCAAATGTTAGTCCTTTCGTTAGGGATTTTAAATGACTCAGTTGTCTGACTTCAAATTTTGTACGAATGGAATTATGTATGTATGTTTATCACCTCTTTAAGTAGTTACTAAGGAGTATGATTACCACTTAGGCATTTTCGTAAGTGTAATTTTAATCATTACTCTATTCCTACAGGTGGACACCATATCCTTCAAGGGGATTTTTGTGTTCTTCCGTTTTCGCCTGTTCTCAACCTTTTCTTCTTTGTTTCGGTAGGGCAGGCGTCTACTTACTACGGAGCCCCGCCCCCGCCCCGTCGAGCCTCGACCGCGAGTGTCCCACGGGGGCCCTCCACGGCTCGACACGTGGTGCCCCCTGCTCCCCTCTGCTGCACAGGAGGGCCACCGGACGTCGCTCCTGTCGCTGTGGGCGCGCGTGGAGCCCGTCTCCTCTGACCGTCTCCGCCGCCACCGTCTTTCTCGAGAGAACGGACCAAAAGACTTTTGTCTGCCTGTCACGAACAACGGGTCAGGAGCATGTGTTTATGCGAATGTGTGTGCACGTGTTCATAGACATCCGTCGTTCGGGTTCCTTGTTACGGTTTCCTTTGTCCTGCAGTTGTTTTGATCAAAGAGTACGGAAAAAGTAAGACTGAGGCGCGAAGTGCGGATGAAAAGTGAGACGACAACCCTTCCCGCTCCGGGGTCCGTGACTCGGACGACTCGCGAGGGGCGCGAGCTCAGGAAAGAGAAGTGGGTCCCCGAAGGGTCCCGGCGACGTCACCCGCCGGCGTCCTCCACGATCGTAGGGACAGGTCCTTTGTCGTCCGACCGGAACCGAAGGAGATTTGCGTCACTGAAGAAAAAAAAAAAAGGAAAGGACAAGTCCTTCGTATGCGATCCCAAGACGAGGACATCTCGACGGGAGACGGCCACCTCCGTGGGCGCCCCCCGGGACCCCCTCCCCTCCCCCCGGGTGGTGTTTCCTTCCCAATCGGGATCGTGCCGAGAGAGCGACACCCAGTGTCGCAGGACACAGAACGGGTCTCAGAGTGCTGAAGACGGCTTTATCCTACACTGTCCGACCGAACAGTCGGGATCCTCGACGGGGAAGAACACCCCCCGCCCCCCTTCACTTTTACAATCAGTGAGTCAACGCAGACTGAGAGACATTAGGGTACCTGACATCGGGCAGTCCTCAGAGACAGGTACCTTAAAAGGTCCGTTCTTATGAACTCACCCCACGACAAGGAAATGAGGTCCCCTAGAAGGACTGGGTCCCTAACTTGGACCCAGAGGACGTAACATCCGCCCAAGAAATGACAGACTCGGTGGTCCCTTCGGGTAAGAAGAAGTAGAAAAAAGAAAAAATTACATAAAGAAAAAGTGACTTCCTATTAACGAAATGTTATAACACAACCAAGGATGTTGTTGTACTTCGGGTAAGAATTACTAACGCATTAGGACGAAGTGGACTAAGGTTGAGTGTCACTCGTCTAAAGATCCGGTACTCATTGTGGTACATAAAAAGGAGACAAATACGGCAATGTAGTCACATTATGTCACTTTGAACGAAGTAGTTTATTGTGAATCTTAAAAAGAAGTAATTCTTTTCACATTGAACCACTAAAAATTCATTAAGAGAGGTCTATTCAGGAGTTCTTACTTCAATTTTATAATTTACATTCGTTATAAAAGAAGTATTTAAGAGTAATGAAGGTCTTTCCTCTTTGTCGTTCCCATCTTCTTTTGTGCCGAGGCATGTGCATAGACACTGTTTTTGAGAGGTATCACCTCTTACTCGGGGTGCTTTCGTCGTCTGTCGCAGTTCCCTGCGCGTAGGTCCCCAGAGACCTTGTTGAAGACTTCTGTACGGCTCCAGGCCGAAGTGACCTCTAGTCAGTGGGATTAAGTACCTTCGAGGACTGGTACACTTCGGAAATGCACGTTGTACTTTACGTCGACAGGGTCACGATGGTCCTCTCGACCTGGTATCTCTTCCGACTCGCGGGTTCTCAGCTCCGAAGACTCGGCACCACGGCCTCTTCTGAACTCTCGGGGAACCTGACGTTCCTCTAGGTTGGTCAGGTAGGATTTCCTCTAGTCAGGACTTATAAGCAACTTTCCTGACTACGACTGCGACTTTGAGGTTATGAAACCGGTGGACTACACTTGTCGACTGAGTAATCTTTTCTGGGACTACGACGCTTTCTAACTTCCGTCCTTTTCCTCCACTGTCTCCTACTCTACCGACCTATCGTAGTGACTGAGCTACCTGTACTCATTTGAGGCCCTCAACCACTTCCTGTCCCCCAGACCGCACGACGTCAGGTATCTCAACGTTTCTCAACCTGCACTGACTCGCTGACTTGACTTGACTTGACTTGACTCCTCCGTCTTCCGTACATCGTCCAATTTATCCTCAAATTATACTTCTTATATAGTCTCCTCACTACTTTCTCACGTACCCTCTGGAGTCGTTGAGAGGTCCGCGGGGGTCCGGTTCCCTGTGTCGGACGGTCTCGTGTCGACCGCCCCCCAAGTCTGGGCCACCTCTTCCACACGGAGTCCGGCCGCACCGAGACCTCGACGACCCGTTCGTTGTCCGGTGGGACCCCTCGTCGGGGACTATGGGGTTCACTCGTCCCGGCTCCGGAGGTGTGTGCCCGATGTATCTGGGAGGGAGGGTCGGCGTCTACCGACCCACGATGGCCCCCAGACCAAGGGGACGTCTCCCCCGGCACGACCACCGCCCAAGTTGGAGGACGACCCATCCTACGTCACCCCCAGGACTGGGGTACGACACCTGGGGACCGGGGGAACCTCTGACGGGGTCTCGGTCACCGGGGGAGACACCCGACTCACGGACCGGCCAGTGACGGGTCAAATAACCAATAACAGGAGTCTCCTGACGGTCGGGGACCCGGGTATCGCGGACAGTGAAAGGAAAGAGACTCCGCCGGAACCCTCGTTTTGAGTACACTACCGTTCCTGGAGTCTACGTGTTTACGCGTCGGGTGTCGTGTCCGTAGTGTGTCCTGACAGTCGACCTTGGGTGGGGGGCGTAAGTGAGTCTCTTTGTTCGTAGGGTTTCGGGGAAGTTCTGTCCGATTTACGGGGATTCGAGTTTCGTCTGTGGGAATACGCCGGAGCGGTTCGTCTGGGACTCGCCCCAGTCCGGGTCACGTGTCCTACACGACCTCACTACGGACGCCAAAAAGACGGAACACGGACGCCGACTCTGGTCGATGCCAGGTCCCGGGTGCCTCGCTCTTCCGTCAAAGGGCACCACCGGTAGTGTGAAGTCTTAAGGCGAGAGTCTCGGAAGTCGGTGGGGAAAAGACTCGTCTGTGCGAAGGAGGACCTCTGTGCGAAGGAGGAGAGAAACCGGAAACGAAGTTCATCTGTAGGACGTAGGACGTCCTTCGTCGTACTCTGCCGACGCGAACCACGGTCTACGGGACCCCCGTGGTACGACCACGCACAGTAGGGTGGCGTCGGGTTCGGACCCCCACGGACCACGTGGCGTGCTGTCTCTTGCGCCGGTCTTCCCGACGGGACCCGAGGCAGGGCTCGTAAGTCCGCCAGTCGCGAGTCGCCCGTAACGACCTTCCGCGACAGGAAATAATTGTGTCGCCAGGGGTTGGAACGACCGTGGTCCCTGACGAAAGCACCTCCTGTTGAAGAGGTACGCATCGGCCCCCTACCAAAGGCCTACTAAGTGCACATAATATGAATAACACGTCAAATAATGATGTAGTCGAGGTGGAGGCTAGTAGTCCGTAACCTGGGGCCTCCAACCCCTGGAGACGAATCGTGTTTCGCAGTGTGTCGCGGTCTCTCCCCCGGTGCTCCCGTTTCATCCACTAGTGCAGGGTTGACCTCAAAACAAAGATACAAGTCTAAGTCGAGAAGTTCGACTACTGACAGGTCCGACTGACTAACGGTCCCGACTGCCTCCTCCCGTCCAGTCTCGGGCCTACGCCTACGTACGCGAGCCCCTCCCGACCGAGTGTGGGGACGACGCCCCTCGTCCCGGCCCTCCTCCACTCGAGTCACCCTGGGCGAACCCGTCCCCGCAGACGACACGACGTGGGACCCTTACTTCTTCACCTCCCTTGGCCGACCCACTTCTCGGCACCACTGTGGGTCGTGTCCCACAAGTACTGTCTGACCCGACCCTCCTTGGGCCCCCCGCCCCCTCTCAGTGCCTCGGGGAGGTCCCTCCGATGGACCAGGGACGAGGGAGGTCGTGGGCGGTGGTCTCCCTTCGTTTACGGGTCGGGTCGGGTAGGGGGAGCCATGACCCCTCGCCCAGTCTCCCGGCCCGAGCCCCGAAGGAAGGAGGAAGGGAGACTCAGTGACCTCTGGGTCTGCGGGACCCCGAGCAGACGAGAAGGTGTCCGGGTTCCGGTCCTTCACGTCATTCCCCGAATGACGCCCCCCGAGGTACCGAGCCCCACCGGCGTGGAGTCTACTCTTAGTTAGACACCCGGCCACAACTGAGAGTCCGGTCGCAGGTACACACTTCTAGTGTTCGTCCCCTGTTCGTAGTCCCACGTGTCTCTGTTCCCCAGAGAGGAGGTTGGGAGGTCGGAACAACCCGTCCCCAGGACCCTAGGGTCCCTGGTCCTGTTACCACCGTTCCGGCCCGGGTTCGACCGGCGTCGCCCCACTTTCCTTACGCCAACTGACTCCTCGGGGTCGACACAAACCGGACCCCTGAGTCTTGCAGTTGAAACACCAGGAACACCAAGACTGACACAGGGGTCCTGGTGGGAGGGCACCTGAGCCTGCAGTCATGGTTGATTCACACCTTGTGCACAGTTCGTGGTCCACGACATGCTGTGCCTCACGGACACCGTATCTCTGCAAAAAAGACATTTTATGTGTCCGAACTTCGAACAAGAGAGGTAGGATGTCTACGACTGCGGTTCGACGGCCCTTCTACCGGGTGAGTTGTAGGGTCCGAATCGTAGACCGTCCTCGTAAAAAAAAAAAAAACCTGGACAATAAACCTATCCTTTCTCTCCCTCTTACTGCCTCGTACTCCAGAACATAAATACTCTTTTGGAAGGGAGCACTCTCGCAGGTCAGTGCACACCGAATGTCCGAGTACTATGGTCCATCACGTCACAATTACTTGGTGTAGCACACGCGTGTCTGAGGTACGTCTGCAGACGCGATCCACGAGGTAGAAGACTCCTGTCGTTTGTCTTGGTCATGTTCGACAGCCCAGTCTACCCGGACCAGATCAGGTCGTCGCGGCTTTCGGGTAGAGTCCGGGCACTCGAACCAGTCAGCCGTCGAGTTTCGTGAGACGTGAAACTGACGTGAAACTGACCTCCACCCACAAGTACCGAGACTTTACTACTTCCCCACGGCGGTCGAGGAGGGATTTGGGGTGAGGACCCGGAACAAAGCGGCAAGTTGTGCACCAGTGTCGACCTATTAAAGAATACTTCTTTTTCTTCCCTTTGGAAATCTCTTACCCACATTTATAGTTGGCATTTGAGTGGCCTCCGTAGAAGGGACTCCGGGAGTCGAGTTGCAAGTGGTGTGTCTCTACCGTGCCATGCCGGCGCCGAGACGGCCGAGTCAAGTCGGTGGAGGCCCCGTGAAGTCCCTAGGTGACTTTCTGTGTCTGTCACTGGTGGAAGAATGGATTTAGACCCGTTCTTTTTTTAGGACCCCTCTTTTGAGGAGAGTCACCATTAAGTTCCTTCTTCTTTTCGTAGCCGTAGGGACGTCGGGTCGACTCGTCCTTCCGAACGAGTCACGTGTGAGACATGCGTGTCCCCAGTGAGTGTGAGTCGCCATCGAACGAGTCAAGTGACCGTGAGCTGAAGTGTTGTGCATGCTGGCCTTTTACCCTGTCCCGCTTGGTACCGGAGCGTGCTACTCTGTTCGTCTGGTAATCTTTAGTGCAGACTGACACAATAAAGTCCCCTAGTCAAAACACGAGGAGACTTCTATTTTCTTCAAGTGCAACATCTGGGTCCGACTACCCTATGACTAAGACGGGAGTCGGTGTCGGTGTGGGACTGTTCGTAGCTGGACTAACATTCTTACCTTAAAATAAAGGAGAGGAGGTCAGGACCTGAGTTGGGTGTCGCCCTTCCTGACCGGATTCGAGGAGTCCTGACTCTGGGTAATGGGAGGCTACCGTCCCACTGGTCTCTCCGTGTCCTACACCCTTCCGGACGTCCGAGCGGGCTGGACACGGAGCGACAGGGTCCGGTCCTCGAGACCGGAGAGCCTGCGGGGACCTACAAACAGGAGGGCCCTCCACCTTACCCTTTATGGGGGGTACGGTCCCCCGTCGCGGTTTCCGGTTTACGACCCGGTCCCCTGTCTCGTTACGTTAATGTAGTAGTTAAGAACAAGACGTAGTCTGGAATTTTTCTATTATGTATTGTGTTTATACAAAATCCAGTAAGAAGGTTCCTCAAACTCTTAGTCCATTTCAAGAACAGTTCCGAAAAGTAGGAGTAGAGGCTGTTGGGTACGAAGATTTGAACGGTGGAGAACCTTTCTACCAAAAGAAGAAGGACTTCTTAAATAGGTCCCGAGGGTACACCTACAACGTTTTCCCCCCGGAGACACTCGAGACCCAACAGACGGCCGGGACTTGGGAGGAGAGAGGACTCCCCGGCACCCGGCCCTCTCCTGTCAGGAGTCTCCTCCCCGCCTGTCTTTCCGGGCCCGACCGTCCCGGGACGAGGTCGTCGTCGAGCCCGGTGGACGTCGTGGTTGAAGCCCGTGTTTAGGAAGCACAAGGAGGTCAGTTAGGGAACCCAGGAATTTACGGGAATAAGTGACCCGAGGGGTGAAGATGGCTTTGACGTGTTTTAAGAACCACCAAAAGAGCCCCAAAAGTGAATATTGGGGATTCTCCACTCCCCGAATCCTTCAGACTTGACGGATAGTCGTAACACGGAGACTGGGCCGGTAGACCCCCAATGACAGTCTAAACCTGAATCGTGCCGGAGACCCGAATCAGGTGACTCTGTCAGTGCAGAATCTACCAAGTCTCGGGTGGGCTGGGGACCCCGGGGGTGCCGTCCGAGACTTTTTCGTTGAGAGAGTCGAGTAAGGGAGTCCTCCGAAGTGTTGTCATTTATGGATCTGACTGCGATAACAATGAAAGAATTTACTAAAGCTTATATATCGACAGTATCTGACTAAAGATTTCCAGTCATTTCTGGACACACGGGGAGGGTAGTGTGAGGATAAGACCTGTAGGGTAATGGTAGGATGGTGGAGTCATCAGAGGTCTACTCGAACGTAAACGCACAAACACGTGAATCAGTTCACTAGAAGACACTGTCAGTCGTAGTACTGACTTCACGTATGTGGGTAAGAGACATAGGCACAGATTGGATGACAAAGTGGATAAGCTACTCAATAAAAAAGTCTAGGTAAACCAGTGAAGACTCACAGAGAACAGACGACGAGTCCAAACTAAGGTAAAGGTAAAGAAATTTATGAAATATGCGACAATGAAACACAATAGATAGAGTATCGTCGCTATAGACTTCGAGGACCCACCATTTTAGATGGTGGACCACAAAGACGACTAAGAATAGAGCACATCAGAGACGTACATAAACCGGTAAACCCCCAAAGACACTCCGTCTGAACGAATCCCTCGTAGGAGTGTCCGCATTCTACTGCAAAAAAAGAGACCTCGTTTAGACAACTGAAGAAGGAGATGACTCCTGTAGCACTTCACTTTCAACGAGTCAACACAGAGACACTCGGGTAAACTAACATGTTAGGTACCCTAAGAGGTCTGGTCTTCTGACCTCACGCATCTGAAGGGGAAGAGGTCCCTTAGAAGGGGCTGGGTTCCTAGTTTAGGTCCAGACGGCGTAACGTCCGTCTAAGAAAGGGTCGACTCCGAGTTCCCTTCGGGTTCTTATGACCTCACCCATCCGACAAGGAAGAGGTCCCCTAGAAGCGTTAGGTCCTTAGCTTGACCCCAGAGGACGTAACGTCCGCCTAAGAAATGGTCGACTCGGTGTTCCCTTCGGGTCCTATGACCTTACCCATCCGAAAGGGAAGAGGTCCCCTAGAAGGGTTAGGTCCTTAGCTTGACCCCAGAGGACGTAACGTCCGCCTAAGAAATGGTCGACTCGGTGTTCCCTTCGGGTTCTTATGACCTCACCCATCCGACAGGGAAGAGGTCCCCTAGAAGGGATGGGTCCTTAGCTTAGCCCCAGAGGGAGTAACGTCCGTCTAAGAAATGGTTGACTCGATAGTAAACCCCGGTGAATTAAAGAAATCTAAAGGGGAACGAGGCATCTACGGTGGTCTTAGTCAGGGTGAGGTCCTGGGGTGTCACGCCCTCTCTCTGAGAAGATGGGTCTCGACTCTGCCTCTGTCGAGTTGAAGGACAGAAGGACACTCTTCCCGGAGGAAGACTGTCCTTCGGGAGAGATACGTTCCAGAGTTGACTCGACGGGTGTCACGTGTTTGGGTCCCAGACCAGAGAGCGAGGAAAAGCACAACCTTATGACCATAGTATGACCCCGAAGGGACCACCGAGTCTCCCATTTCGCAGACGGACATTACGTCCTCTGGACCCAAACTAGGGACCCAGTCCTTCTAGGGGGCCTCTTCCTTTACCGTTGGGTGAGGTCATGAGAACGGACCTTTTAGGGTACCTGTCTCTTCGGACCACCTGATGTCCGGTACCCTAGCGTTGCTCAGCCTGTGCTGACCCGTTACACAGCGAGTGAATGTGACGACAGTCTCGCGACCACTGTCTCACGAGTGTTGTGTCCCGTGACCGTAGTCGTACACCGGCCCCTCCGGGCGTAAAGACAGGTAAGACGACGGTCGTCGAGCAATCCACAAACAGCAATACCCTGCTCCGACGACGCACGCAACCACCCCCCTGTGAACCTGTAAAGGGGCAAAGGGTGCTACACAAAAATCTTCACACAAAGAACACTGAATTTATCGGAGACCCCCGTCACGGCGTCCTCCGGAAATCTCTTTAGAGTAGACGGTAAACGGTCTTCCTTGACCTTCAGAGTCATCCCAAAGTCAGAGTCGGTCTTTGAGACTTCTTCGTGGACACACTGGGTGTTTGCCCTGGGAACGACCCGGTTCGTGAGCCGAGTCTAAGGAGAAAGGGGTGCTACTGGAGCGACACCCCAGAGACGTGTAGTACAGAGTTTTTCCCGGAGACAAGTGACGACGGGGCTGGAGACGGTCCAAAGACTTGGACTCACCGACACTCGGGTCCTCTAGGGTCGTCTCTTTGGGTAGAGGACCCGTCGTCGGTTACTGTGGGGGCCTTTCTTCCGACCAAGGGGCTGTGACGACTTCTACAGTCGAGGCGTGTAGTCCGATGGACCGAAGAGACACTACCGTGCATCCAGTCCAAGGAGACGTCTGTGTGTGCTACCACGATCGTTTCGGCTCTGTGGAGACGTCTCTTTTGGGGTGTGGGGGTTGGAGTCTTCGTCCCCTCGTCCCCTCTTTCCGGAGCCCGACTACTGACCGAACAGGGGTCTGTAGCGTCGCTTCGGAAGGTGTGGGAAAGATAGGTTACGTCGTGCTAGTGGTTCCTCTACTAGAATCCTCTACCGCGACGGCAAAAGACTTCGCCCCTAGACACCTAGTACTCACTCATAGAGACGTACCTCTTCTTTAGTCTTCGCTCCCGGACCTATGACTTCCCGTCTTGCTCCGAGTCCCCTCCACGTTCGAGGGGTCCTTCACCAGAGAACTATTTTCGGAGTCCTGACAGGGCTCACTCTACACTGACTCGACACTGGTTCGGTCGCAGTGGTCTCTACGAAACAGCACGCCTAAGACTCCTGCCACGTGTCCACGCTTCCCCGTCTCCTTTGGAGGCTCCCCACACAGGTGCGAGACCCGGTCGATCCTTCGCGGAGGAGCACCTGTCTACAGGTCTGTGTTGGACACAGGGTTCCTGTGTCTCCTCCGACCACCGATCTAAGTTTGGGAGGTGCCCTTCCTGCAAACCAGTAAGAGTGTGGAGACAGGGTCCTGCCCTGGTCCGACTCCTCTGGGGTTCTCTTGCTCCCAGTGAAGTCACAGGACTCCGGTGTTCCCGTCAGTCACAAGTTCGGGGTAGAAAGCTCGTGTGATCCCACTTCCGACTTCTTCGGCGTCGTTCGTGTCGTAAATTTCTCGACTGTGCACTTTCTATTTTTGCATCCTCTACCCCCTCCAAAACTTCTTCCACACAGACTTTTTCAACGAGTCCTGCTCCCGGGTTTCTCGCGGACTTCTTCGGTCAAGGTTGCCAGCTTCCTCTCGCTAGAGCTCTCTTGACTCCGAGTTTTCCCTACTACTTCTCAGACCTCCCCTGGGACTCGTCCGTGGACCCCCCTGCCGGGGCCTCTCCCAGACCCTGCCACCGCGACTTTCTCTTGCACCCCTGCGAGACTTTTTCGGACTTCTTTTACCACAGCTCTTTCAGTCTTTCTTTACTGGGACTTTTTAGTTAGACTAAGCTTCTACCGTCGAGACTCTCTCCCTACTCCTACGCTCCCTTCGATTCTTGTGCCTTGCGACAGACCGCTACCTAGTCCACTTCACCTTCTATTACTCCCACCTCCTCCCAGACTTCTGCGGACCCCCCGGCCCCCCGCCTGTCCCTCCTCCGTCCACTCCCGCACACTGGTCCTCCGCGTCGACCCTCGCCCTACCCCCACCACCCCCCGACGACTCTTCCCGGGCAGGACCCGTCACTGCTGCTGGTACTTCTCCTCCCCGCCCGCCGCCCCTCTGAGAGGGCGATGTGCACGGGTGTCGGGCCCCGGTGGGGGTCCGGGCGAGGGTTCTGACGTGCGACTGCCCTGCGGAAGAGTGATTCCGGCCGCGGGAGTGACACTGGCCGGGAGTCCCTAACCTTTCTCTGCGACCCAGCACGAGTCAGTTTTGGATTGTGAGTTCTGTCTTTTTCTTTTTCTGTGTTCTTCACACTTGTCTCGCGACGTTGTGTCCGACACTTGTCTACTGGAAAAGGAGCTGAAAGGTCTTTCAGGTCAGCGCGACGTCTTTTTGTTTATGGATTGTAGGTCAAAGCACGGTTTCGATGTTGGTGCTGGGCGCTTCCGACTTATTTCCCCTCACTTTCCGTGCTCTTTGCTTTCGTCCCGACCCTCTTCCTGGACGGTCTCTGGGACCCTGTCGGTCGCCCCCTGCCTTCTGGGCCTCTGTGTCAGTGTGGGACCGACAACACTGTAGGAAATAATGTGCGTGGACGTGCCGTAATGTGCAGAGTGTGGAGGGCGCACCGGGGACGTCACACCGCACCGGGGCAGTGACGGGCTTCATGGTGCCCCCGCTCGTGCCCTACCCGAGGAGGAGGGTCTGTCAGAAGTCGGAGACGCGGGTCCTCCGGTGGTAGGAGAAAGAAAGAAGAAGCCTGCGGTAAAGTCCTGATTTTGACTAGACTCCCCGTTCCTGAAATTTAGGCGTCTTCACGTCGCACGGCACGATGTCACGTTTCTCCCCTCGCGCCACTCTTCGGCGGGCGACGAGTCAGTGGGCCCCTTGCGTGCGTCGACCGGAGGTCTCTCGAGTCTCTTGGAGGGTGGTGGCCGCTCGGCTCTTACGCCCGCGACGGGACGTCGGAGTCCTGGACCGGCGAGGACCCCCCGTCTCGCGCGACCCTCCGAGGCTGTGTCGAGAGATTAGAGACGACGACTCAGTGTGTGATTCAAAATGCCAAAACTAACGAATCCATTTAATACCGTTGAGCACTTTCATTTTCAGCGAGTCAGCACGGTCTGAGACGCTGGGGTGCCTGATATGTCCGACCTTATGACCTCTCCCATCGGATAAGGAAGAGGTCCCCTAGAAGGGTTGGGTCCTTAGTTTGATCCCTGAGGACGTAACGTCCGCCTAAGAAATGGTTGACTCGGTGGTCCCTCGGGACTTACTCCAATAAGGTCGATGTACACGGTGGTACCTTCCGACGAGTTCTACGCGCAGTCCGCGTTTGTTGTTTACACTTCGCCGTAAACACCAAGTGTATTTTTTTCTCTATTTATGCCGTTCGACTCAGTATTGTCCACGTACACACTCTTGTGTTCGACTCAGTATTGTACACGTACACATTCTTGTGTCCCGGGAGGGACCAGGTCGGTCAGGTCGCCGGCCGTGACACACGGGGGTACGTCCCGCGGACCCAAGCTCGGGACACGTCCGTGGACCCAGGGTACACGACGTCGATTCCCACTCGTGCGGTGTCGACTCCTCAGACGTACGGGACCACCTCTGGACCGAGTCGGTTTATTTATGCACCTATTTACCAAAAATTTTTCTTATATGTACCCGACATTCCTTTATGTAATTTAGTAACTTTCACTAACAAAAGTTCCCGTAATTCTCTTGACTTAAAGATAAAAAATATCAGAGAAACAGGGGTATACATGAAAACGTTTGACTTTGTTTCCACTTCTTAAAAATTTTCGTCCTTCTTGACTTCGAGTACTGCGTGCCTCGGTGGAGTCCCGAGGGCAAATGGGTCTCGCCTGTAGCCGGTTGGCCCGAGCCGAACCGGAGACCGATTCGTCGTAGTTTCCAAGAGTATTAGTGTCGCAAAAGAGGTAGTCGGTCGGAGAGGTCCCAACGGTTCATTTTGTAGGTTTTCCGATTCTCGAATACTATAGGACAAAGGTCCCGTCAGTCGTGCCGGACCGGAAGTCCGGGGGGAGGGTGGACCCTCCTCGACCCTCTCGACACACACACAACCCCCCCGTATGGACCTCCCCGGTGTCCTTCATGGCCTTCAGAGGCAACTGGGGTCAGAACCTCTTGTACGACCGGCACGGCGGACACCAATTCCTGTCCTACCGGTCGAATGGGACACCTCCTGTCGTGCCCTAACCCGCACCTGGGGTCCCTCCCAGCAGTTATCACTGACCTCCCTTTGGCTCCGGTCGAGGGGACGGGGAGGGGATTGCCTGTCTGTGTGTGAGGGTAGAGACAGGCCGGGTCACCGTCCACTGTCGCTGTAGGCTACCCCGCCCCCTCCCTATCGGTCTCCCTCACCCGGCCTACCTGTCGCGACTGCCCGGACTACGACCCCCTCGCCCGAAGCCTCCGCACCCACGTTCCCCAACCGACCCTCCCACGTGCTGCGGACACCGATCGCCCCGGCCCGAGGGCCCCGACCAGTCGTTTCCCGCCACAGAGAAGTGCCGGACTCTGCGGAGAGTGCAGAGTCGCGAAACAAACGCGTGTGAACAAAAGACTCCGAAAACCTTGAACTGACAGCAGACGAGGGTGCCCTTTGGGTGTCGATGCTGTACGACGTGTCTCCGACCCAGGTGGTAGGCGAGTCCAATAGGACGAAAGTTTCACCCAGGTCCGCGAGTCTCCGCTTGTCCACGCACCGGTCCGTGCTCAGGTGCGACACCTCGTCCGCAGGGGCCTGGGGACCGGCTCGTGCGGCGGCCTGCACCTGTGGGACGTGGAGAAACGACCTCCTTTCCCGGTACTGGGGTCCTTGGTACGAAAGAGTGGGCACATTCGGAACGTGTGCCTACCACGAGACACCCTCAAACCAATTGTTTCCGTTTGGTCTCTACTGAACGACTCTACGGGGAAGGAAGAGACCACCTGTTCCCAGGGAGTACGACCCCCCACCCCCAGCATGGAACTCCTTCGGCAGTAGCATCCTCGGCCCCTTCAGCTTCCGTTTCGGGACCGTGTCGTGGGACAGGTAGGTCGGGAAGTCGTGCCGCCCGTGCGACTTGGTCATGTCGCCCTTGACGCCCCCTCGTCCTCCCCCGCGACCCCACAGGCAGGCGGACCCCTGAACCCCCACGGCGGAGGAGGGGCCGGACCCGTCCGCCCACGGGGGACCCCGGCGTGCACACCCGTCGAAGAGGGGGACGAGACTCCACATGCCTCACCGCCACCGCCGCCCGACCCGCCCGTCCCGACTGTCGTAGGACGACCGACAGCGTCCACCGAAACCCAGGGGTACTACAACACTGACACCCGGGGACTGACTCGGGCGAGACCCCGTCGTCTTGGCACTGGGGTCGGTGCCCCGGTCTCCCTCCCACACCCTTCCTCGGACGGGGAGAGGGGCGAACCCCACTCTGCGTCGCAGACCCTCAGCCCGGACCTCCAAGGCTCCTCGACTCGGGCTGAGGTGTGTCGTCGTCCCTCCAGAGGGACCTCGGCGACACCGGNGAAACCCTGGGGCACTACAACACTGACACCCGGGGACTGACTCGGGCGAGACCCCGTCGTCTTGGCACTGGGGTCGGTGCCCCGGTCCCCCTCCCACACCCTTCCTCGGACGGGGAGAGGGGCGAACCCCACTCTGCGTCGCAGACCCTCAGCCCGGACCTCCAAGGCTCCTCGACTCGGGCTGAGGTGTGTCGTCGTCCCTCCAGAGGGACCTCGGCGACACCGGGGGTGTCTCCGGGGTTCTGGCGCACGTTACGGTCACAGTCCCTTTTCCCTACCCGTGTCCGTCGCGAGGCAGGGGTCTCGCCCTTCCCTCGGGCGCGACCCCCGGCGTGTGGCGCCGGTCGTCGCAGAGCCCCCTCCCAGACGTGTGTCGGCCGTGGCGCCCGCTCTCCCTTTTGGTTGGACCTTATAGTGGTCCAGCCGGAGGACTTCGAAGAAGACGAGGAGTTACTACAGCGACGAGTCTCTGGCGAAGAGCATTCGGAACACCCAGAGGTGCGGCATCAACTTCTTCGGTCCCAACCTCTCCCACGGACCCCCTCGTCCTGTTTTCGAGAGCGAGTCCCCCTGCAGGTACCGGGCGGTCGGGAGTCGCTGTGACGACGGACCTACGGGGGGTCGTTTCAGTGACTCTGGACTGGCCCCGCGCCCGGGACCCCAGTCTGACCTGTGTCTCCTTGTCGATCCCAGGAGTCGAAGCTCCTCGGTCTCAGGTCCTCCCTGTTTATTGGTGTGCTAATTGTACCTCGTACTCTCCCGTCGCTCGAGTCCCGTCGGGGCACCGTGTGTCTGGGGTGTCGGGGCTGCGCCGCCGGAGCGGGTGCACCCGTCGTCCGCTCGTTTCGCGGGGCCCCTAAACTGCTGCCTCGTTCTCAAGGTGTCCGCCAGATCTCCTGACCTCCCCTCCCCGAGGTCACCCACTCCGTCTCCCCTGGCGGCGCGACCGGTCTCCTCCCGGAGCCCCTCGACGGCTCCCGGTCCCGCCCTCCGACTCCCGGCGTGCACCGGGCCGACGTCCCGACGTCGAGCCGGTGCCCCCGAGTCGAGACGTACGTGTACCCAACGACACCCCTGTGTACCAAATACGTCCTTTGTCGGCAAAAGAGCTAAACCGAGACTTTTTCGACACCGGAGTCGCTAATACCTCGTCCAGACCAACTCCCCCACCCGAGTCCGTCGTCGTCCCGACCCGGGACTCCGTCCTGGGGACGTCAATTTGTCTTTCTGCTCCGGAGCCACCCAGAGTCACGGGTCACAATTGTCGCCAGTGGTCACCAACTCCCAGAGAAGCATGGAGCGACCCGAGATTGGAGTAGTATTGTCCGACAAAGATGGAAAGTATTGTTGTGCTCCCCGGTCCATTAAGGGTTCGTTGGTCTCTCCTCATCCCCCGAGTCCTACCGGGGGGTCGTGTGTCTGGACGTCCCACCGGGTTCATCTCGGCCGGGGTGGGAACCCGTGGTGCCGGCTCTCGTAGGACCCCAGGTCTGAGGGGCCCCGAACGGAAGTGAGTCTTCGAGCCGACCCTGGGAAGACACGCTCTCCGACACACGACTCGTCTCTCGGGCTCCCCCTCTCGGACACAGAGTCCGTCCGACGGCGGGGGTCCACACCGCGGGTACCGCCTGAGACGTGGGCTCTCACCGCTTGTCTATCACGGACACACCCCCGGTGTACATGAGGTCCACTTTAAATTTTCGTGTCTCGTTTCGTTTCCAGACGTTTATAGCCCCTTTACCCTTATAAAAATAGGCACACCCACACCTGCGTGAAAGAATCATTCTGTCCTTTAGGTGTCAGTACGTCTGTATGACTGAGTCTCTGACTTTGTCTTCTACCTCTGTCTCGACTCAGTTGTACCCTTGACCATTCAATATTGTACGCGGTGCTGCGTTGTCAGCGATTGTTCTGAGGACTTTCGAGGTCTCTTGTCTCGCGTAGGGGTAAGCAGGGACATAGATGTCCCGAGGACTCGAGATGTCCTTATACACGAAACAATTGTAGACCTCCTTCTGGATGGTACTCGGTGTGGTTTCTCAAGACGGACGAACTGGGACCCCGGCGTCCGGTTCCTCCCACACACTTCCCCGAGAATTCTCAAGTGGGAGACGGGTGACAAGTGGTGTGAACTTTACGACAAAGGCTTCTCTGGCACAGAGTGGACTAAGGGACTTACGGTCACCGGGGTAATGTGTTATGAGAGACGGAGGGGTCTGGGACGAGACAACGAAAAGTCACTTTTCTCGACAAACCAAATAATTTTCTCTTTCTGTTCCTCTCCGCTCTTATGTTGGCAATGGTGGTCATGATTTACGATTTAGACCCCAGAACAATTGTGTTGACGTTTGTCCTCCCTGGCTTTCCATAAATTAAATGACCCTTAATGACCTTTCCGTGTCCACCTTAATAATCGACGTCTACCAAACTGACACATAGTCCTTTCTGGGTCTCTTAACCGAATTTTGATGTTTGTCACTCTTTCAGCATCGCCGGCGTACGTGCACACGTGTGTCTGGACGTGTCTGGTCGGGAGAGGTACGTCTCTCGTTTTGGGTCATTCTAAATACGTTCTAGACGTACTTCCTTTGCGCATTTATGTGGACCTCCTAGCATTTTCTTGCACTTGTGTACTCCTTGGTGCGGACAACGACCATGTCGTCCCTCACCGTGACTCTCAAGGCGACATTTGTTAGGCAATGGAAGTCTTAGAACGGTTGATTTCCGACCTCGAACGGTAGACGAGATGTCCCTAATTCAGTGTTCGACGACATCGGTGACTAGACGTCGTGGGGGCTTTCCTCAAGTCCCACCTCTAGTCCTTACTCCGCGAGATACGAGGTCCTTTTCGATCTTTTTGTACGGAAGTCTATCCATAAAAGTCTTCTAAAATACTCGGGTTGAGAGCGTTCAGGAGTACAGAGATTTCGTGACTTCAGTGATTACGACTGTGGACGAGGAGTGCCGATCGTCGTCGGAAGACGGTTTTTCACCCGGACTCCTGATGTACGGGGGGAGTGGGTTTAGGGTGGGTAGGACTGGAAGGGAGGTCGAGAGACCTCGTCAAGGTCTCTATCGACTCTCCGACAGAGGGTCCGGTGTCAGGAGTGAAATAGGGCTCGTTTTGAATTAGTGTTGACAGAAAGGACCACCAAGTCGGTTATTTCTTAGACGGGTGTCACGCCCTCCGGACCTAAACTAGGGACCCAACCCTCGTGGGGGACCTCCTCCCGTACCGTTGGGTGAGGTCAGAAGAACGGACCGCTTCCGGTACCTGTCTCCTCGGACCGCCCGATGTCAGGGACCCCAGTGTCTCTCAACCTGTGCTGACTCGCTGAGTCGTGTCGTGTCGACCACACGACACGAAAAATAAAAAAGTCAGGTGTTAGACCCTTCGATTAAGTCTTTTAGAAATACCCTTTCAGTTTCATCGACATTTTTGTCATTCCGTTTACTTCCACGGGACTGAGAGCCTCTACCATGTGCTGCGCGGCTTTATTGCTCTCGGTACGCCAGGACTCAGTCCCGGTCCTTCTGTCGTGGCCTTCTGTCTCACGTCCTCTGCGACTCTGCGCACCCTGAGTCCCGAGCTGCTTCCGCCGAAAGATTCCGTCTGTCGACCTACTACACTACTCACCCCTACTCTCGACTCACGCGTGAACCCTTTTGGACCTAGGTGTGGAGTGTAGTGTGCGACTTTGTTTGAGACTCATCTCTTGCACAAATGAAAATTTTTCCCCTTGGACGGTTTGTGACATCGTGGAAGGTTTTTATTCGTGTCTCAAACATACCGTGTTTTGCGTTCCAGATTTAATCGTTGACTCGTTTTCATTTGTCTTCGGTCGTGTCGTTTCGGCTTTGATGTTTATTTAACCCATTTTTACGCAAATGTTAAGTACGAAGTTTGAGATGTGGTCTCCGGCAAAGGGTGGACAGCTAACCGTCAATAGTTTTTGAGGTATTTTGTTCCTTTGCTCGTGAACGCTTGTGACACCCAACCTCTCACTTGACCATGTCGTGAGTGCCTTTCGTCGAGTTATAACAGATACTTTTAAGTTTTGTGTGCAAGGGAGACGGGTCGTTGAGGTAAGATCTATGTGAACGTGCGCACCCTTTCGTGCACCGGCGGTGAAAACGACGCCAGGACAATAGTGTCGTTTTCACTCTTCGTCGGCCTTGACGTGCTCGCCCGTGATGACTTCGGAGCCATGGAGGTCTGTTGCCGTCTTTCTCCCTTTCGTGGTGCGTTTCGCTGTATATCCTTGCGCACGAGGGTACAAATTTTTCGCCTCTCTTTTCGGCAATAAGACAATTGACGAAATCCACGGGGGTCTCTGCCGTGTTTGACCGGGGTCTTTCTACGTCTCCGTCACCCTCTGCCTTCGACCGACCGACCCCGACGCCCTTTTCGGCACGCGACGTCTGGAAAAGCTGTACTCTTAACATGTAGTGGAGGTTACTACTCAAAACAAACGTTTGAAAAAAAAATTGATTTTTTTTTTTTTTTAAGGTTCTTCCGTTTTTTATGAGGATTGTTAGACTAAATTTTTACCCGTCTCCTAAACTTGTCCATAGAAAGACTCCTTTTGTGTCTACCGGTTGTCCGTACACTTTTCTGCGAGTCGTAGTGACTAATAGTCCCTGTGTTTCGTTTCAGTGCACTCTGTGGTGGAGAACGGCCAGTCTTACCGACAGTCGTTCTGTTCTGTGGGTCACGACGGCTCCTGCACCTCCTTTCGCCTGGGAGCACGCCGGTCACATGTCACTTCGGTGGCACGCCTTGTCACACCTCTCAGGGGTTCTTTCCAAAAATTTTTTTGTTGGGTCTCGTAAATACTGAGTGGTCACTGTAGGAAGGGACACCGGGACCCGAGTTTCAAGTACCGTATCTCCAGTCTTTGCCACTGCCACGTCGGGACGACCGAGTCGAGTCGGTGGCGGTGCAGGAAGTCCCTGGGCAAGTTTCTGGACCCGAGAACCACACGCATCTGCTACTCGTGAAAGAATGGATTTAGGTCTGTTCTTTGGTAAAGAGAACTTCTTATTAAGGAGACAGTTTCGAGGTGTTCCTGGTTCGACTGTCCTCCTGTGTGTGTTGCCGACTTCGATTCACTCTTTCTGGTTGCGAAAAACGCCCTCTGCCGCCATTTGGTTCCTCGTAAAAGTCTTGGACCGACATAGTCAAGTGGTGACGAACTCAAATGGTTGTGCCCTCAGTTCAATGTTAAGGGGTTCTTATGGTGCTGACGTAAGAAAATTTCGGGTTAGAGAAGACCAATAGGTGATGCTCTACCAAGTCGGTACACCGGATTCGAGTCTTATTCTTTGATGACACTGAGTAGAAAGCACGACTGGGGAACAACCGTCCAGTCAGCGACTGTGTGTCGAGACGAAGGAAGGAGAGGTGACTTTTGACTGTGTATTCTATATAATTTTTTTTTTTTTAGTCTAGGACTCAGGGTACCCCTCCGTCCCGGACGTACTTCGGGCCGAAGTCACCTTTCGGATTGTTGTCTCCGAGGTAGGTGACGGACCGCCAACAGTAAGTATGGTTGTCAGAGACTTCGACGTGCCTCTTCCGTTACCGTGGGGTGAGGTCATGAGAACGGACCTTTTAGGGTACCTGTCTTCTCGGATCCTCCGACGTCGGGTGCCCCAGTGTTTCTCAGTCTGTGCTGACTCGCTGAAGTGAAAGTGCGTCACCCCTTCCTTTACCGTCGGGTGAGGTCACAAGAACGGACCTCTCAGGGTCCCCGCCGCCTCGGACCCCCCGACGGCAGACACCCCAGCGTGTCCCAGCCTGTGCTGACTCCGCTGAGTCGTCGTCGTCGTCGACCTCGGCGTGACAGGAGGAAGTCCTCAGAGGTTCCAGCGGACGGTCAAGGAAGATCTTCCGTCGACATCCCTACACAAATTTAAAAGACACCCTTGGAGAATTCTGATTTTACAAATTTGAGAACTAGGTATAATAAGACAAATCCGGGAATTCCTCTTTTATATTTACAATCAAACTTCGTTTCTCGAAACCCCGAGAGTCGTCTCACATTTCCAACTTTGTGTGCTCACTTTAATTACTACTTGTCAAAATTACAGAGTCTGAGTAAACAATATTTCCTTGAACCCCCGAATTGTCCTTTGTCCTATGTTTACTTTACAGGTGTCACTACCAAGAGTTGGGCCCTCACAATGGAGGGTCCCTCACAAAGTGTTGTAGACCTCTGTACAGAACGAACACCGTAGACCTCCCTCCGCGACGACGCCTTGTGTCGAGCCCAGTCCTGGGGGGCCGTCTCGTGAGAGACCGGGGTCTACGGTCGTCACGGTGTCAAGGGACGACCGAGTCTACCATTTCGCAGACTGATGTTAAGTCCTCTGGACCCAAGCTAGGGACCCAGCCCTTCAAGGGACCTCTTCCTTTTCCGTTGGGTGAGGTCATGAGAACGGATCTTTTAGGGTACCTGCCTCCTCGGACCACAGGTACCCTAACGTTTCTCAGTCTGTGCTGACTTGTTGAAGTGAAAGTTGCATGTTGTATACGCATTTTATTGCACTTAAAAATACAATACTTTACGTTCCCAAAAGTACGATACCACGACTTGTTTTTCTACAGTGTTACCCTACGTACGCAGTACGCCGTAAAGATTGGTACCAGTGAGGACCCCGAGTCAGTGAGTTATAGATAACTAACTCGTCGATAATACAGGGTCCCCCAGTAGGGTCTCCGACCTCCGTTTCGTTTCTGTTCTATTCGTAAGATAAAACCACCCCGACTTTACTTGTTATTTTGTTCTTTTATGTTTTGTTCTATTAAGGTCCATCGTCAGGTGTAATATTTGTTGAAAATATGTGCTCACAACAGACCTCAAAATTATTGTTTCATAAGTTAAAGATTATTCAAAAAGTAAATTGTTTCAAATTGAGGGGGTATCGATTATCAGTGGACGGTACAGGGTCCTTCTACCCATAAGAGACTTAGGACGGCTCTCCTCCCACACGACAAAACAATCAGGACCCACGTCCCCCGGGACTCGAGAGTCCGTGCCAGTGAGAGTCACTACGGTCACTGGATCTTCTCCTTTGTTTACAACTCCCTCCACTCCTCTGTGCCACCCGTCGAGCTGCACGTCGGCACCCGTCCGACTCCGTGCCCTTGTCGTTCGCACTCCGTCGCAACCCTGACCGGACCCCTCGAGTCTCGGATGTGCCCTGTACGCCAATGTTGTCTCGACCCACCGCCCTCTAAGACAGGTTCCCGACCCACCCAGTCTTCACGTGCTCACTTCTGAAATAGGACTCGGATCGTCTTCGGGGGCCTCGTACAAGCCTCTCACTACCCGACGTCTGAGTCCCTCGTGGAAGAGGACTCCAGGGGCCCCAGTCCCGGGTTTCTGTCAGATCAAATCCTTCTTTTCGAAAGTAAAGTCACGACTGTCGTCCCCTCCGCAGGGGAATAGCGAGACGGACCGGGTCACATGGATCAATGTAGTGGATGGTCCGGCGACCTCCGGAGCCTCAAGACTGAGGAGCACCCCAGGTTGAGAGGATCAACATGTCTTACTCTTTGACTCCGGGTTCTTCGTCCGGTGAACAGGTCGTGAAGGGGTGACTGGAACGCGGTGCCGTCCCTCTCGGCAGAGGAAGGCACTTCTCCCGCGGGAATAGTCCGTCTGTCCTTTTGTCTTCGCACGCCGACAATTTGATGTATGTAGTGGGGTGTGGTTTGCCCGAGTGTGGGAAATACGTGAGATAAAGCAAGGTCGGAGGAGCTGGCGAGGAGAGGGCCCGAGGGAGGTAGGGGGGACCTTGGTATTTTTCGCCGCGTCCTTCGTGTGTGGTGTATGTACAGGGTGAAGAACCTAAAAGACCGACTCTAAGAGTCCCTTGATTCCAACCTCTTCGACTCAAAGCCCAGGACCGTGGGCCCCGTTTCCGGCTCGGCCTTGGGGCTCTCGGGTCCGGTCCGGAGGCGCGGCGGACGAGCGCCTGGGGTCCGCCGGGGAACGGCAGGCGCGCACCCCAGTCGCGCCCGGCTCAGGTCCCGGCTCCCGTCGCCGACCCCCGTCGCTGCCCGGACGCGAGCCCGTGCGCCCCCACCTTCGGGCGCCTCTGGGACCGGGGCCCTTCGCCGGGGGCCTCTCGCGCCTGTGAGTGGAGCCGGTTTTGCGGGCTCCTGCTGGCCGTCCTGCTCTGAAGGGAGACCCTCTTGCAGGTCGCAGGTGCGGTGCTAGGCCGGCGCGCCTGATGCGGGAGTGTCCGCAGCGCTCGCCTGTTACGCCTGCGCGAGGCGTTCGGACCTGCGACCCCGGGCCGGCCGCCCCGGGGCGGGTACGGGGCGGGTGCTCGCGGCTCCGGTGCGGGGGGCGGAGACAGGCCTCGCGTCGGGGCGGGGGCTGGACAGACCTGGAGAGGAGCGCGAGCCGCAGGGCGGGGCCGTATTCGGGGCGGGTGTGCGGGAAGCGGGGCGGGGACGGGACAGGAGCGGGGACCCTCGGCCTGGCACACCGAGGCGAGGCTCCGTCGACTTCCCTACCGTCAAGACCCTTCCCCCGCGCGGCACAGGCGGGGAGGGCGGCGGAGGCGGGGATCCGGGTGAGTCCCAGTCTCGTGAGTCGGCAGTTTTCCCACTTGCTAGCCCCGGAGTCGTCGACCCCGTTTAAACGTCTCTTTACGCGACGTCCTTTTAGCGGTTAGGGACTCCCAGGGGGGACTTGCTAGTGCAACTACATAGTAAGAGCTCTACTCTAAGATCTTTGCCTCTCGTCCAACCACCAACGGCCCAAAGACCACCCGTCCACACTCAGATTCCCCGGAACACGACTACCCTTACGCGGCACACACTGGCAAGTCCGCCACCGCGACAAGACACCAGACCGGACTGCAAGAATGACCCCTCCGACCCCCATTTCCCGCGCGTCCGTCCAAGTTCCGGTTCCTCTAGGGGCCTTCCGTCTCTCTGTGGCTTGACCTCGGACGTCTGCGCACGCCCTCCCGACGACCACCCGTGAAACCCGGTTAACAGAGAAAAGAGAGAAAGATCGTGAAAGACCGGACGTGGTGGAGTAAACACCTGGGGGACGGTAACCCTGAGTGAGCTCCTGGGAGGGTTTGAGACGGAACTAAAGACCACAGGACCCTACCGGGAACCCCGAGAGGACCACCGAGTCTGCCATTTCTCGGACGAACGTTACGTCCTCTGGGTCCAGACTAGGGACGTAGCCCTTCTACGAGACCTCTATAAGTACCGTTGAGTGAGGTCATACGAATGGACCTCTTAAGGTACCTGTCTCCCAGGTACCCCAACGTTTCTCAACCTGTGGTGACTCACTGATTGAGAAAGTGGAAGCCCTACCCGACTCTCTCGCTTCCGACCAAGGGGAAGCTCGTATTGTAAGGACTACGTTTGTCGACGTCGCAGACGTCGTAGACCCGCCAGACAGGCTCCGACGACAGAAAGAACCCAAGTATCGCTCCTGCACCAGAGAGATACGCACAGTACGGGAGTACGGTCGTCGTCTGTCCGGTGGAATAGAACACTCGGACCCTCCACGATCCCCGGCAAAAGTAAAATCTTACTGGAAACGGACTCCCTTTTCGACACCTCCGTAAAGGTTTCCATGGTCTTACAGGAGTTTCTGCTCTAGACCGAATCAAAAGAAGGGAGAAAGAACAGTCTGACTCTACTACAGGGGTTTAGGAGAAACTCAGTGTACTCTACTAACGTTGATTCTTTCCGCCTACGTCCCTGAGACCCCATTGGAAGGTTCCCCCCCACTGACTGGGACAACAGGGAACCCTCCCCCAACAAGTGCAGAAACCACGGTACTCCAGCACCAACAAATACGTTTCGTCACAAGTCGAGAACGCCGGAGTACCTGACATATCGGACGGTCCGAAGAGACCCTAAAGGGTCCGTTCTTATGACCTAACCAAACGGTAAAGGAGGAGGTCCCCTAGAAGGGATGGGTCCCTACCTTGGACGTAGAGGGTGAACTGTCCGTCTAAGAAATGGTGACTCGGTGGTCCCACGACACTCCTGGTTATTCCTTTTGTCGGCCCGGAGGGCCACTGACACCTCGGCGTCCGTTGGTCGGGCCCTCGGCAGGTCTGGGACCACACCCCAGCTTCACGACCCGGTCTTCTCTCTAGTTCCACGTTGGGGCGGAGGCTTTTGAGCGTCCAGCCCCCTCGAAGACCCAGGTCGGCGCGAAACTAGGATCAGGCGCTTCTCCGTCGTGGTAGACCGCCGGCGCGCGCCCTTAGCGTCCACGCCTCCCCTGCAGCGGGAGACCTGTTCCAGTCGACCGGCCGCGAGCGGACCCAGAAGTCCTACCACTTTCGCGGTCGCCACCTAACCTATCCCCGGGCAGACCGCTTCTCTTTATACTAAGGGACGATTAGACCGCAAATGACGTTTGTCCTGTAACGATGACACTCGGATTCCTCCTCCGCCACGATAATTTTGCTCTATACGTCTATGTCGTAGCTGTCGTTCGTACTGGAGATTCCCAGCTCTCACCTCACAAGTGAAGTGGGGAACGTCTTCTCTTTATCCGAATCCGAAGGCGGCCCACAACCCCCCCGCCCCCCTCCGTCAATTCGGTCGACGTATGAAGAAACGGAGTCAAGTCAAGTCAAGTCAAGTCAGCGAGTCAGCACAGGCTGAGAAACGCTGGGGTACTTAGTGTCGTGCGGTCCGGAGGGACAGGTAGTGGTTGAGGGACTCTAGTGAGTCTGAGTGCAGGTAGCTCAGGCACTACGGTAGGTCGGTAGAGTAGGAGACAGCAGGGGAAGAGGAGGACGGGGGTTAGGGAGGGTCGTAGTCTCAGAAAAGGTTACTCAGTTGAGAAGTGTACTCCACCGGTTTCATGACCTCAATGTCGAAATCGTAGTAAGGAAGGTTTCTTTAGGGCCCCAACTAGAGGAAGTTTTACCTGACCAACCTAGAGGAACGTCAGGTTTCCTGAGAGTTCTCAGTCGACGGGGAATAAAACACAAAGTCTACTTTTAATTATAACTCCCAATGGAGTTCTGATTAGCTTCATCGAACTTGCAAAAGGATCTCTTCATCAAGGAAAACCAAAATAAATTGCCGAAAAGAAAGGAGATGCTTGTAGTAGGTGGAAGAAAACCCTTTTTTTGAAGGACTCTTGAGTCCAACACAAACATTTATATACATAGGTGGAGAGACGGACCGGCGTGACCCAGAGCCGACCCGCATACCCTAGATTAAGAGGGTGGTCCCTAGTTTGGGGCCCGGGGACGCAACCCTTACACCTTGGGATAGAGGACTAGTGGTCCCTTCAGGGAGATCAATTAGAAAAAAAAAAAAAAAAAAAATTACCACCATTTTAGAGACATTGTTTTCTAGACAGCAAAGTTGGTAACATTCATGTGTTGCCGTAATTAATATAAGTCACCGTAATTAATGTAAGTCTTACGATACGTTACAGTGATAAAAATGAAGACTTTTAAAGAGTAGTGGGGTTTGTCTTTGAGTGATTAGGAATTCGTCATTGAGGTTTGAGGGGTGAGGTGCGTCCGAGACATGGCTACCAGAAAGACGAAAGGTACTTGAACGGACAAGATCTACAAAGTATGTTAACCCTAGTACGTTGTCCGCCGGAAAACGAGACCCAAAGAAGTGACTCGTGTTACAAAAGTTCCGAGTAGGCATAGTACTGTTCGTAGTCTTGACGTGAGGAAAAACGACGACTTATTATAAGATGAAATACGTGTATGGTGTCAAATAGGAAGGTATACAACAAAATTGGAAAGTATCCAACTACCTGTGAACCCAGTAAACCGACAACACTTATTACGACTTTATTAATAACCCCGTGTTCACAGACTCGGGGAAAATTTTTTAGCAGACCCACATATGGTTCCTCACTTTAACGTCGTAGCACATCATTGACAAAACGAAAAATTCCTTGACGGTTTGACCAAAGGTGTCACCAAGGTGACAAAACCTCATCCTATACCGTTAGGGGAGGCCAAAGAACGGACCTCTTAAGGTACCCGACCGATGTCAGGTACTTCAACGTTTCTCAGTCTGTGCCGACTCTCTGATTGTGTGGTGCAGGCGACGAAATGTAAGGCCGACTAAAGAGATGCAAAGAGTAGTTGCAAACGATACAACGAAAAGAAACATAATAACAAAATCGACGCGACTACAAAAAGGATTACAGAGTAACACCAAAACAAGTCGTAAAGGGACCACTGATTACTACAAGTCTTAGAAAAGAACACGAGTGACCGGTAAACAAATGGAAACTACTTTATCGATATGTTTAGGAAACAGGTAATGCATTAACCCAACAAACAGATAAACACCAACTTATTATCCTCAAGACATATATAACACCTACAGTAGTTTAAATATTAAACGTTCGTAAAAGAGGGTAAGACATCCAACAGAAAGTGAAACCCCCCTCCCAGGATAAAGAGATTTTCGTTAATTGGTCTCACAAGGAATCAAGGGAGGGTATCAATGAGGAACGAACGACGACGCAAGGGCTCCTTCTCAACCTTCTACCAAACCTCCGTAACAGAAACGAGTCCCTTGTCCGACCAACAGACTCAGAAAAGTCCAAAGAAACCTGTAAAGTCCTGCTCGTCTACAGAGTACAAAAGTCCCACAGGGAACAGAGGGAAACCTCTAGTAGGTTGGGGCCTTTAGAGTTCTTCGTTGTGTCGCCGAAAAGAGTTTACATTGATCTTCTGTAGCTGAACCGGTCAAAGCAATCCTTTAATCGATAATACTACTAAGGGTATGTTTTGGGGACCAAAGACTCTTGAAAGTGAAGGACATCATAAAACCCTTCTGGACGACGAACAGTTCTCACTAGCTCGATCTAAGGAGTTTACGACACCGACCTTAAGATTACCGTTGTACAGCACTTGACCGATAAAGTAATTATTTAGCATTCACCTATTACACGGGTGTTTTACCATTAGACCTCTGGTCTAAGTTCATTTTTTGAGGTACTGATTTAGCCAAGACGACAATTCACCGGTCAGTCCGGTACTTATTAACTGAGTAATTTTTGCTCTTACGTCCGTAGAGCATAAAATTGAATAAAATTTAGCTGAGTTACCTGTACTCAAACTCGTTTGAGGTCCCTTCAGACCGTACGACGTCAGGTGCCCCACGCTACACGGACTCGCTGACTTGTTAAGTCGTCAATCAACTGTTAGTAGTTTATGACCGTTTAAGTTGTACGAAAGACTTTAATGAAAACGTACATGAATGAACCTGGGTTCGTTTGGATATTGAGGGACAAAGATGGGGTTTGGTTAGTCTCACAAAACCGTTGACACCCTTATGTCTATAATCCGAGAGTGCCGTGTGTCGCTGGAGACCACCCACTTTCAAACTAATTTTTAATCTTCATTTCTCATGAAAGTTCTGACATGATGACCTTAACGTTTATATAAAATCGTTTTAAGACAAGATACTGAATAGAAGGATGAAGTACTATTCACAACCTACTCTCCTACACTTGACTCATTCAGAGAGACGATAAGTTCCTGTTCGATCTTACCGTGAACTATAAAGGCCCATTAATGGTCTTTATTCTTATCACACCCAGACACGGCAATCTGTTTGGGTCGCGCATGACTCACGGGCGTCACACGATGCAAGGAATACACCTACTCGACTGAATCAGGGTTGTCGTCGTGGTATTACGTCAAAGATGACAATAAAGGTAAAGTGTCTACTCTTTTGACTCCAGGTTTCTCAGATCATTTCTACGTTTCGTGGGACCGAGGTCTCGGGTGGAATTTGATACTGTGACTTAATTTCTATTCACAGGGGTCACTATCCCGACTTTCCCCCACGTCCCTGCATCCTCCAACAAGTAAAGAGTATTCCAATTCTTTTTCTTGTATTCGGTTTTGGTGTAAGGGACGGTTGTCATCTCAGACAAAGACTTCCTCGACTCTTAACTTCCACACGACTCTGCACGCCAAGAGACTGACGAGTCGCGACGCGTGTCGTCACCTGTCGTCGCTCTTGGCGTCCTTCTTCAGGCGGGGGAGCATCCCCGCCCTCGTCGGAGACCGCGGGTACATGCGTCGCGTCTCGTCACTCATGCGTCTCGGCACTCATGCGTCTCGGCACTCATGCGTCTCGGCACTCATGCGTCTCGTCACTTATCGTCGTGAGGACTCGGACACACGTAGCACCCACCGGGAATTAGGTTCGAACCAAAGGCCACAGAGAAAGAACTATTACAGGAATCTGTGTGTGTCAAAAAGTCAAAACTACTTTAGGTTAAGTAGATAGAATAAACGAAAATAGAGCTTGAAAGCCGCAGTACAGATTCGCGGGCAACGGTTCAAGTTTCCAGGACCTGTAAATGAGGACACGAGAGAAGGTCGTCAAAATATCAAATCAAGAATATAAATCCAAAAACTAGTTAAAACTCAATAAAAACATTCCCTCTTGAAGTAGGAACTCATACCTTTAGGTCAACAGGTCTTAGTGGATGACCTCTCTTGTAGACAGGGGGTAACTTACTTTAGTCAACTGGTAGCTACAAAATTTACTCCAAAGAAAATAGACAAAAGTGTTTTACTAGCACACACCAAAAAAAAGGAGAAGTATGATAAGTACACTACACGCTGTCCCTATCTGAAAGAATACAACTCAGTGGTAACATAGGAACTTGATTCCGGGAGAACCAGTACTACACATTAGGAAAACTCTAGAACAACCTACGTTAAACGGTCATAGAACGACTCCGAAAACGTAGTTATAAGTATGCCTTATAACAAGATATTAACATAAAAGGGCACCACAGACACAGAACGAAACCACAACCGGATACTCAAGTGTTCAGGGGGGGAGGTTGAGGGGGGGGGGGTGGTCAAAGGACATTCTTAAACTCTTCCCAATCACACTCTTAAACGGTCCCCCGATGGACCAGGACCTTAGACGACCCTCCAAAAGGAAAAGGAAAAATTTTTTTGAATTGTAATTTCACTCTATAAACCAAACACCCCTCAGTCACTCCCTTGAACTCCTCAATTCTTAATACATATTAAATTAAGTCCGGGTATACTGGAGTACTACTACATTGTCAAAGAATTAAATAAAGGACGTTATCTGAAAGGGTATAAGACCAGTAAGGTTTATAATACCATTAATACAAAGGATTTAGTAACGAAAAGGAACAGTGTGTTATGAGTTTTTCACGCTTACAGAAGGACAACGAACATCTTAATAAGTATTAAAAATTTTAAGTGCTTAAAATTTGATTAAATTTAATTATTAAATTTTTCACATTTATTAACATCTTAATAATTATTAAAGTTTTTTAAAATCGTAAGATGAGTTAGAAGGAAAACTGAGAAAGGGTGGATTCGAGATTTAGTCGACGAAGAGGACGCGAATACCCTTAACACAAGGTCCCTCTGACCAAGTAAGTAAGAGTAAAGGTAATGACGAAGAAAGACCGATTTGGACTTTATTCACAAATTCTCGTTTCGGGATGGTTACTATTCGGTACTAGCACTCGTCAGTAGGGTTTCTATGTATACACACGTAAAAGTTAAGTACAACCCGAAAATTTATTTCTCCGAAATTCACCTCTGAGCGTACGACTACACCGTGCAAGACGGAGTCACGTCTACATGTGCCGGGCACAAAAAGGGTCCGGAATCCTCGTCTTCGATTACTAGTTCGAGACACTTTCGGAAAACAAGGTCCCTCCTCACTTTGTTTAAATCACATCACAGAGGAGGCAAGTAGAGACTTTCAGGGCGACCTCGGAGGAAGGGGAGGGAGGAAGGTCGTTGGGGCCCCGGACTGGTCCAGCGGGAGTAGTCGAGAAGGAAGGTCCGGGGTCGGGGTCCGTGCCGGGACGGGTGGCGGACGGCGGAAAGGAGACCTCGTGGCGACGTGCCTGTGGGGCGCGGTCCCTCGTTTGGAGGCGGAGGGTGGGGACGCGACGACGTCTCGGTAGAAGGGCCACGTGGTGAGACGACACACTGGGGCCGCGAGCCTTAGGAGGTCCCTGAGGGCGTCGGGCAGTCTGTTGTGGGCGTGCACCTCCGGACTGTCTGCTCCGGGAAGCATCCGCAGGCCGGGCTTGCCCGGGCACAGACACCAGGTCGTCGTCATTGAACACACAGAGGGGCCGTACGCGTGCAAAAGCAAAAGGGTAGCGAGCAAACCTTCGGGGAGGAGGGCACCAGGAGACCCGAGTAGGAGGAGAAGAGTAGAGGCGGCTCCCGTCACCCAAGCCCTGGGGGAGAGGCTCAGAGGTCGGTCCGAAGAACGACACAGATGAGTGCGACGGGGAGTTTGAGTCGCAGTGGTGTCGTGACACCAAATCAACGATTCGGTGTGGTGCAGTTTACGGTAAATAAACGTACAGACACGCCCTTCTTTGGAGTCAAGGCAGAAAGGGGTTTGCCCCTTCTTGGGTCAAGGAGGGAGGGCCCCAGAGAGAAGGAATAAGGAGTGTGTTTCGTAAAGGGACGACTGAGAAGACCACTACTTTACACACCCTCCGAAAGGGTATGGTCAGTCAAGAGTACTGTGGTCGATCCACAGGATGTCAAATTCAACTAAGGCTGCGAAACATGGACCTCTGTCCCAGTCTAGGGTCTCCGATTCCCGAGTCGGGACGTTCCGGCGAACGAACAGGGGGTTCATGGTCAGACAGCGTTCACTGGGTCTCGAGGACAGACCATACTGCTGTTTAGTCTCCAAGGGTCCTGGGGGAGGAGTCCAAACTAATTGAACGATCTTACCGAGGATCTTGAGTCACTTTCCGAATGAGTAGAAGTGGATAAATGATTTCCTACACTATTTCCTGTGATTATTTCTCGGCGCGTCCCGCTCCAGACCCACCCAGGGCTCTCAGAGACAGGGGTACCTGAATCCCACACAGGGGAGGGGCCCACCTACACAAGTAGGTGGACCTTCGAGAGGTCCGGGGTGTGATAAGCCTAAAATACATGTCTCCGAACTAGTTAATAATTGAGGTAAAGGTCTTGAAGAGGGAAGAGCTCTCTTACATCTCCACTCCGACTTCAAAGGTTCGAAGAGTAGTACCGAACCGGAAAGACCCCCCCTCGGGAGCACGTCCTCGAGGTGGGTCTCAGTCGGGTACGCTTGGCTTCTGTGGGGTAGTGGGTCCTTTACTGTGTCCCAGGTCCTCGAGGCACAGTCGTCGACCCCAGTCTCCGGTTTAAGATCTTGTTTTCTGAGGGTCACAAGAATAGTGAATCTTTTAGTCGTCTCAAAGTCCCTGAGACACGGTCCCCGGCCACCGTCTGTACTCAGTGTAAAAAAAGATGAGAAAGTGTTATAGATAGACCATAGGGCTCCGGCCCTGAGACAGAGGATGGTACTGCAGGGGTCTGGGGTCACGTCGAAGACCGGATGTCGGCCACGAGTTATCGTCCGACACCTTCCCCCGGAAGGGACCCCCAGGTCACCACTTCTTAGACGGAAGGTTTACGTCTCTTACGCCCAAGTTAGGGGCCAACCCCTGGATTCTAGGGTGGGGGGGCCCCCGTTGGGACGTGTGTCGTTGATTCTGAGGTACGCCGGCTTCTGTATTTATTTACTTTTTCTTATTTTCTCTTCAAGAGATTCAATGTGTAATTTTTTTTTTTTCAAAGACCTTGCTTACTTTATTAATCAGTAGAGTGGCCGACCACAACAGTGGCACCCGTAAAGTACTTAAGACCCACATGTCCATTTTTCGGTAAGTCCCGCTAGCGTCAGTAGTGCAGTAGACTCTTACGAGACATCGGTTCGGGTCCCGAACGGGCCGGCGCGCCGGGTCTACCGAGTGTCCTCCTCGCCGGGGTCCAGGAACGCGTCCAGAGGGCAACGGAAACCTCAGTCCCCGCGGGACCTTCCCGCCTGTCACACACGCGACGACGCTGGACCGCCCCTCCCGTCCCGTCTTGCCTCCGGCTTCCGTCTCGCGGAGGGAGGGGGGCGCACGCGAGACGGGGGAGGACTACTCCCCGACCACCCACCCGCTGGATACCCGCCTACCTGTGGATCTTACACGACTTTGACGAACGAAAGAAATCTTCTTCCTTTTACAAGACTCGTGCGAGGGGTGCGTCCTTGTTCCCTTTTACGTATCGAGTACAGGGAAAACCGAAAGCAGGTCTGCGGACACTTTACAATTACTTACCTTTGGGACCCATTTGTCTGTCCCCTGGCCGTCCCCCGCGAGAGCGGGACGTCGGTGTCGCCTCGGGGTGTCACCTTCCCTCTCCGGGGAAGGAAGGGCGGTCCTGAGCCGGCACTCTTCGGGGCCGAGACACATGGGTCGGCCGGCCCGGGTACAGGGGAGATACTTTCGACGAGGAAGGGAACGGCCCACCCCAGAACGTACACCGGCGGTGCCGTCTCTCGGAATTGACGTTAAGGAACGACTAGGGCTTAACTTATTTGGGTTGAAACCACTAACTGTCCCTCCGGACCGCACGACGCTAAGTACCCCAGCGTTTCTTAGCCAACGTTGACTCGTTGACTTGACTTGACTTGACTTGAAACGACGTCTTTGTGGACGTCAACGAAGTCCAGTTGTCTGCGTTCGAACGTAAAACCTTCCATTGGAGGATGGGAAGCACTCTTTGGGTCGTGCAGAAGTTCCGGTAGGCCGAGGGCCTTGTGATCCGGACCGGTTCTTCCGTGGGAGGATTTGAAGGTTCCGGTACGGGATGTCTCGTCCAGGATAAAGTCCGGGGCAGGGGGTCCGTGGTGGACGGTCCCACCGTCGTAGACCCGCCAGAACCGCGCTGGGCCCGTCCTGTCTGGTCGCCTTTAGCCGGAGGATTGTCGACTCGGGACGAACGGTGTCAAAAACAAACAAAGCAAAACAGACGAAGCAACGGTGTCCCGGGTCACTCCTGACTGACAAGACTAGTTCGGTGATCCTGAGAGAGCCGTAAACTCCTCCGTCAAGGACCCCGAAGAGTGCTTCTAAGTGGGTCGAGGGAAGGTCCTACGACGTGCCACCGCCCGGGCCTGTTGTCCGGGACCGAGTAGAACGAGAAGTGAAGAACACTGTACTCAGTGAGTCTACTAAGGTCTCTTTCACTCATAGAGATCTACTCTTTTTTCATTCCGACCCCCTTGAAGATAAGTCAATAAAGTGATAAAGAATTTTAAAATACTAGTCGTTACAATTTTTTAGAACTCATTGTTCTAAGGGAATTAAATTGAGTCTAAAATTCACTCTCGTATTGACGTTTTATTTATTGTTAATTTATTGACCCAGGTCATTTTACTGACTCTGGGTATAAGACTTCTTGTAGAAGGTCCAAAGTCCACTAAGTTCGAATCTGCCTCGGGGAGGTACGGAGTGCCTGGAGTGGACATCCGTGGACAGAAGGTCCACGACTCAACTGTACACGTCGACCTTTCTTGTTTAAAGTAACCTCGGTGATCTGATTTCTGGATTTTATTATTGTTTATGAATGGTTCGATCTTTTTCGTCACAATGAAACGAAGCGAGAACACTTGCACCTTCAACGAGTCAGCACAGACTGAGAAACACTGGGGTACGTAACATCGTTCGGTCCGAGGAGACAGGTGCCTTTAGACGTCCGGTCTTATGACCTCACCCATCGGTAAGGGAAGAGGTCCCCTAGAAGGGGTTGGGTCCCTACCTTGGGTCCAGAGGGAATAACGTCCACCTAAGAAATAGTCGACTCGGTGGTCCCTTCGGGTTCTTATGACCTCACCCATCGGTAAGGGAAGAGGTCCCCTAGAAGGGTCGGGTCCTTAGTAGTCCCAGACGACGTAACGTCCGTCTAAGAAATGGTCGATTCGATAGTTCCTCGGGAGCGAGAACATGAGAACTGTTTTATTAGCAAAAGGTCAAATCTAAAAGGATTATAAAATGTCAACAAAGACTAACGGTGGTAAGTCTTCCGTACGCTGTGCGAGTAGAGGTAAGACAGGAATCTTGTGTTTGAAGGAAGGTCAAGGACGCCGAGCCCGGTCGTGCGAGGGAGCGGGAGGAGGGACAGGGAGACTAAGGGAGGCTGAGTCCGAACAATCCCGTCACAACTAGACGCCCCTCCTCGTCGAGGAGTGGGAGGATTGAGAGGTGAAGGAGGAGTCAGTTTCGTCTGTCATGGCCGGGGAAGACCTGTGAGGTTAGCCGAAGGTGGACGGGAAGAGGAGGAGTCAGAAGGACGGATCCTCGGGAAAAGTAAAACGTTCACGACTAATCGAGTCGACTATTTCTTAGGCGGACGTCACTCCTTGTGGACCCAAGTTAGGGACCCAACCCTTCTAGGGGACATCTTCCCTTTCCCATGGGTGAGGTCGTGAGACCGGACGTCCTAAGATATGTACTTGGTATGTCAGGTACCCCAGGGTCTCAGCCTGTGCTGTCTCGCTGAAGTGAGAGGGAGACCGCCCTGGAGTCGGAGACCGGGGTCGATACTGACTGTGTGTCCGCGCCGACCCGGCCACTTAGGGCGGACGCCGAGGACGCGGATGCAGGGGGTAGGACGAGACAAGGATGAACAGAGGACCCGTGGAAGTGAAGTACGAGGCGTTCGTGGGCTCAGGAGAAGCTGTCCTCTACGCCCAACCTAGGGGCCCAGTCGTCAGAGGGGACCTCGTCCTTTACTTGTAGGATGCTCACCTAAAAGTCAGGTACCACCCGCTGTCAGACACCCCGGAGTTCCTCAGGCCGTGCTGACTGGTGATTCGCGTCGTTGCGACGTAGTCTGGGGACTGGGAGGGGAAGGGGCCGTCCGAGAGAAAGTCGATTAGTGTAGTGTCACTCGTGTCAATGGGCTCGATCTGATCCTTTGCCGAGGACGGGGCAGTGAGGAAAGGACCGGGGAACGGGGGTCAGGCGGACCAAGAGGGTAGGACACGACGGACGGGAGTAGTCGAGACCCGTCGTCGGGCAGTGACGACGTGACGGGTCCGAGTCCGACCGGACCGACACGGGACCAGGGGTCTCGGCTCGGGATCCCCGGGGACCCCGGAGAGGGGGACGTGGGTCAGGTAGGATTCCCGGCCACGACCTCAGTCTTTCCTTTGCCCTCCCTTCCTCCCCTCCGATACCTACTTACTTCCTTAGGACAATGAGCCGGTCAAAGTTAGAATGTTACCAAGGGGGACAAGAACAAGTCAGGGGGTCAGGACAGACTGAGAACTCTGGGGCACCTGACGTCGTGCGATCCGAAGGGACAGGTAGTGGTAGAGGACCTCAGACGAGTTTGAGAACAGGTAACTCAGCTTCTACTTAGGTTGGTAGAGTAGGAGGCACCAGGGGAAGAGGAGGACGGACGTTAGAAAGAGCCGTAGTCTCAGAAATTGTTACTCAGTCGAGAAGTGTAGTCCACTGATTTCAAATCTCGAAGTCGAAGTCGTAGTCAGGAAGGTTACTTATAAGTCCGAAATAAAGGAAACCCTAACAGACCAAACTAACGGAACGTCAAGTTCCCTGAGAGTTCTCAGAAAAGGCTGTGGTGTCGCGATACTGACTGTCTATTTTGGGGTTAAGGAGTCTCGCCGGAGGTCCAAGAAAGGTCAGGTGGGGACGGGGTAGGAAGGTCGGGACGGACGGAGTCGAACCGGCGAGGGCCCGGGTGTGGGGGACGGGCCAGGACTCACATGGAGGACCCTCGCCCTCGGGAAAGGGTGGTCACTGAGGCGGACCAACAAGGAGGAGGTCGGCGGGGACCTGGAGTGGGGAGGGAGCTCGGGCCGAGGAGACAGTGGGGCCCTCGGGACGGGTTCGGGGTGGCGTAGTGATCGAGGCTGGAAGACCGGGGTAGCCCGACCAATGCACGGGTAATCTCGGCGGTGGGCGACGTGGGTCTGTGTCGGATAAAGGGCAGGGAGACTTGGGTGTCTTCTCCTTCTCGGACAAATTAGGCAAAATAGGGAGCGGAGGAAACACTGGAATCTCAGGAGGCACGTTAGTCAAAGGTTGGGTATCTCGAACCCCCAAAGTCGAGACGATGCTTCACCCCGAAGCCCCATCCTTCTACGACAACGGGGGACACGCCCAGATTGACAACGGGGCGGGACGCCAGCAGGGCGGGGCGGGGAGGGCGAGACGGGGCGGGAGGCCAGCAGGGCGGGGCGGGGCGGGGAGGGCGGGGCGGGGCGGGGAGGGCGGGGCGGGGCGGGAGGCCAGCAGGGCGGGGCGGGGCGGGGCGGGGAGGTCGGGTCCATAAACCCGGGGTCGTGGCACCAGGGACGGGTCGATCGAGGATGCCCCCCGAGGCATGTACACCCCGACACCCCGGCTCCGTGGCCGGACGCGCTCCGCCTTCCGCCCGCCCGGCCCGCCTTTCAGCGCGGCCCGACCCAAAGGAAAGCCTGGGCCACCGTCGCCGCCTGCAGTGCTGCGACACTCACACCTAGGACCAGGGGGCGCGGGCAAGCCCCAGGACACTTTACACATACGAAGAATGACCGTACCCGTAACTTACCTCTTCGCGACAGGGAATTACACTTTCCGGGCGATCTAACAACTAGCAAAAGAAACTATGGACGTTACACAAATACTATTTGACGAATTTAAACCAGGGTACAAAAAAAGTTCTAATTCTGAAGAAATTAGAAATACTAACTGACCATTCCTAAAAATACAATAATGTTTCACTAGTACTTTCAGTCGAATACTAATACACTGTCCAATAAAAGTTTCAGTGCCGAGTCCTGTTTATTCCTCCTAGAATCATTCACCATGAGTCACAAACCTGTAAATAAAGTGTCAACAGCCTCCTTGGTCCATTATTCGCTTCTTCACCAAAAATTTGTACTTGGATAGCAAAACGAGACGAGTATTGTCATCAAACATCTGCACACTGGTACACAAATCGAAGACAGAAAGCACAACAGGTAAGCGAGTCAGCGTAGACTGAGAAACACTGGGATACCTGACGTCGGGCGGTCCGGCGGGACAGGAAGTGTGTGAGGACCTCAAGTAGGTTTGGGTTCAGGTAACTCAGCCACTACGGTGGGTTGGTAGAGTAGGAGACAGCAGGGGAAGAAGAGGGCGGAAGTTAGAAAGGGTCGTACTCCCAGAAAAGTTTACTCAGTCGAGAAACGTAGTCCACCGCTTTCAACCTCGAAGTCGAAGTGGTAGTCAGGAAGGTTACTTATAAGTCCAGACTAGAGGAAATCTTACTTTGGAATCGGCGGAGAAAAAGAGGTCTTGGTCGCCGTGTTACCTTTCAGTGGGCCGCACGAAGGTACTGAACCAGTCTTGGCGGGGGTAAAGCACTTGTCCCGGACAGACGAGTAGAGACTGGGGCCCCCGTTGACTTGTACGAGTCCCTCACACCTGCCAGTTCGTGAACTTGTCCGGAGACTGGTGTCTGGGAGGTTACGTCTGTGTCACCGAGCCCCTACCTGAAGAGGGCCAGACCCAGGTGCCGGGAGGGGACAAGACGACCAAAGACCTGCCGAGTGCAAGCCCCCAGAGACTCCGGGCGAGGGGGAGGGGCCCCGACGGCATCGGAGACGAAGAGAGACCAGAGTCCTCGTCCCGGTGACTCGTCTCCTCTGTCCCTTCGGGCGAGTAGGAAGGTCCGGGCCTCGTCTGTCACGCGAGGGGCTCCCGGACCTGCCCCGCCCGCCTCCCTCGTGGGTCTCTCGTCCTCGGTCACGAGGGGTGGCCGTCCTGGTGGCTCGCGGGCGGAGGCTACCGTCGATGTCAAGGCTCTTCCGTGCCCTGTGTTTTTCTGTGTGTGTGTGTCTGTGTGTGTGTGTGTTTGTGTCTGTGTGTCTCTGTGTGTGTGTGTCTCTGTGTCTCTGTGTCTGTGTGTGTGTCTGTGTGTGTGTGTCTCTATGTGTGTGTGTGTCTCTGTATGTTTGTGTCTGGGTGTGTGTGTGTGTCTGTGTGTGTGTCTGTATGTGTGTGTCTCTGTGTGTGTGTCTCTGTGTGTGTGTGTCTGTGTTTGTCTGGTTCTGTGTGGGTCTGGGTGGGGGGGCGTGTGTGTGTCTGGGTGTCTGGGTGTGTGTGTGTCAGGGTGTGTGTTTGTCTCTGTGTGTGTGTGTCTGTGTGTGTGTCCACCAGAGCAAGTCGGGAAATAAACACCTGGAAGTGGTTCCAGTGTACCCCAAAGTCGAGAAGCGTCTCTAGCCCCTCTCGTCTCTCCTCGTGGTCCCCCGGGGGTGTGGAGCAGTGCCGCTCGTCTTCGCCGGCGTCTTGTCCTACCGGGGCCAGAACGGCACGACCTACTTCTTCTCCTTCCCCGCCAGCCGTGTCTTGGCCCCGTCCTAGGAGTCCTAAGAGCCCCACTAGGACCGGTGACACCGTCGGCGTCGATGACACGGGAGGAGTCACTGGAGGTGCTTCCTGAACACGTGATAGAACCTGTCCACGTTCAGAACGACCGTGCTGTAGGGCGACTTCAGCCGGACCCGGCGGAGTTTACGCAGACAGTACGGGTCCAGAGCCTCCTGCGGAAGGTATAGCATTGAGAGGAGGTCGCTCTTTGCCCCGTCCTTGTGGAGGTGGAGTAGGAGCAGGTAGCATAGACCGAAGCAGGTTCACTGCTTAAAGAGCATCCAGTCCCGGAAAAGGTGGACCTCCTCTTCCATCTTCTAGAGTCCCAGACGTCGTCGCGACGGGACCCCTGAAAGACGACACTGGGTGTGCGACGCGGGCAACCGGGCCCCGCCGGACGGCTGACGTGTGCTCAAGGGCCTCGGGTCACGGGTCGTCCCTAGGGTTGCTCTTGGGTCCGGAGCCCCGGCACCGACGGACCAATGGCACAAGTTCAGGCACGAAAGTGACCCGTCGTCCTACTGGTACAAGTCGAGAACCGGCTGCATCCCTTCGTGGTCTTAGACCCACGAATAAAGAAGTTACATCCAGTAAAATTTCCACCTGAAGAACTTGTAGTAGACGTGTCCAAAGAGGTGCAAGATATTTCCTTTACCTATTTGTAATTGGCTTTGTTCTGGGCCCGTGGGCGCCCTGCTCAGTAGTCTCGGCCGGGGGACGCGGGTGTGTGTGACAGACCAGAGGTCTGGGGGGGGTCGAGGCGCAGCAGTCGAGCAGACGCGCCGAGGTCGAGGGTGGGGACCAAGGGCCGCGAGTCCGGAGTCCGACGACAAGAGGACGACTGGGTCCTCCCGAGGTGAGCCTGCAAGGGTCGTCCTGGAGCGGGGGCCGAGGACGGACGGACTGCAGGAGTAGACCTGCGTTTCCTCGGAGGTCGAGCCGAGCGTGTGACCGCCGAGCACAGGGGAGGCGGACGAGGTAGACTTGCAAGGGTGGAGACGAGTACCGCTGTGGTGAGTAGGGCGGCAGTTTGGGACGGCTTAGGACCCGCGGACCGGAAGGACGGGTGTCGACTGGTACTTGTTGGTACACCCGAGACCAAAATTTCTGTTGTCCACCGAGTCCCCATTTATTAGACGGAAGGTTACGTCCTCTGTGTCCGAGGTCGGGACCAGACCCTTCTGGGGTGTCGGGTCCCCGAAGATTCGGGTGCCCGGTGTCGATGACTCGGACCCGACTCTCGGGCCCTCGGCGTCGAGGACGCCAGTGCCCGGGTCTCGGGCTCGAGGTGTGGTCCTCTTCGTGGTCGTCCTCTTCGGGCTCGGGGCTCGGGTCTCCTGGAGGCGGTCCCGTCGTCGTCCTTTCCGACTCGCCGTTCCTCGGGGCGTGTCGGCTCATTTATCTATGTTCCTAGTCTTTTGGTGTTCCGTTAGAGTGAACACGAAGGATGGGGGCGGTGAGAGTCGGGTCGGTGGCAGGAGTCCTTTTGAAGGTTCATTGGAGGGCCCAGGACGTGTACCCGGCTCCCCGAGACCCCTAGTCTCGGTGACACTCTCCGGTGTCCGAGACACTCTCAGTCTCCTCCCTGTGTCCTTGGTCCTTGGGCCCGGCACCTCTGGCGATCCCTTCGAGGACCTGCGGGACGTCTCTTTCCGCAGACACATCCATCGAGGACTGCCCTCCCTAGTCGGCCATCCTAGGTCCGGGTACTCGCAGTGTCGGTGTCAGACCTTAAACTTGACCTAGAACCCCCAAGATCGTCCGGGTCTCTGGACGCTCGACGGGGCACCCTACACGATATGTTCTACCTTGTGGGCGGCGTGTCTGGCGGGGACTACTATGGAGTCTCCTCCTCGTCCCCCTCTCCTTTGGTCCCAAACGGGCCTAGGTGTAGACCCGGCGGTTCCGGTGCTCTCCGAGTTCAAGGAACTCCAGTCGGAAGAGCGGACAAGACTTTTACTTCCCCTGGGGTCCCTGGTTCAGATTCTTGGAAGCGAAATACTTTGTAAGAACGAGTGGAACGACTGAAACTTACCGGAAAGGGACCACAAAAGAAACAATTTGACAAATAGGGTCAAAGGAAACTTCATCTACCGTAAGTGCTCTTGGTCTGCACAGTACCCCAATTGGCTTAAACGTCTCTCGTTCAGAGATTAAAATAGACGTTTCTTCTAAATTTCCTGGTCAATCGATTGTCCCAAAGGACCACCTCCACGACCCGTGTCATTAAGGACCGGGTAGGGGACCTCCTCAGTCACGGGTCTGGTCTCCCAAGTAACAGGGGGTCTGTTGGTGTACGTCTCTCAACAGACAAATGAGCTATTCAACCCAGCGTAAGAAACACTGGGGCACCTGACATCGGGTGGTCCGAGGACGCAGGTACCCCAAGGGGTCCGTTCTTATGCCCTCGTTCAACGGTATAGGAAGAGGTCCCCTAGAAAGACTGAGTCCCTAGGTTGGGCAGAGAGAACGTAACCGTCCACCTAAGAAACGGTAGACTCGGTGGTCCCTCTGGGTACGTCCTTCGGACCGGGGATTTCGTTTTAGTCCCTGTTTTTGGAAGTTCAGAGACGAGTCTTTTTATGGTACTCAACGTATTTTGTGTATTTTACTTGTTTATTATTTCCGTCTTAATAAGTATCCCTGTCTTTTTCCTTACAGGCCAGATGTCGGACTCCCCTGGGAGGACTTCCCCTCTCCAGCCTCGGTCACACCTCTCGTGCCTTTGCTTCTTCGCGTCCACCGGGTCCCGGACTGGCGCACAGGACGTCACTGCGAGTCGCTGGGCGTCTCGTGCGCGAGACGACCTGTCCGTCCCTCCACCGTGGCGTAGGTCTCAGAAGGAAGGTGGGAAACACTTTTCCGTCTGATATCCTTGTAATTGGCGTTGTCGGTTTTCAGTTCCACACTAACGAGACCTTCTCCACGTGGCTTATAACTACTCCTCCCCTTTCGACCTCTTTAACCAACGACTAATTTAAAGTCTTCACCTAAACTTTCAAGGTCCAGAAATCTCTTTTTTCGGTAAAAACAAATGTAAGCTACCAGAACTCTTCCTTGACTACCTTTTATTCTGGCTAAGTTTATGACACGTTTGTCTTCATCGCTGCGCAGGAGTGGAAGACAGAAAAGTCGATGGGTCCACAAATACGCGAAGGACCTGAGGAGGCACCGCGACTGTTTCAGGTCGAGAAGGTAGAGACGAACCATCTTGTGTGCCGTCCGTAGAAACTTTGTGATCCTCTCTACCTTACTGTCTTAGTGTACCGATGTCTTTCTCTGTTGCGGTTGTCGACTGAAGAAGTGGTGCGTATTGGAGCTGTGTCTAGTAAACTACCAATGAACACATTACCCGTTTGCTTACACGTGTTAATTGGAAGTTAGCCAAAGAGTCAAAAGTCGATGTGACCTATTTATTGACTCATTTCGTATCGGAGGGTCCACCGTGTCACCTTTCTTAGGCGGACGGTCACAACCTCTAGTCCCAAACTAGAGACGTAACCCTTCTAGGGGACCTCTTCCTTTACCATTGGGTGAGGTCATAGGAACGGACCTGTTAGGGTTCCTGTCTCCTCGGACCACCCGATGTCAGGTACCCCAGCGTTTCTCAGTCTGTGTTGACTCGTTGATTCGTTGTTGTTGTGTCGGTAAGTCCCGTTGCACCGTTGTGACGGCGGTCGTGCGCAAGGCCCGAAGGGAGGACACACTGGGACCTTTCCAGCGACGCAGAGAGACCAAGGAACGTAGGACCTCCATCGATGCAGAGTCTCCACGAGACTCCTGGCCCCCTTAACCGAGACAGGCTACAGTGCACCGACTCAAGAGGGGTGTGGCACCTGGGACGTAGAACACCAGGCCCTCGGAGTAAAGTATCTTGGGAGTGCAGCAAGTCCGAGACGGTTGGATGACGAGGTGAGAATTAGCGCCGAAAACTTTTCTACAGTCGCAGAGTGAGATTCTTTTATCAGACCTTCGTTTCACCAGTGGAGGTTCAGCTATGGGGTAGTATGGGACCCACAAAAGTTGTCGAAAATTTGTGTAGACTTTTGTTCACGGACGAAGAAATTAATGATAAATCATTCATTACTGGTCAGTTTTTTTTTGATTTCCTTATAGATTAATATGTGACACTAACCATAACCTAGGAACCTTGTGAGCTAGTGATACTTTATTGACTGTTTATAAAGAGTAGAAAACTAAAATATAAGGTATAGTTTTATTGCAAAATTTATAGTTACGAAAAGAACCCCGAAGGATTCTACCGTCTCCCTATCCTACCCCTCTGGTGAAACAGGGGGTGTTTAAGTAGTCTTCTTGTTACTCACGAGCGAGCCGTCGTGTCTCTGATTTCAGTCTGGGCATGTCTCTCCCAGCGCGCCGGGGACGCGTTCCTCCTGCGCGTTTGAGTTCTCCGCGAGGCATGAAATGGGTTTCGTTAGATGTCTAAGTCACGTCAGGTTAGTTCGATGGTTGCCATAAAAAGTGTTTCGATACTGTTTATTAAAGTGTTAAAGATACCTTTATGTTTTGTGGAGCGTATCAGTTTCGTTAGAACTCTTTCTTCTTACCCTGACCTCCTTAGTTGGACGGACTGAAGTCCGAGATGATGTTTCGGTGTCAGTAGTTCTGTCATACCATGACCGTGTTTCTGTCTTTATATCTAGTTACCTTGTTTTATCTTTCGAGTCCCTATTTAGGTGTGTGGATGCCTGTGGAGTATTTCCTCCGTTCTTATATATCACCTCTTTCCTGTTACAGAAATTGTTCACCACGACCCTTTTGACCAGTTGGCGAACATTTTCTTACTTTGATCTTGTGAAAGATTGTGGTATGTGTTTATATTTGAGTTTTACCTAATTTCTAGATTTGCATTCTGGTCTTTGATATTTTGAGGATCTCCTCTTATATCCGTTGTGAGAGACTGTATTTAGTGTCGTCCTAGGAGATGCTGGGTGGAGGGTCTTAAACCTTTATTTTCTTTTTTATTTGTTTACCCTGGATTAATCTTACTTTTCGAAGACGTGTTATTTCCTTTGAGATTCGTTCCACTTTTCTGTCGGAAGTCTTACCCTCTTTTATTGTCGTTTACTTCGTTGACTGTTTGTTGATTGGAGTTTTTATATGTTCGTCGAGGACGTCGAGTTAAGGTCTTTTTATTTGCTGGGCTAGTCTTGTGCCCGGTTTCTTGATTTATCTGTAAAGAGGTTTCTTCTGTATGTCTACCGATTGTTTGTGTACTTGTCTACGAGTTGTAGTGAGTAATAGTCTCTTTACGTTTGGTTTTGGTGTTACTCCTGGTAGAGTCCGGTCAGTCTTACCGACGATGGGTTTTCAGATGTTCGTTATTTACGACCTCTCCCACCCCTCTTTTCCCTTGGGAGAATGTGACAACCACCCTTACGTTTGATCATGTCGGTGATACGTCTTGTCATACCTCTAAGGAATTTTTTGACCTTTATCTTGACGGTATGCTGGGTCGTTAGAGTGACGACCCGTATGTGTGGTTCCTTTGGTCTTAACTTTCTCTGTGCACAAGGGGTTACAAGGAGCGTCGTGACAAATATTATCGGTCCTGTACCTTCGTTGGATCGACAGGTAGTCGTCTACTTACCTATTCTTTCGACACCATGTATATGTGTTATCTCATAATGAGTCGGTAATTTTTCTTATGTAAACTTAGTCAAGATTACTCCCCCTACTTTGACTCGGATAATATGTCTCACTTCATTCGGTCTTTCTTTTTGTGGTTATGTCATATGATTGTGTATATATACCTTAAATCTTTCTACCATTACTATTGGGACATACACTCTGTCGTTTTCTCTGTGTCTACATGTCTTGTCTAAAAACCTGAGACACCCTCTCCCGCTCCCACCCTACTAAACCCTCTTACCGGAACTGAGTACCTATTATAGTATATACTTTGCTTAGTGGTCAGGTCCAAGTTACGTACTGTGCCCTACGAGCCCCGACCCCGTGACCTTACTACTCTCCCTACCACACCCCTCCCACCTCCCTCCCCCAAGACCTACCCCTTGTGTACATGTGGGCCCCGTCTAAGTATCGGTACATACCGTTTTGGTCATGTTATAACATTCATTAATCGGAGGTTAATTTTATTTATTTATTTATAGTTAGGAACAGAAGTTTAAAGGTGGTCTTTTCTTTCTTCAATTCCTTTTAATCGGTTAAGTAACACAAATAACCTTTAAAACGAAAAGACATATAGATTCAGAATATGTTTCTTCTGTTATTTAATCGTACATCGATTCTGACTAGTTTTGTTCATTTGGTTCAACATTTTTTTTAAGTGTGGTTTGACATGTTTGGGTGTTTATAAACTGGAGTACGACCGATGCCAGTGAAATGTGGTGGACAAAATTTTGTCAATTAAATCTCCGACTTTGTTCATACTTTTTGTTACTTTTTTCAGTACATTGTCTTATCCTAGAGATAGGATTTGTATGTTTCTCGATTAATTTTTTTTTTTTTTTTTCTGTATTTTGGATTTTCTTTTTGATGTGTTTCCTGTGTATTTATCCGTTAAAAGTCTTTTCTACGCTTACAAACTAGGTGTACGTTTCGACGAGTCAGAGTACTTGTTGGTCTTACAATTTCCGAGTCCGGACCTCGCGACTCGTCTCCCACCTGACGGGTGGGCGATGGGAAGGACTCCTGCTACCCTTCCCGACATCGGTAGCCCCGCCCTTACCCCGTCTTAAGTGACTCTAGACTCTCGGAGGGAGACAGCGAAGGAAGATTTCAGGTAGACTCATCCTGCGTGTGCGTCCTGTCTTGGTGTGTGTGCCAGGGACGGCCGAGCCGGCCCCGACCCGGGGTGTAGTGCGGGGGGATCCCCGGCCGCCGACGCAGAGTGCTATGTGCCTTCTGAGGTTGCACACTTTTTGTTGTAGTCTTTACAAGCTAAGCTAGTGAGGGGACAAACCCGGTCGAGTGGACGTTCACACCACACCAGACACAATCAAGAGACTGTTAGTAGAGTAGCTTCGAAGTCCTTGTGCACTTGTCCGGACAATGTCCCGAGGAGAATGTCCACTACTGGTTTGCCAAGGTCCTTCGTACTCCAGCACTGACCCCAGGGTGTGGGACGGGTGGCACACCCAGAGTCGGGTGTTCCGGAGAGACGTGGTGTTCCGGACGGAGGGCAGAGGTGTGTTGGAGCCAGAGATGGACGAAGCCCGTTAGCTCTCACACTGAATGGCTCTCCTTTAGCATTCAGAAGAGAGGTTTTTCGGCCAACCGGCAAGACTCGTTCATGACACACAGGTAGGATAATTGAAGTGACTCTTCCAAGACCTTTAGGACCACCTGTAAAAGTGGAGGGGGTGACGAGAATAAATCTCTTTCGCAGATTTTTTTTCTTTGTCTATTTTTGGGTGTTGACGTCATGTGGGACTGATGTCCTCTCGCTCCGGATAGACAGTCGTGCCGGACACCCTAAGCTTAGTGTCTGTCGTCGAGTACCCGGTTTCTTTCTCGCAACCGACGGTGGGTCTTGGCCGAAGGGCTTGCATGGACCGTGTAGACCCGACGCCACAACGGGGACCGGGGGTACTCCTGGTACCGGTCCCGTCTCCTCTCCGAATCCCCGCTCTATTTGTGTAAAAAGCTCAACAGGAGTGGGTCGAAAAAGTCTTCCCAGTTCCGTTTCCACGGCAAACTACGACTGTCGAGTAGGTACCACCGCTCCGACTTTCCTACAAAAATTTTAGTCACACTGTGTTTAAGTCCGGTGTCCAGCTAGCGCAGAGTGAGACGAGAATTGACAACAATCGTGACTGCGAGACGAAGCTACCCGTTTGTCCATGTGGGTGTTTTGAGCCAAAGGAGTCCCGGAGTCTGGGGGGACACCCGAAGACTGTACACTTGTGCCGACTCTCTGTCGCGACTATGTCTCTCCCGCGACCCTGTGCTAGACCCTCCCAACCCTTCCATGACAACCGAAAACGAGGGTAAAGATCTGACAAGCGACACAAACCCGGAGATCCATGCTAAAATATTGTTCTTAGTAGTTTTACTAGTTAGGTTTGTGTGTCAGTGTGTTCAACTTACAATACATTTCTCTCTCTTTCCGGGGCGAATCGCATTCGACTTCGGAACTCTATTTCCTCTTCGTTTAGGGCAGGTTTCTTCGTACTCTCGGAGCTTCTGTTCGAGGGACTGCGGTTCCGGAGGAGGAGACCCTCGAGGTGGACACGGTTTTGGGCTTAGGTCCCGGAGAACGACTCGAGGACGCCGGGGTCCGGGTCCGGGACAGTGGGGCGAGTCCAGTTCCCGAACCCTGCGTAGGTGCAGGTGGAGGTCCCGGGCCGGAGCCTCCACTTGTCGGGGCTGTTCCCTCCGCAAACCAGGTCTTGTCCTATGACACCCCTGCCCGCCCCCACACGCTCCCAAGTCCCGGAGAGACGGTCCACTCTTCCCTACTGTCGACTCTCTAGGGGTCAAGAAGTTGTCTTTCGTCGCAGTCAGGATCTATGGCTGGACCCTCTTTGTTCGTTCACTTGGGCTCCTGTCCCGGGCTTCGGCGTCCCGCACGTCCGACCGTCGGGGCGAGGCCCGGGACACAGTCGAGGGACTAAAGACGAGGGACGTACTCCTGCCCCTGCGTGGTCCAGTAGACGCGAGGACTACCCACGTCCCGTCGAGTGGGGTCTTGTGAGGTGACGTCGTGTGACTAACGAGACTTCATTTCGCTGAACTCTTTGTCGACCACGTCTTTCGTATGCGACGGGAAGAAGACAAGGGGGACCTCGACTTTTATGTAGAGGGGCACCTTTATGGGAGGACATGGTCCTCCGTCTCTCTGTAGAAATTCCGGTTTCTCCCCTTGCTTTCCGACTTTTCCGACAAGTTCTCTGGTCGTTTGGGACAATGAAGTGCTGGAACGACGGGGTCCGTCTGGGGGAACAGAGCAGTTTAGAAGTGTGTGTGTTTCGACGGACGGACCAGTGAAGAACTCGGAACAAAGAAGCTCCAAGCGTGTTTTAAGTCACCCGAACCAAAAGACGATAGCTAAACAGACTCCAGGCAAATTAATAAGCTGGTCGGTCCTTCTTGCATCTCCTCTTCTTTGTGATAGGGATGTGTAAGAGAAGGTAGAAATCATAGGTCAAAGAACGAGTCATCGACTCAGTGCAGACTGAGAAAACACTGAAGCGCCTGATGTCGGATGGACCGGGGAGACAGGTACCTAAAAGGTCCGTTCTTTGACCTCACCCAACGGTAAAGGAGGAGGTCCCCTAGAAAGACTGGGTCCCTACTTGGGCTCCGAGGACGGAACGTCTTCCTAAGAAAGGTGACTCGGGGGTCCTGTCCGGAATCATAGGTTATCGAATTGTGATTATGTCTCCTTTGGTCTTCAAGTGACCAGAAGTTTCCGGTGTCGCTCCGACCATTATCAACAAAAAGACGTGACTGTTGTCAACGACTACCAGTAATTTCCGCTCTCGTATGGGTGAGGGACATTTTAGTGATTTGACTTTTCCTTCCTTACTTCTCTACTCCGGGTCTCCAAACGAGTCCTATGAGACTACCGTCTTTCATGTACTTGACACTCTATCCACTTGTCGGGTACGACTACGTCCGGGGTTTTAGTTTGTCCTTCGCGGCGAAGCGCGTGACGGGCCCCGTGACTGTGTCTTGTGGTCTCCGCCGTGGCTCGGGGGGCCCGTCCCTGAGCCCTCACAGGACCAGGGGTCGCGACCACCCTTAACGAGACTATCAAGTCCGGGACGTCTGAGTTGAGTCCTTGTTCCGTGTCCTTTCGATAGTCTTTGTTGTCTTTTACTCGTATTAATCGTTTGAGACACCGCCGACTGGACGTCTCGTCGGTCTTAGTTCTTCATCAGGTTGTACCCTTTCTTACCTCGTTTTCGTCGAGGGCTTTCTCGACTAAATTTTTCGTCGAATCAAGACGACCCGAGGTTCCTCGTCTCACTCTCGACTCGTCGTCCAGTACCGAGACGTCAGGTGGGAAGTAGTGATACCGTCACGGGGAAGGGGTTTTTGCTCTGTCTCTCTCTCCCCCCTTCTGTCTGTTGATTTTGGAGGAAAAAGTTTATCTTTGAACTTGTCAAGCTCTTGGTAAGTAAAGGTTATCCCTGTTTCATTCTGTCCTTAAAGAAGAGTGTGACACGTTTACTACGATGTTACACCACGGGGTCACAAAGGTCACATTAATTCTTATCGACAATGACAAATCAGTGATTCAGTACAGGCTGAGAAACTACTGGGGCACCTGATATCGGGTGGTCCGAGGAGACAGGTACCCTAAGAAGTCCGTCCTAGGAGACAGGTACCCTAAGAAGTCCGTCCTTAAAACCTGACCTAACGGTACGGGAGGAGGTCCCCTAGAAGACCTGGGTCTCTAGTTTGGACTCAAAGGACAGGACCGTCCACCTAAGAAAGGGTGACTCGGTGGACCCTTCGGAGTTTATGTAAAGAGTCGCGTGTCTCGTCCTGTTACCGACACTTTTCATAAAGACTTCGACATGAGTTCAGTTCGTGTTTCCATAAATACTTTCACTTCCACTTACAGCGAGTCTGAGAAAGCTGAGGTACCTGGTAGTCAAGTCAAGTCAAGTCAAGTCCGAGAGTCAACACAGGTTGAAAAACGCTGGGGTACTTAACGTCGTACGGTCCGGAGGGACAGGTAGTAGTTTAGGGCCTCAAGTGAGTCTGAGTGCAGGTAGTTCAGTCACTACGGTAGGTCGGTAGAGTAGGAGACAGTAGGGGAAGAGGAGGACTGGGGTTAGGGAGGGTCGTAGTCTCAGAAAAGGTTACTCAGTTGAGAAGCGTACTCCACCGGTTTCATGACGTCAAAGTCGTAATCGTAGTAAGGAAGGTTTCTTTAGGGTCCCAACTAGAGGAAATCCTACCTGACCAACCTAGAGGAACGTCAGGTTCCGTGAGAGTTCTCAGAACAGGTTATAGTGTCAAGTTTTCGTAGTCAAGAAGCCGTAAGTCGAAAGAAGTGTCAGGTTGAGAGTGTAGGTATGTACTGGTGTCCTTTTTGGTATCGGAGCTGATCTGCCTGGAAAGAACCGTTATGTCAGGTACCTTAAAAGGTCCGGTCTTATGACCTCACCCCTCCGAAAGGGAAGAGGTCCCCTGAAAGGGTTGGCTCCCTAGGTTGGGTCGAGAGGGTGTATCGTCCGTCTAAGAAATGGTCGACTCGGTGTTCCTTCGGGATCTTAGGACCTCACCCATCCGATAGGTAAGAGGTTCGATAGAATGGCTGGGTCCTTAACTTAGTCCCAGAGAACATAACGTCCGTCTAAGAAATGATTCGCTCGACAGTCCTTTCGAGTGATAGTGGAAATCCTCTCCACATTCTTCTATATTGTGTCTCTTCTATCTGGGTACGTGAAGGGATCAACGAGTCAACCATCTCTTAGACGGACGTGACATCCTCGGGGGCGAGACTAAGGACCCAACCTTTCGACACGACCTCTTCCCTCTCCGACGGGTGAGGTCACAAGAACCCGAAGGGATACCAAGTCGACCACTTCTTAGGCGGACGAATAATGGTCAGAGTGCTGAAGAATGTTTGCTCTACAAAGTTACTCGAAGCTATCTATGACTTTAACCTGAAGGGACCACCGACTCTACCATTTCTTGGGAGGACGTCACGTCCTCTGGGTCGAAGCTCGGTACCCTCCCCTTCTAAGGGTAATTCCCTGTCGAGAAGAGGTAAGTCACGGGTGCGGTCATTCTTCGTATGTGCAAAGTGTCCTGGGGTTCTCGTGCGCCCCGCGGGCCTAGGTGTGAGTGTCGCAGCAGTGCAGGCGGTGACGGTGGCCCAGGCTTTCCTTTGAGTCGAACCGCGTGATCGATGTGCCGGGCGGGTGAAAGGCGGAGCGCGTCCGGCCACGGAGCCGGGGTGACGGGTTGTGCATGGTTTGTTCCATCCTCGACCGACCCTTCCCTGGTGCCACGACCCCGGGTTTATGGACCCGACCTCCCCGCNCTCCCCGCCCCGCCCTGCTGGCGTCCCGCCCCGTTGTCAATCTGGGCGTGTCCTCCGTTGTCGTAGAAGGATGGGGCTTCGGGGTGCAGATCGTCTCGACTTTGGGGGTTCGAGATACCCAACCTTTGACTAACGTGCCTCCTGAGATTCCAGTGTTTCCTCCACTCCCTGCCTAGTTTGTGCGAGAAGGAGAAGACACCCAAGTCTCCCTGCCCTTTCTCCGACACAGACCCACGTCGCCCACCGCCGAGACTACCCGTGCATTGCCCGGCCTACCCCGGTCTTCCAGCCTCGATCACTACGCCACCCCGAACCCGTCCCGAGGGCCCCACTGTCTCCTCGGCCCGAGCTCCCTCCCCACTCCAGGTCCCCGCCGACCTCCTCCTTGTTGGTCCGCCTCAGTGACCACCCTTTCCCGAGGGCGAGGGTCCTCCATGTGAGTCCTGGCCCGTCCCCCACACCCGGGCCCTCGCCGGTTCGACTCCGTCCGTCCCGACCTTCCTACCCCGTCCCGACCTGACCTTTCTTGGACCTCCGGCGAGACTCCTTAACCCCAAAATAGACAGTCAGTACCGCGACACCACAGCCTTTTCTGAGAACTCTCAGGGAACTTGACGTTCCGTTAGTTTGGTCTGTTAGGGTTTCCTTTATTTCGGACTTATAAGTAACCTTCCTGACTACGACTTCGACTTCGAGATTTGAAATCAGTGGACTACACTTCTCGACTGAGTAACAATTTCTGAGACTACGGCTCTTTCTAACGTCCGTCCTCCTCTTCCCCTGGTGCCTCCTACTCTACCAACCTAAGTAGAAGCTGAGTTACCTGTTCTCAAACTCGTCTGAGGTCCTCTACCACTACCNTACGACCCTTACTAACGTCCGTTCTCCTCTTCCCCTGGTGCCTCCTACTCTACCAACATAAGTAGTAACTGAGTTGGCTGTTCTCAAACTCGTCCGAGGTCCTCTACCACTACCTGTCCCTTCGGATCGGACGACATCAGGTGCCCCAGAGTTCTCAGTCTGTCCTGTCCCCCTGACTTGTTCTTGTCCCCCTTGGTAACATTCTAACTTTGACCTGGTAATTGTCCTAAGGAAGTAAGTAGGTATAGGAGGGGAGGAAGGGAGGGCAAAGGAAAGACTGAGGTCGTGGCCGGGAATCCTACCTGACCCACGTCCCCCTCTCCGGGGTCCCCGGGGATCCCGAGCCGAGACCCCTGGTCCCGTGTCGGTCCGGTCGGACTCGGACCCGTCACGTCGTCACTGCCCTACGACGGGTCTCGACTACTCCCGCCCGTCGTGTCCTACCCTCTTGGTCCGCCTGACCCCCGGACCCCGGTCCTTTCCTCACTGCCCCGTCCTCGGCAAAGGATCAGATCGAGCCCATTGACACGAGTGACACTACACTAATCGACTTTCTCTCGGACGGCCCCTTCCCCTCCCAGTCCCCAGACTACGTCGCAACGACGCGAATCACCAGTCAGCACGGCCTGAGGAACTCCGGGGTGTCTGACAGCGGGTGGTACCTGACTTTTAGGTGAGCATCCTACAAGTAAAGGACGAGGTCCCCTCTGACGACTGGGCCCCTAGGTTGGGCGTAGAGGACAGCTTCTCCTGAGCCCACGAACGCCTCGTACTTCACTTCCACGGGTCCTCTGTTCATCCTTGTCTCGTCCTACCCCCTGCATCCGCGTCCTCGACGTCCGCCCTAAGTGGCCGGGTCGGCGCGGACACACAGTCAGTATCGACCCCGGTCTCCGACTCCGGGGCGGTCTCCCTCTCACTTCAGCGAGGCAGCACAGGCTGAGACCCTGGGGTACCTGACATACCAAGTACATATCTTAGGACGTCCGGTCTCACGACCTCACCCATGGGAAAGGGAAGATGTCCCCTAAAAGGGTTGGGTCCCTAACTTGGACCCATAGGTGGTAGCGTCCGGTTAAGAAATGGTAGACTCGGTGGCTCCTCGGGCTTTCTCTATTTATCCCCTGCACTTTAGGAAGATTCGCAGTTAGTTTTGAGTTTCCTAAAACTGTACAATGGAAAAGGTTGATTTAAAAGGTATAACTAATGAAAATTCTTTCATCGTAAAACAGACTTTTTATAAAGGGATAGACCAACTTAGACTTCCTAGGACGGTTTTTGTTTCTTTTTCTTCCGTGACTAGAAGGGCTGGGTCCTTACGTTACTCATAGTCGTATCACAGGAACGTTAGTGTGAATGGAATACTCTCCAAAAGACCTTCGATAAAGTGTTCAAAAGGTTGTGACAGATCTTCCTTCCTCCACAGGCACCAAAAGTTTCAGAAATGAAGGATTAGACTGAAAGTCGAGATCCCTTCTTTGGCTCAACCAGGACCGTTAGCGTGGGGTTGTCCAGACCCAGTGGGCAGTCTCGTGGTAGAGGGTGGTGGTGGTGCAGTCAGGGGGAACCGGAGGATTGAGAGTCGGGTCACTCGGGACAGGCCCATAACAATCGTTTTCTGACACGGACGTTGAGACGGACGCCCGTGAGTCTACGGTAAAGAGTCGCCGGATGTTTCTCGTTACGACTCGTACCGGGACAAGACGTCTCGAAAGGCCTTGAAACTTCCGGAAAGAGGGAGATTTGAACAAAGAAGGGATTGAAACTTATTGGAAAGAAATTTGAAATAAGAAGGAATTGAAACTTCTGGAAGAGGGAGATTTGAACAAAGGGGGTACTCACGAGGTAGGAACGTATTACTTCTAACAGTTGAGTTTATCGTCCCTGCAGAGTCGGAGAGGGTGCTCGCACCGTGACCCGATCTGCGACCCGTGGACCGACTCTTGTACTGGAGACTGGACTCTACGGAGTCTCCACTACTCTTGTGGTTTTCACGAGTCCCCATGAAGGATCTACAATACTCTTTCGTACATCTACCACCGTCGGTATGTGTTTAAGGGGTTCTTTCAGGGGCCGTCTGTGAATTGAGACCTACCTGAAATACCTCCTCGAAGGTACAAGGGACGATCCACTGGCCGGATTCCTGTCGGAGTAAGGGGAACTAAACTAAAACATAGGTATGGTAGTTGGTGTCACAGACCTGTCTAAAGATTTCCTTACCACTCCGAAGGACCCCCTTCGATAATACGTGTTTACAATTTCGAGAAGTCGGTCTCCGTCTCCCTTTGTCGTAAAATATAGGCCCAGAAGGGCCACTACAGTCTCTTGTCCAAGAGACTCTTACTGGACCTTCCAGGGACCTCCACCGCCACTCCCCACGCCGCACACAAGGCCTAACCTAACCCCTCTTCTGTCCCCGTCATTTCTCGGAACTTTAGGTTCGGTCTAGTCCTTCCCAGACGTGGGTGGTGTGCCTTGGGTCCCTTCCCGCGGACCACCAAGGCCCAAGGTTTGTACTTCGCGACCCGTCAACCGAGGGGACGAGGGACGTCGGACCCGGAGTTCACAAAATCGAAGACATTTATTTGTTCTCCACGGACCCTTCTCCCTGGGACTCGGTCCTTCCACAGGGTGAAAACCGTTGTGACTTTCTGTCTCGTCCGACACCAATCTTTACTTGCAACTAATTCGTCCTCTAAGGAACTAGTGCTCCGACTGGGTCGTGGTGGGGGTCACTCCAGATCTGGGACTTTACCGTGGTCCTCGACTCTACTCCAACACACTCAGTATCTCCGGGGGAACCGAGACGTCGGGTCAGTCTCCCGGCCCTTGGGAGGAGGGCGAGTGATTAGAGTGGGGTGTCGGTGGGACGCACAGTGCACCGCCTTTGTGCCCTGAAGTTCATACCGACATGCCTCCCAAAAAAGGTCTGCTTCCTTAAAATACTTTGGATATGTCTAGAAGTCAAAGTGTTTCTCCTAAGAGAGATTTTAGGGCCAAGTCAGGATTACACCTAAATACTGCGTCTCCTCTCCTGGTCCAACCTGAATTTCTCTGTGAGTTCTTCGTTCAGTTTACTATCCCCATTTTAAGGTACTCTGAGTCTTTACTACGTTAGCGTCACACGGAGTCTTTCCCCATTCTCCAGGACCCACCCCGCCACTCCCACCGCCACTGGACGGGTCCTTGCCTCTCGACCCTTCCCTCCTGGGTCCGACCAGGGGGATGTCCTGTCGCCCTCGTCCCTCAGCCCCCCTGCGTGTCCGACCCCATGTTCCCCACCCGTATACCCTCACTGCGGTTCCTCCCCCCGGAGTCTTTGTTCTTCCCTCCGTCTGTATTAAGTGTTCGTTATAAGTTTAAGTTTTAGTCTCAAAGTGTGCACATAGAGAGTCGGACGCAAATTCTGTACACGGTCAACAGAAGGAAAAGTACTTACAGACTTGGACTGAAGGACTGTCGTCAATGTGGATAATCGAGGTGTTTCAACCACACGTCAAAGGTCTTCTGTGACGCACAGTGCATTGTGACGCACATTGAAGCCACTCTTCACTACCCTTCGAACCATGTGTAGACAGAGGTGGTGACAACTGCCCTTTATGGTGGTGACTGAAACGTGCAGTGGGTGATCCGGGGGTTTCTCTTTGGAGGTCTGTGTAGCGACACGACCTCTACACCACCCAAGGCTGCACTTTCCCCGGGCTAAAGCACAGGCCGGTCGTAACGAATGTCCGTCGTGGCGACTGTTCACCCCAGGCTACTGGTAAGGACTGCACCGAGGACACGGGGAGGTGATCTCCGGTCGACGCGGAGGGAGGTAATCCTGTTGTCTTTGTGGAGGCCCGCACGGTGGACAGAAGTTCCCCCTGTCACGGGTGGTCGACTATTACTACAGTGTCTGAGTAAGTCGGGTCCTCCCGTATTTGGTGCTATTGGCCTCCTTCTGTCCTTTTCAGAGAAACCCGACTTAGATTGGACCGGACCCCTTATGTCCCTTCCCGTATATATCTTTGCTTTCACTCTTACGAAGTGGTCGTCAAAGTGTCTTAAAAGGTCTGGGTCGCCTCTGAAACAGTGCTACTCTCAAATCCACTAAGGACATAGGGGGTGGTGGGCTGGGGGTGGGGCCGGTCTCTAATGGACGAGGTGCTCGTCTTGGTCGTAGGGCCTCTTGGGGTCACCCTAGGGACCTACGTAGAGTCCACTTGCACGTGTGTGGGACCGTGATTCACGACAACAACTAGTGTAATGTACACTTAATGTATGTACTATACCTCGTATACAATTACAGGACGTATGCCGCTCCAAGGTCCTGTGTAAGTGGGACTCAAACACCACTAGCCAATAGCCTTTAGTTCTGTGGCCAAATGAGTGTTCGTCAGTCAGGACCGACGGGCCCGAGTATTGGTCACTGAGACCCGTTGTCCGGGGTCACCCGGCCTCGGGTAAAGGGACACGTGGGCGGTGGTTGTGAAGAGACTCGACCTTGGTGCGTCTGAGTCGAGAGTCTCGGAGTCTCGGCGTGCGGCCCCCGTCCCGTCCACACTGGGTCGAGATTCGTCCCCTCTACACCGACTCCTTAGCCCATCAGACTCGGCTCTTGTCGTCTCTCGGGGGCTGCCGACGACTCAGGGGAAGTCCAACGACAGACGTGGTGGTAGGTCTTGTCTCAAGGCGTCTTTTTGTACGTCAAGAGCCGCTTCTTCTTGGTGTAAATTCAGGGGCACAGGACTTAACCAAACGGTCTTCAAAATGGAAGTAAAAGGTAAGTTTCCTAGGCATTGTTTTCTTTGGGGAACAAGTCAAGTCAACGAGTCAGTGCAGGTTCAGAAACACTGGAGTACCTCACGTCGTGCGGTCCGGAGGGACAGGTAGTGGTTAAGGGCCTCGGACGAGTTTGAGTAGCTCAGCCACTACGGTACGTTGGTAGAGTAGGAGACAGTGGGGGAAGAGGAGGTCGGGAGTCAGAAAGGGTCGTAGTCGCAGAACAGGTTACTCAGTCCACAAACGTAGTCCAACGGTTTTATAACCTCGAAGTCGAAGTTGTAGTCAGGAAGGCTATAAGTCCTGACTAAAGGAAATCCTAGGTGACCAAACTAAAGGAGCATCAGTATCCCTGACAGCTCTCAGAGAGGTTGGGGTGTCAAGTCTTCGAAGTTAGGAAACTGCGAGTCAGAAAAAATACTACACTGGGAGTGTAGGTATGCACTGAGGACCCTTTTGGTTTCGAAAGGGACCTACTTGGAAACAGTCTTTCTTTACAGAGACGAAAAATTATACGACAGATCCAACCAGTATTCAACAGTAGGTTCCCCGTTCGCAGAAAATTAAAGTGTCGACGTCAGTGGTAGACGGCACTAAAAGCTCGGGTTCTTTTACTTCAGAGAGTGACAAAGGTGACAAAAGGGTAGATAAACGGTACTTCACTACCCTGGTCTACGGTACTGGAAGGGAAAAACTTACAACTCAAAAGTCGGTTGAAAGAGGAAGGAGAGAAAGTGAAAGTAGTTTCCGAGAAATCAAGGAGGAGCGAAAGAGGGTATTTCCACCACAGTAGACGCATAGCCTCCAATAACCACAAAGACGGCCGTCAGGACTAAGGTCGAACACTGTGTGTTTATATCTCCAAAGTAACAGCTATCGAGGGACGTGATTTAAAGTCGTACGTCCAGAGTTTTCTTTTCTTTATCTTCGTTGTCTCTCTTCACTCTCGTGTGTGTAGTGGGTCCACCCAAGGGTCGGCTGTGGGTCTGAAAAGGTAGGGACCCTTTAGGGCTTCTCAGTAAGACCGGGGGTCGACCCTTTCCTACGGCCCGACACGCAGGTGGGGTTCCCACGTTGCAGGGTGACTCCAGTACCCCCGACGCCAATTATTGGGGTCCGACGTGTGACTGTAGTCGTAGCCGCGACACTTGTTTGCGTCGAGGCCAAAGAAGGAAGTTGACAATGTTACGACAAACAGAGTGGAACACTCAGTCTTTCAAGGAATCTGACCCCGGATTATAGTCCTCGATTCTTTAAGGTTTCGGTGACGAAACCATGGATTTCACGGGGAATGAACAACCATTGCCAACAGTACGAACGTCCGTCCATACTCCATGTCCGTCCCAGGTCCCAGACTTCAGCCAGTCTTCATACGACGGGAAAGAGACTTCGCACTGGGTCCGATGGAGGTGAAAGTAAAGGGTTTTCACAGTTTGAGCCCTCTAGTTCCTTCTGTCCCTCATGTCTAAAACCGTTCTTACACCCAACCTAGTGTGCCCTAAACAGGAAAACACTCACCACACAAAGTGAACCGCAGGATAGGAGTTCCCAGTAGGTGCAGTCTCGGACACAGGGCGAATGGAAGGAGAAAATTTCCGACCTACACAGAGGCAACACACATCTCTGATGTGAAACAATGGTAAACAGAGGCGTGCCTGTACACCCTCCGAACGTGAGAACCAACAACACTTATTAAAACGATTTGTGTGCCCCGACGTTCACACACAGACTCTGTGACGAGAGTCAAGAAGACCCGGTGTCGGTCTTCACCTTGACACGGAGTACGCCCGCAGACACAGTTCCTAAACTCCTTACCGGTAAAACAAAGTCTGGGTAAAAGTATTCGTCTACCTAGCAGTACCCGAGAAAGAAGGTCTAACGGTCACCTACCGTTTCACGAACCTAGACTCCAGCACTCTGGTGCGGTACTTCGCCCCCTTCCCGACAGACACGGAGACCCCCGAGGAGCCCTGTTTTCGTCCCGACCCACCCATTCCACCCCCACCCCAGCACTGGCACAGGTGGTTGTCGAAACGACGAGGTCCTAAATAAAGTGAACGAAACGAGTCAGCGATTAAACACAGGTTGTGACGCCGGGGTACCTGACATCGGGTGGTCCGAGGAGACAGGTGTCCCAAAGGGTCCGTTCTTAGGACCTACCCATTGGTAAAGGAGAAGGTCCCCTAGAAGGGGTGGGTCCCTACTTCGGAAGTAGACGACATAACCGTCCGCCTAAGAAGTGGGCCCTTCGGGTGTCCTCGTGACTCCGACTCGGTTTCCGGTCTCCCTGTAACTGGGCTCCTGCGACCGAGCCTTCTCCTTCCACTGATAAGGAAGGGTCCTCCCGCCTTGTACGGTGGACGTGGACACTGGAGTCTATCGGTTCCTTACAACGTTCATGTCCGTCTCGCCCGACGGTCCTGGCAGTCCGGGAGGAAGGCCCTCCGACTCTCACCCCTCACCCTGATGTCCCGACCCGTCACGTCCGCGATTTCGTCTGTCGGTGGTGAAAGACCGCCAAAGACTCCAAACTTCTCTCTCTCTCCTTCCCTCCCCTCGGACACGGACGATGTCCTCCACCCCCGTCCCTTCTGGAGACACGTCGACTCAGGTGTCCGGAGACCTCCTTTCGCGGAGGAGGAATCCCCTGGAGTCAGTAACAGTCGACTGATGTGGTCCGGGGAGTGCACGACCGCCGGTCAGACGGAATGAGTCTCAGCTGAGTACATTAGGAGTAGAGGACATTTTTGATGGAAGTGCCGTTGTGGAGCTACCCACAATCTGGTTAATTGACCAGGAGACTCAGTCAGTTCCACTGTGTGTTTTAATTGACAGTATGACCCGATGGAGCAAAAAGTCCACCAGTACATACCTACCCTCTCGACCTGGTATTTCTTTCGACTCGTGGTTTATCACTACGAAAACTTGACACCACCACCTCTTCTGAGAACTCTCAGGGAAGCTGACGTTCCTCTAGGTTGGTCAGGTAGGATTTCCTATAGTCACGACTTACAAGTAACCTTCCTAACTACGACTTCGACTTTGCGGTTATGAAACCGGTGGACTACGCTTCTAGACTGAGTGACCTTTTCTGGGACTACGACCCTTTCTGACTTCCCTTCTCCCCTTCACTGCCGTCTCCTACTCTACGAACGTACCGTAGTGGCTGAGTGACCTGTACTCAAATTCATTCGAGACTCTCAACCACTACCTGTCCCTCCGGACCACACGACGTCAGGTACCCGAACGTTTCTCAGTCTGTGCTGACTCACTGACTTGACACGATAGAGAAAGAGAGTACCTTTGTGTACCACACACCTAAAGTTTTCGGTTGATATCTTTATAGAGTTGGTTTTACACATATATAAAATTACACTTTTCTGACCTAACTCTTCTAGAAGGTAAAGCGTCCTAAACGAAACTCGAATGGACCATGAGTCGTAGACTTTTTTCTGATAAAAAGAGGTATTTTTTAAGACATCAGGTGCCGTCCTGACCGAGGCATTAAACGTCCCGACCACGTTTTACTCTTACGTCCTGGGAGACGAATTTTCGACATTTCTGAGACTTCTGTTACTCTCGTCTCGTGACTCGGACCCCAGGAAGAGGCCCCGGGTCCCTCCGGGTGGCCGGTGGGGAGGAACTTCGGTCTCGACCAGTGTCTGTTCTAGTTGGCCCTCCTGCCATTCACTGCCGCTCGCACCGAGCCAGTGCAGACTGAGAGACGCGGGGGCTCAAACACCCTAAGAGGTCCGGCCTTAGGACCTCACCCCTCGGCCATAGAGGGCCCCTGGAAGGGTTGGGTCCCTAGCTTCGGGCCAGAGGGCGTGACGTCCGCTGAGAAGGGCCGGACTCGGTGGTCCCTTCCTGATACTGCTCCTGTCCTTAAGGCTCAAATAACTACTGTTTACGAGCCCTCTAATATTCCGTTAAGATAATTTTAAAATTATTCTAGTATAACTTTTTGTGTCAAAACTTCTTTGACGGTTACTGTAAATTGCCTCATCTAGGTCGATTCTCTCTCTGCCCGTCTCCGGCTCGACACACTGTCCAAGACATTGTGGGCCCTGGTGCCGCAGGTAGGAGTGTCCAGGGACGACTACCGGACTACCCCTGCTTCCTGTCTGCGGAGCCTGGGACCGACCTGTCTGTCGAGTGAAGTCCGCTGTCACCCGCGTCCGACCCCCCTCCGCCCGCGACTGCGGCGACCGGGGCGACGGGCGAGGGTTCCCGTCGCAGAGACGTCGGACAGAGAGGAGTGCCGAGTCCACGACTGAACCCGTGTCGTCTCTGTCACCTGATCTCTGTCCGACTCTTACACCCAGTGTGGTGGTCCAATCTCCCTCGGGTCGAGGACTACTGTGGTGTCCCTCCGGTCACCTGGGGCGTGGCGAGAGGTGGGTTTGGAGTCGTAGTCGACCCGAGCCCGGGGTGCAGAGTCGTCCCTTGGGCCCGCCGACGTCTTTCGAAGCACGTCAAGTCAGCGAGTCAACACAGGCTGAGAAACGGTCGGCCATCTGACGACGTAAGGTCCGAAGGGACGCGTAGCGGTTGAGGGTCACACAAGAGTTTGAGTACAGGTCAACTCAGGCACTACGGTAAGTTGGTAGAGTAGGAGACAGTAGGGAAAGAGGAGGACGGAAGTTAGAAAGGGTCGTAGTTCCAAAAAAGTATACTCAGTCGAGAAACGTAGTCTTCCGGTTTCATAACCTCGAAGTCGAAGTCGTAGTGAGAAAGGTGACTTGGAAGTCCTGACTAAAGGAAATCCTACGTGACCAACTTTGGAATCGGCGGAGAAAGAGAGGTCATGGGCGCCCTCCTACCTTACAGTGGGCCGCACGGAGGTACTGCACCAGACTTTGCGGGGGTGGAGCACTTGTCCCGGACAGACGAGTAGAGACTGGGGTCCCCCGTTGACTTGTACGAGTCCCTCACACCTGCCAGTTCGTGAACTTGTCCGGAGACTGGTGTCTGGGAGGTTACGTCTGTGTCACCGAGCCCCTACCTGAAGAGGGCCAGACCCAGGTGCCGGGAGGGGACAAGACGACCAAAGACCTCCCGAGTGCAAGCCCCCAGAGACTCCGGGCGAGGGGGAGGGGCCCCGACGGTATCGGAGACGAAGTGAGACCAGAGTCCTCGTCCCGGTGACTCGTCTCCTCTGTCCCTTCGGGCGAGTAGGAAGGTCCGGGCCTCGTCTGTCACGCGAGGGGCTCCCGGACCTGCCCCGCCCGCCTCCCTCGTGGGTCTCTCGTCCTCGGTCACGAGGGNCCCCAGAGACTCCGGGCGAGGGGGAGGGGCACCGACGACATCGGAGACGAAACGGGACCAGAGTCCTCGTCCCGGTGACTCGTCTCCTCTGTTCCTTCGGGGCGAGTAGGAAGGTCCGGGCCTCGTCTCGTGCGAGGGGTTCCTGGACCTGCCCCGCCCGCCTCCCTCGTGGGGCTCTCGTCCTCGGTCACGAGGGGTGGCCGTCCTGGTGACGCGCGGGCAGATGTTACCGTCGACGTCGAGGCTCTTCCGTGCCCTGTGCTTTTGTGTGTGTGTGTCTGTGTGTGTGTGTCCATGTGTGTGTGTGTCTATGTTTGTGACTTTGTGTGTGTGTGTTTGTGCGTGTGTGCCTCTGTGTGTCAGGGTGTGTGTGTGTGTGTGTTTGGGGGTGTGTGTTTGGGTGTGTGTGTGTGTCTGTGTCTGTGTGTCTGCGTGTGTGTGTGTCTGTGTGTGTGTGTCCACGTGTGTGTGTGTGTGAATGTTTGTGTCTGTGTATGTGTGTGTTTGGGTGTGTGTGTGTCTCTGTGTCTGTGTGTCTGCGTGTGTGTGTGTGTCCACGTGTGTGTGTCCACGTGTGTGTGTGTGTGAATGTTTGTGTCTGTGTGTGTGTGTGTTTGGGTGTGTGTGTGTCTCTGTGTCTGTGTGTCTGCGTGTGTGTGTGTCTGTGTGTGTCCACGTGTGTGTGTGTGTATGTTTGTGTCTGTGTGTGTGTGTTTGGGAGTGTGTGTGTCTCTGTGTCTGTGTGTCTGTGTGTATGTATCTGTGTGTGTGTGTCCACGTGTGTGTATGTGTGTATGTTTGTGTCTGTGTGTGTGTGTTTGGGTGTGTGTGTGTCTCTGTGTGTCAGAGTGTGTGTTTGTCTGTGTGTCTGTGTGTGTGTGTGTGTCTGTGTCTCTATATGTCTGTGTGTGTGTCTGTGTGTCTGTGTCTGGGTGTGTGTGTGTCTGTGTGTTTGTCTCTGTGTGTGTGTCTGTATGTGTGTGTATCCGCCAGGGTTAGTCGGGAAATAAACACCTGGAAGCGATTCCAGTGAACCCCAAGGTCCGAGAAGCGTCTCTAACCCCTCTCGGCACTCCTCGTGGCCCCCCCGGGGGTGTGGAGCAGTGCCGCTCGTCTTCGCCGGCGTCTTGTCCTACCGGGGCCACAACGGCACGACCTACTTCTTCTCCTTCCCCGCCAGCCGTGTCTTGAACATGTGGAGGGAGTCTGAAGAGCAGTACTAGCACCGGGGACACCGCCGACGTCGAAGGCACGGGAGGAGTCACTGGAGGTGCTTCCTGAACACGTGCTAGAACCTGTCCATGTCCAGAGCCGACCTACTGTAGGACGACTTCAGCCGGACCCGGTGCAGTTTCCGCAGCCAGTACGGGTCCAGAGCCTCCTGCGGAAGGTATAGCATCGAGAGGAGGTCGCACTTCGCCCCGTCCTTGTGGAGGTGGAGGAGTAGTCGGTCGCACAGGCCGAAGCAGGTGCGCTGCTCAAAGAGTATCCAGTCCCGTAAAAGGTGGACCTCCTCTTCCATCTTCTAAGTCCCAGACGTCGACGGGACCCCTGGTAAGCGACGCTGGGTGTGTGGCGCGGGACGCCCGGACCCCGCCGGACGGCTGACGTGTGCTCAAGCGTCACGGTCCGTCCCTAGGCCTGCTCTGGGGCCCGGTGTCCCGGTGCCACCGGACCAATGGCACATGTGCAGTCACGAAAGTGACCCGTCGTCCTACTGGTACAAGTCGAGAACCGGTTGTATCCCTTCGTGGTCTTAGACCCACGAATAAAGAAGTTACATCCAGTAAAATTTCCACCTGAATAACGTGTAGTAAACGTGTCAAAGGAGGTACAAGATATTTCCTTTACCTATTTGCAATTGACTTTGTTGGGCACCTGTGCGTCCTGCTCAGTAGTCTCGGCCGGGGGACGCGGGTGTGTGAGACAGAACAGAGGTCTGGGGGGAGTCGAGGCGGAGCAGTCGAGCAGACGAGCCGAGGTCGAGGGTGGGGACCAAGGGTCGCGAGTCCGGAGTCCGACGACAAGAGGACGACTGGGTCCTCCCGAGGTGAGTCTGCAAGGGTCGTCCTGGAGCGGGGGCCGAGGACGGACGGACTGTAGCAGTAGACCTGTGTTTCCTCGGAGGTCGAGCCGAGCGTGTGACCGCCGAGCACAGGGGAGGCGGACGAGGTAGACTTGCAAGGGTGGAGACGAGTACCGCTGTGGTGAGTAGGGCGGCAGTTTGGGACGGTACAGGACCCGCGGACCGGAAGGGCGGGTGTCGACTGGTACTTGTTGGTACACCCGAGACCAAAATTTCTGTTGTCCCGACAGACCACCGAGTCCCCGTTTATTAGGCGGAAGGTTACGTCCTCTGTGTCCGAGGTCGGGACCAGACCCTTCTGGGGTGTCGGGTCCCCGAAGATTCGGGTGCCCGGTGTCGATGACTCGGACCCGACTCTCGGGCCCTCGGTGTCGAGGACGCCAGTACCTGGGCCTCGGGTTCGAGGCGTGGTCCTCTTCGTGGTCGTCCTCTTCGGGCTCGGGGCTCGGGTCTCCCGGAGACGGTACCGTCGCCGTCCTTTCCGACTCGCCGTTCCTCGGGGCGTGTCGGCTCATTTATCTATGTTCCTAGTCTTTTGGTGTTCCGTTAGAGTGAACACGAAGGATGGGGGCGGTGAGAGTCGGGTCGGTGGTAGGAGTCCTTTTGAAGGTTCATTGGAGGGCCCAGGACGTGTGCCCGGCTCCCCGAGACCCCCTAGTCTCGGTGACACTCCCCGGTGCCCGAGACACTCTCAGTCTCCTCCCTGTGCCCTTGGTCCTTGGGCCCGGCACCTCTGGCGATCCCTCCGAGGACCTGCGGGACGTCTCTTTCCGCAGACACATCCATCGAGGACTGCCCTCCCCAGTCTGCCATCCTAGGTCCGGGTACCTCGTAGTGTCGATGTCAGACCTCAAATTTGACCTAGAGCCCCCGAGATCGTCCGGGTCTCTGGACGCTCGACGGGGCACCTACACCCTATCTTCTGCCTTGTGAGCGGTGTGCCTGGCGGGGACTACTGTGTCGTCTCCTCCTCGTCCCCCTCTCCTTCGGTCCCAAACGGGCCTAGGTGTAGACCCGGCGGTTCCGGTGTTTTCCGAGTTCAAGGAACTCCAGTCGGAGGAACGGGCGAGGTATTTGGTTCCGCTGGGGTCCCTGGCAAAGGTTCTTGGAGGAAGTGAATTACTTTGTAAGAACAAGTGGAGCGACTGAAACTTACCGGAAAGGGACCACAAAAGAAACCCTTTGACAAAAAGGGTCAAAGGAAACTTCATCTAGCGTAAGTGTTCTTGGTCTGCACAGTTCCGTAATTGACTTAAACGTCTCTCGTTCAGAAATTAAAATGGACGTTTCTTCTTAATTTCTTGGTAAATCGATTGTCCCAAAGGACCGCTCCACGACCCGTCTCATTAATGACCAGACAGAGGACCTCCTCAGTCACGGGTCAGGTCTCCCAAGTGACAGGGGGTCTGTTGGTGCACGTCGGTCAACAGGTAGATGAGCGATTCATCCCAGGGTGTAAACACTGGGGTACCTGACATCGGGTAGTCCTATGACGCAGGTACCTCAAGGGGTCCGTTCTTATGCCCTCGTCCAACGGTAAAGGAGGAGGTCCCCTAGAAAGACTGGGTCCCTAGGTTGGGCGGATAGGACGTAACCGTCCACTAAGAAACGGTAGACTCGGTGGTCCCTCTGGGTACGTCCCTCGGACCGGGGATTTCGTTTTAGTCCCTGTTTTTGGAAGTTCAGAGACGAGTCTTTTTATGGTACTCAACGTATTTTGTGTATTTTACTTGTTTATTATTCCCGTCTTAGTAAGTGTCAAAGTCTTTTTCCTTACAAGCCAGAGGTCGCACTCCCCTGGGAGGACTTCCCCTCTCCAGCCTCGGTCACACCTCTCGTGCCTTTGCTTCTTCGCGTCCACCGGGTCCCGGACGGGCGCACAGGACGTCACTGCGAGTCGCTGGGTGTCTCGTGCGCGAGACGACCTGTCCGTCCCTCCACCGCGGCGTAGGTCTCAGACGGAAGGCGGGAACACTTTTCCGTCTGATATCCTTGTAATTGGTGTTGTCGGTTTTCAGTTCCACACTAACGAGACCTTCTCCACGTGGCTTATAACTACTCCTCCGCCTTTCGACCTCTTTAACTAACGACTAATTTAAAGTCTTCACCTAAACTTTCAAAGGTCAAGAAATCTCTTTTTCGGTAAAGACAAATGTAAACTACCAGAAGTCTTCCTTGACTACCTTTTATTCTGGCTAAGTTTATGACACGTTTGTCTTCATCACTGTGCAGGAGTGGAAGACAGAAAAGTCGATGGGTCCACAAATACGCGAAGGACCTGAGGAGGCATCGCGACTGTTTCAGGTCGAGAAGGTAGGTAGGCATCACACGCGCCGTCCGTAGAAACTTTATGAACCTTCCTGCCTTACTGTCTCAGTGCACCGATGGCTTTGTCTGTTGCGGTTGTCGGATGGAGAAGTGACGTGGTTTAGAGTTGTGACTAGTAAACTGTCAATGAACATATTGCATGTTTGTTTACAAGCGTTAATTGGAAGTTAGGCCTAAGAGTCAAAAGTCGATGTGACTTATTTATTGACTCATTTCGAGTCCGAAGGGTCCACCGTGCCACCTTTCTTAGGCGGACGGTTACAACCTCTAGTCCCAAACTAGAGACGTAACCCTTCTAGGGGACCTCTTCTTTTACCATTGGGTGAGGTCATAGGAACGGACCTGTTAGGGTACCTGTCTCCTCGGACCACCCGATGTCAGGGACCCCAGCGTTTCTCAGTCTGTGTTGATTCGCTGATTCGTTGTTGTTGTGTCGGTAAGTCCCGTTGCACCGTTGTGACGGCGGTCGTGCGCAAGGCCCGAAGGGAGGACACACTGGGACCTTTCCAGCGACGCAGAGAGACCGAAGGAACGTAGGACCTCCATCGATGCAGAGTCTCCACGAGACTCCTGGCCCCCTTAACCGAGACAGGCTACAGTGCACCGACTCAAGAGGGGTGTGGCACCTGGGACGTAGAACACCAGGTCCTCGGAGTAAAGTATCTTGGGAGTGTAGTAAGTCCGAGACGGTTGGATGACGAGGTGAGAATTAGCCCCGAAAACTTTTTCTGCAGTCACAGAGTCAGATTCTTTTATCAGACCTTCGTTTCACCAGAGGAGGTTCAGCTATGGAGTAGAATGGGAGCCACTAAAGTTGTCGAAAATCTGTGTAGACTTTTGTTCCCGGACGAAGAATTTAATGACAAATCATTCATTACTGGTCAGTTTCTCGTTTGATTTCCTTATAGATTAATATGTGACACTAACCATAACCTAGGAACCTTGTGAGCTAGTGACACTTTATTGACTGTTTATAAAGAGTAACAAACTAAAATATAAGGTATAGTTTTATTGTTAAATTTATAATTACGACGAGGTTTTATAGGTGGTCTTTTCTTTCTTTATTCCTTTTAATACATTAAGTAACAAATATAACCTTTAAAACGAAAAGACATACAGATTCCGAGGATGTTTCTACTGTTATTTGATCGTACATCGACTCTGCCTATTTTTGTTCACTTGGTCCAACACTTTTGTAAGTGTGGTTCGGCATGTTTGGATGTTTTTATAAACTGGAGTACGACTCGTGTAAGTGAAATGTGGTGGACAAAATTTTCTCACTTAAATCTCAGACTTTGTTCACATTTTTTATTACTTTTTTCAGTATATTGTCTTATTCTAGCGATAGGATTTATATGTTTCTCGATTAATTTTTTTTTTTGTTTTGGATTTCGGGTTTTCACTTTGATGTGTTTCCTGTATATTTATCCGTTAAAAGTCTTTTCTATGTTTACAAACTAGGAGTACTTTTCGACGAGTCAGAGTACTTGTTAGTCTTACAATTTCCGAGTCCGGACATCGTAACTGGTCTCCCACCAATGGGTGGACGATGGGAAGGACTCTTGCTACCCTTCCCGACTTCGGTCGCCCCGCCCTTACCCCGTCTTAAGTGACTCTAGACTCTCGGAGGAGACAGGGAAGGAAGATTTCAGGTAGACTCATCGTGTGTGTGTGTCCTGTCTTGGTGTGTGTGTGCCAGGGACGGCCGAGCCGGGCCCGACCCGGGGTGGGGTACGGGTGGGCCCCCGACCGCCGACACAAAGTCATGTCGGTGGTGACTCGTGCGACGGGTGGTGACACTTTTTACCACTCCGCCCGTGTGTGACGACGACTCGGACTTCGAGGTAGTGACACCGGTGGTCTGTGCTTCTCGGCTGGGTAGCCTTTTCTGGGACTAGGACCCTTTCTCGCTTCCGTTTCCTCTTCCCTGGCTGTCTCCTACTCCCCAACCTACGTAGTCGTTGAGTTACCTGTACTGAGACCCGTTTGAGACCCTGTATCTCTTCTGTCTCCTCGGACCGGACGACGTCGGGTACCCGAGTCTTTCTCAGTCTGTGCTGAGTCGTTGACTTGTTGTCGTCCGCGCGTACGTGACTCTACGCTTCTGAAAGAGACACACGTCCCGGGTTCGGGACTATGCCCCGCACCCCCGTCCCGCCCCCGCTCTCACCCTCCCGAGACCGGAACAGACGCAAAATATGTTATTCTTGTGTGAGTGTCTACTGAACTCCACGTATACTTTTTTAAATTTTGGTACTTTCGTAACATCAATCTATCTTGGTCTCATTTCTTCTGTTTCAGAATTTTTTTATAAGACATATCCTTTTCTCGTAGTTTTATAAATGTACATATTTTGTTAACTTGTTCAGAGTGTTACGTGTTTTTTGAAGGTTGTACACTTTTTGTTGTGGTCTTTATAAGCTAAGCTAGTGAGGGCAAACCCGGTTGAGTAGACGTTCACACCACACCAGACACAATCAAGAGACTGTTAGTTGAGTAGCTTCGAAGTCCTTGTGCATTTGTCCCGACCATGTCCCGAGGAGAATGTCCGTTACTGGCTTGTCAAGGTCCTTCGCACGCCAGTACTGACCCCAGGGTATGGGGCGGGTGGTACACCCAGAGTTGGGTGTTCCGGAGAGACGTGGTGTTCCGGGCGGAGGGCAGATGTGTCCTGAAGCCAGAGATAGACGAAGCCCGTTAACCCTCATACTGAATGGTTCTTCTTTAGCCTTCAGAAGAGAGGTTTTTCAGCCAACCGGCAAGACTCGTTCATGACACACAGGCAGGATAATTGAAGTGACTCTTCGAAGACCTTTGGGTCCACCTACAATTTTCAAGGTGTTGACGACAACGAATCTCTTTCCCAGACTTTAGTTTTTGTATTTTTGGGTGTTGACGTCATTCGAGACTGATATCCTCTCACTCCGGACAGACAACACGTTCCAGAATTCCTAAGCCTAGAGTCTGCTGTCGAGTGTCCGGTTTCTTGACCTAGGCGGCAGTGGGTCTTGGCCGAAGGACTTGCATGGACCGTGTAGACCCGACGCCACAACGGGGACCGGGGGTACTCCTGGTACCGGTCCCATCTGCTCTCCGAATCCCCGCGCTATTTGTGTAAAAAGCTCAACAGGAGTGGGTCGAAAAAGTCTTCCCAGTTCCGTTTCCACGGTAAACTACGATTGTCGCGTTTGTACGACCGCTCCGACTTTCCTACCTAAATTTTACTCACAGTGCGTTTAAGTCCGGTGTCCAACTGGCGCAGAGTGAGACGAGAATTGACAACAATCGTGTCTGCGAGACGAAGCTACTCGTTTGTCCATGTGTGTGTTTTGAGCCAAAGGAGTCCCGGAGTCTGGGGGGACACCCGAAGACTGTACACTTGTGCCGACTCTCTGTCGCGACTATGTCTCTCCCGCGACCCTGTACCGGACCCTCCCAGCCCTTCCGCGACGACCAAAAACGAGGGTAAAGATCTGACAAGCGACACAAACCCGGAGATCCATGTTAAAATATTGTTCTTAGTAGTTTTACTAGTTAGGCTTGTGTGTCAGTGTGTTCAACATTTCTCTCTCTCTCCGGGGCGAATCGCGTTCGACTTCGGAACTCTATTTCCTCTTCGTTTAGGGCAGGTTTCTTCGTACTATCGGAGCTTCTGTTCGGGGGACTGCGGTTCCGGAGGAGGAGACCCTCGAGGTGGACACGGTTTCGGGCTTAGGTCCCGGAGAACGACTCGAGGACGCCGGGGTCCGGGTCCGGGACAGTAGGACGAGTCCAGTTCCCGAACCCTGCGCAGGTGCAGGTGGAGGTCCCGGGCCGGAGCCTCCGCTTGTCGAGACTGTTCCCTCCGCAAACCAGGTCTTGTCCTGTGACATCCCTACCCACCCCCACGCGCTCCCAAGTCCCGGAGAGACGTATGAGAATAAGACAAGGGGTACTTTCGACTTTTATGTAGAGGGGCACCTTTATGGGAGGGACATGGTCCTCCGTCTCTCTGTAGAAATGCCTGTTTCTCCCCTTGCTTTCCGACTTTTCCGACATGTTCTCTGGTCGTTTGGGACAATGAAGTGCTGGAACGACGGGGTCCGTCTGGGGAACAAAACAGTTTAGTGTGTGTGTTTCGACGGACGGAACAGTGAAGAACTCGGAATATATAAGCTAAAAGCGTGTTTTAAGTCGTCCCAACCTAAAGACGATAACTAAACTTAATCCAGTTAAATTAAAGGTCAGGTCGGCCCTTCTTGGATCTCCTCTCCTTTGTGGGGGGGTGGTGGCGTGTGTGTGTAACAGAAGGTAGAAATCATAGGTCAAAGAACGAGTCATCGACCCAGTGCAGACTGAGAAAACACTGAGGCACCTGATGTCAGATGGACCGGGGAGACAGGTACCTAAAAGGTCCGTTCTTTGACCTCACCCAACGGTAAAGGAGGAGGTCCCCTAGAAAGGCTGGGTCCCTACTTGGGCTCCGAGGACGGCACGTTTTCCTAAGAAAGGTGACTCGGGCGTCCTGTCCGGAATCATAGGTTATCGAATTGTGATTATGTCTCTTTTGGTCTTCCAGTGACCAGAAGTTTCCGGTGTCGCTCCGACCATTATCAAGAAAAAGACGTGACTGTTGTCAACGACTACCAGTAATTTCCGCTCTCGTATGGGTGAGGGACATTTTAGTGGTTTGACTTTTCCTTCCTTACTGCTCAACACCGGGTCTCCAAACGAGTCCTATGAGACTACCGTCTTTCATGTACTTGACACTCTGTCCACTTGTCGGGTGCGACTACGTCCGGGGCTTTAGTTTGTCCTTCGCGGCGAACCGCGTGACGGGCCCCGTGACTGTGTCTTGTGGTCTCCGCCGTGGCTCGGGGGGCCCGTCCCTGTACCACAGGTCAGGTACCTTAAGAGGTCCGGTCTTAGGACCTCACCCCTCGGAAAGGGAAGAGGTCCCCTAGNTCCCGCCCCGTTGTCAATCTGGGCGTGTCCCCCGTTGTCGTAGAAGGATGGGGCTTCGGGGTGCAGATCGTCTCGACTTTGGGGGTTCGAGATACCCAACCTTTGACTAACGTGGCTCCTGAGATTCCAGTGTTTCCTCCACTCCCTGCCTAGTTTGTGCGAGAAGGAGAAGACACCCAAGTCTCCCTGCCCTTTCTCCGACACAGACCCACGTCGCCCACCGCCGAGACTACCCGTGCATTGCCCGGCCTACCCCGGTCTTCCAGCCTCGATCACTACGCCACCCCGAACCCGTCCCGAGGGCCCCACTGTCTCCTCTGCCCGAGCTCCCTCCCCACTCCAGGTCCCCGCCGACCTCCTCCTTGTTGGTCCGCCTCAGTGACCACCCTTTCCCGAGGGCGAGGGTCCTCCATGTGAGTCCTGGCCCGTCCCCCACACCCGGGCCCTCGCCGGTTCGACTCCGTCCGTCCCGACCTTCCTACCCCGTCCCGACCTGACCTTTCTTGGACCTCCGGCGAGACTCCTTAACCCCAAAATAGACAGTCAGTACCGCGACACCACAGCCTTTTCTGAGAACTCTCAGGGAACTTGACGTTCCGTTAGTTTGGTCTGTTAGGGTTTCCTTTATTTCGGACTTATAAGTAACCTTCCTGACTACGACTTCGACTTCGAGATTTGAAATCAGTGGACTACACTTCTCGACTGAGTAACAATTTCTGAGACTACGGCTCTTTCTAACGTCCGTCCTCCTCTTCCCCTGGTGCCTCCTACTCTACCAACCTAAGTAGAAGCTGAGTTACCTGTTCTCAAACTCGTCTGAGGTCCTCTACCACTACCTGTCCCTTCGGATCGCACGACGTCAGGTGCCCCAGAGTTCTCAGTCTGTCCTGTCCCCCTGACTTGTTCTTGTCCCCCTTGGTAACATTCTAACTTTGACCTGGTCATTGTCCTAAGGAAGTAAGTAGGTATCGGAGGGGAGGAAGGGAGGGCAAAGGAAAGACTGAGGTCGTGGCCGGGAATCCTACCTGACCCACGTCCCCCTCTCCGGGGTCCCCGGGGATCCCGAGCCGAGACCCCTGGTCCCGTGTCGGTCCGGTCGGACTCGGACCCGTCACGTCGTCACTGCCCTACGACGGGTCTCGACTACTCCCGCCCGTCGTGTCCTACCCTCTTGGTCCGCCTGACCCCCGTTCCCCGGTCCTTTCCTCACTGCTGCGTCCTCGGCAAAGGATCAGATCGAGCCCATTGACACGAGTGACACTACACTAATCGACTTTCTCTCGGACGGCCCCTTCCCCTCCCAGTCCCCAGACTACGTCGCAACGACGCGAATCACCAGTCAGCACGGCCTGAGGAACTCCGGGGTGTCTGACAGCGGGTGGTACCTGACTTTTAGGTGAGCATTCTACAAGTAAAGGACGAGGTCCCCTCTGACGACTGGGCCCCTAGGTTGGGTGTAGAGGACAGCTTCTCCTGAGCCCACGAACGCCTCGTACTTCACTTCCACGGGTCCTCTGTTCATCCTTGTCTCGTCCTACCCCCGCATCCGCGTCCTCGGCGTCCGCCCTAAGTGGCCGGGTCGGCGCGGACACACAGTCAGTATCGACCCCGGTCTCCGACTCCGGGGCGGTCTCCCTCTCACTTCAGCGAGGCAGACAGGCTGAGACCCTGGGGTACCTGACATACCAAGTACATATCTTAGGACGTCCGGTCTCACGACCTCACCCATGGGAAAGGGAAGATGTCCCCTAAAAGGGTTGGGTCCCTAACTTGGACCCATAGGTGGTAGCGTCCGGTTAAGAAATGGTAGACTCGGTGGCTCCTCGGGCTTTCTCTATTTATCCCCTGCACTGTAGGAAGATCGTAGTTAGTTTTGAGTTTCCTAGACCTGTACAATGGAAAAGGTTGATTTAAAAGGTATAACTAATGAAAATTCTTTCATCATAACATAGACTTTTTATAAAGGGAAAGACCAACTTAGACTTCCTAGGACGGTTTTTGTTTCTTTTTCTTCCGTGACTAGAAGGGCTGGGTCCTTACGTTACTCATAGTCGTATCACAGTCACGTTAGTGCGAATGGAATACAAAAGACCTTCGATCAAGTGTTCAAAAGGTTGTGACAGATCTTCCCTCCTCCACAGGCACTAAAAGTTTCAGAAATAAAGGACTAGACTGAAAGTCGAGATCTCTTCTTTGTCTCAACCAGGACCGTTAGCGTGGGGTTGTCCAGACCCAGTGGGCCGTCTCGTGGTAGAGGGTGGTGGTGGTGCAGTCAGGGGGAACCGGAGGATTGAGAGTCGGGTCACTCGGGACAGGCCCATAACAATCGTTTTCTGGTACGGACGTCGAGACGGACGCCCGTGAGTCTACGGTAAAGAGTCGTCGGATGTTTCTCGTTACGACTCGTACCGGGACAAGACGTTTCGAAAGGCCTTGAAACTTCCGGAAAGAGGGAGATTTGAACAAAGAAGGGATTGAAACTTTTTGGAAAGAAATTTGAAAAAAGAAGGAATCGAAACTCCTGGAAGAGGGAGATTTGAACAAAGGGGGTACTCACGAGGTAGGAACGTATTACTTCTAACAGTTGAGTTTATCGTCCCTGCAGAGCCGGAGAGGGTGCTCACACCGTGACCCGACCCGTGACCCGTGGACCGACTCTTGTACTGGAACTGCAATCCACGTAACGTCCACTACTCTTGTGGTCTTCACGAGTCTCCATGAAGGATCTACAATATCTTTTGTAGATCTACCACCGTCGGTGTGTGTTTAAGGGGTTCTTTCAGGGGCCGTCTGTGAAGTGAGACCTGTCTGGAATACCTCCTCGAAGGCACAAGGGGTGATCCACTGGCCGGAATCCTGTCGGAGTAAGAAGAACTGAACTAAAACACAGGTATGGTAGTTGACGTCACAGACCTGTCTAAAGATTTCCCTGCCACTCCGAAGGACCCCCTACGCTAATACATGTTTACAATTTCGAGAAGTCGGTCTACGTCTCCCTTTGTCGTAAAATCTAGGTAGACAGACCACTACAGTCTCTCGTCCAGGAGACTCTTACCGGACCCTCCAGGGACCTCCACCGCCACCCCCCTTCCATGTACACAGGGCCTCCACTGACTCCTCTTCTGTCACCGTCCGTCCTCGGAACTTTAGGTCCGGTCTAGCCCTTCCCGGACGTGGGTCGTGTGCCTCGGGTCTCTTCCCGCGGGCCACCCAGACCCAAGGCGTGTACTTCACGACCCGTCAGCCGAGGGGACGAGGGACGTCGGGCCGGGAGTTAACAAAATCGAAGACATTTCTTTGTCCTCCACCGGTCCTCCTCCTCGGGGTTCGGGTCCTTCCACAGGGTCACAAGCCGTTGTGCCTTTCTGTCTAGTCCAACTACCAATTTTTACTTACAACTAATTGGTCCGCTAAGGACCTAGTGCTCCGACTGGGTCGTGGTGGGGGTCACTCCAGTTCGGGGGCTTTGCCGTGGTCCTCGACTCTACTTCCTACACACTCAGTGTCTCCACGGGAACCCCAGACGTCGGGTCAGTCTCCCGGCCCTGGGGAGGAGGGCGAGTGATTAGAGTGGGGTGGCGGTGGGACGCACAGTGTACCGTCTTTTCGGCCTGAAGTTCATACCGACATGCCTCCCAAAAAAGGGTCTGGTTCCTTAAAATACTTTTCATGTCTCTAGCTTTCGAAGTCAAAGTGTTTCTTCAAAAAGAGATTTTCGGGACAAGTCAGGATTACACCTAAATACTACGTCTCCTTTCCTGGTCCAACCTGGATTTGTCTGTGAGTTCTTCGGTCAGTTTACTATCCCCATATTAAAGGACTCTGAGTCTTACTTCGTTAGTGTCACACGGAGTCTTTCCCCATTCTCCAGGACCCACCCCGCCGCTCCCACCGCCACTGGACGGGTCCTTGCCTCTCGACCCTTCCCTCCTGGGTCCCACCAGGGGGATGTCCTGTCGCCCTTGTCCCTCAGCCGCCCTGCGTGTCCGACCCCATGTTCCCCACCCGCATACCTTCACTGCGGTTCCTCCCCCCGGCGTCTTTGTTCTTTCCTCCGTCTGTATTAAGTCTTCGTTATAAGTTTAAGTTTTAGTCTCAAAGTGTGCACATAGAGACGGGCGCAAATTCTGTACACGGTACCAATGAGCATAAAGGAAAAGTACTTACAGACTTGGACTGAAGGACTGTCGTCAATGTGGATAAACGAGGTGTCTCAACCACCCGTCAAAGGTCTTCTGTGACCCACAGTGTAAACAATTGGAGTCGCTCTTCACTACCCTTCACGGTCCCAGGTCGGAGTCACCTAGGTCCCATTAAGCTTCGCCTCTACCTCAGCCGCAGGATCCTTTTTCGATAAACTAATCTTCATATTTCTCTCCAATCTTTTCTTATCACATCATCCTTTTAATCACCTCTTTTTCTAGGACTTATTGAACCAAATGCACCCTCAGGTTATTTTGGAGTTCTGTTCTCCGAACGTGGTGGATGCATCCGGTCGCCACGGACGAACTTATCGCCTCCCACGGGGCGGAACCCGGGGGAGAGCACACCCAGAATCTTTGGTCCCGTTTTAATCGTCGGAACCGTTCGTGAGTACGAGGTCTACCCTTGAGTCGGTCTTTTTGCCTCTTGTTCTTTCTTGCTGTGTCCCCTTAGTCGGAAAGGTCTCTGACTAGGCAAAGGAAATAAAAGTCCAAACGAATATATGGAAAACAACGTGTATCTCTATTTACCTTTAGAATTTCAGTGCGCCCCCAGTCGTCAGGACTGGAAATAGTTTTAGTCCACGAAGTATATTTACATATGTTTTTCCAGAATCCCCAAAAATGTAGTAGAAGACCGGTTCCCCGGACGATTGTAAAATACTAGGAAAGAAAGACTATTGCTAGTCAGTTGGTCTTTTGAATAAAAGGTCCCCACTAAAAAGAATATGGTCCGTGGTGGGAGACTTCCATGGTCTATTTTAACGTAAGGATATCCCACTCCCACATCACCCAATGTCAATTCTCTTCTTAAATGAATCGGATTCCAATTATACTAATTAGAATTTCCAATTATAAATAAAGAGGATATACGATCAATATAAGTAATATTCCCGTCCCTTATACCTCTGAATCGTCGTTTATAACCGGGTTGATTATTTTTGGGAAGTGGTCATATTAAAGATTGGTTGAGTGATATGATTATTAAAGATTGAAGGATTTTTATAGACGGAAATCATTCAGATTTTATAGAGTACGGAGAGTGTCAACCCTCCGACATTTGTTAGTGTACACCGGTCTGCTTGGACAAGTCCGTCCGATCTATTAGAAGTCTCCACAAACATTCAACTTTGTGAGAACAGTGCGGGTCCTTAAAAATAACTGACCTCGACGTTCGATTGAGGAAGAGGCTTTCTCCACGACCCCCTGTCGGGGGGCATTACAGTCTTCACATCCACTCTCTTACTTTGTCATTTCATCCGTCTAAGACCAAAACCCCCATCTACGAGCCCTTGTCCCCCAAAGGTCTCCGAGTTAGGGTGGAAACGCATACGGCTTCGGAGGAAGGAGTACTGGAAACGGTGCCTGCCTCCAGGAGTATGGCCGAGGTCCGTCCCTTCGAACCATTTATAGACAGAGGTGGAGACAACTACGTTTTATGATTTTCCCTGAAACGTGTAGTGGGTGATCCGGGGGTTTCTCTTTGGAGGTCTGTGTAGTTACACGACCTTTACACCACCCAAGGCTGCACTTTCCCCGGGCTAAAGCACAGGCCGGTCGCAACGAGTGTCCGTCGTGGCGACTGTTCACCCCAGGCTACTGGTAAGGACTGCACCGAGGACACGGGGAGGTGATCTCCGGTCGACGCAGAGGGAGGTAATCCTGTTGTCTTTGTGGAGGCCCGCACGGTGGACAGAAGTTCCCCCTGTCACGGGTGGTCGACTATTACTACAGTGTCTGAGTAAGTCGGGTCCTCCCGTATTTGGTGCTATTGGTCTCCTTCTGTCCTTTTCAGAGAAACCCGACTTAGATTGGACCGGACCCCTTATGTCCCTTCCCGTATATATCTTTGCTTTCACTCTTACGAAGTGGTCGTCAAAGTGTCTTAAAAGGTCTGGGTCGCCTCTGAAACAGTGCTACTCTCAAATCCACTAAGGACATAGGGGGTGGTGGGGCTGGGGGTGGGGCCGGTCTCTAATGGACGAGGTGCTCGTCTTGGTCCTGGGGCCCTTCGGGTCAACCCTAGGGACCTGCGTACAGTCCACCTGTACGTGTGTGGGACCGCGATTGACGACAACAACTAGTGCAATGTACACTTAATGTATGTACTATGCCTCGCATACAATTACAGGACGCATACCGCTCCAAGGTCCTGTGTAAGTGGGACTCAAACACCACTAACCAATAGCCTTTGGTTCTGTAGACAAATGAGTGTTCGTCAGTCAAGACCGACGGGCCCGAGTATTGGCCACTGAAACCCGTTGTCCGGGGCCACCGCTCTCGGGAAAAGGGAACTGTGGGTGACGGTTGTGAAGAGACTCGACCTTGATGCGTGTGCGTCGAGAGTCTCGGAGTCTCGACGTACGGTCCCCGTCCCGTCCGCACTGGGTCGAGATTCGTCCCCTCTACACCGACTCCTTAGTCGACTCAGACTCGGCTCTTGGCGCCTCTCGGGGGCTGCCGACGACCGGGCGGAAGTCCAACGACAAACGTGGTGGTAGGTCTTGTCTCAAGGCGTCTTTTTGTCACGCCAAGAGTCACTTCTTTTCGGTTAAATTCAGGGGTGCAGGACTTAACCAAACGGTCTTCAAAATGGAAGTAAAAGGCAAGTTTCATAAGGAATTGTTTTCTTTGGGGAACAAGTCAAGTCGTCCCTGGGAGTCAGTACAGGTTCAGAAACACTGGGGTACCTCACGTCGTGCGGTCCGGAGGGACAGGTAGTGGCTAAGGACCTCGGACGAGTTTGAGTAGTCAGCCACTACGGTACGTTGGTAGAGTAGGAGACAGTGGGGGAAGAGGAGGTCGGGAGTCAGAAAGGGTCGTAGTCGCAGAACAGGTTACTCAGTCCACAAACGTAGACCACCGGTTTTATAACCTCGAAGTCGAAGTTGTAGTCAGGAAGGCTATAAGTCCTGACTAAAGGAAATCCTAGGTGACCAAACTAGAGGAACGTCAGTTTCCCTGAAAGGTCTTGGAAGAGGTTGGGGCGTCAAGTCTTCGTAGTTAGGAGACTGCGAGTCAGAAGTAATACCAGGTTGGGATGATAGGTATATACTGAGGACCTTTTTGGTCTCGAATTGGAAACAGTCTCTAATGGACGAGGGACCTAATTGGAAACAGTCATTTCTTTTGATGGAAGTACCGTTGTAGAACAAACTCCAGTCTGGTTAATTGACCAGGAGACTGGGTCAGTTCAACTGCGTGTTTTAATTGACAGTGTGACCCGATGGAGCAAAAAGACCACCAGTACATACCTACCCTCTAGACCTGGTATTTCTTTCGACTCGTGGCTGATTAACCACGAAAACTGGACACCACCACCTTTTCTGAGAACTCTCAGGGAACGTGACGTTCCTCTAGGTTGGTCAGGTAGGATTTCCTTTAGTCACGACTTACAAGTGACCTTCCTGACTACGATGTCGACTTTGAGACTATCAAACCGGTGGAATATGCTTCTAGACTGAGTGACCTTTTCTGGGACTACGACCCTCTCTAGTTTCCGTCCTCCCCTTCCCTACCGTGTCCACTCTACGAACCTACCGTAGTGGCTGAGCTACCTGTACTCCAACTCATTCGAGGCCCTCGATCACTACCTGCCCCTCCGGACCGTACGACGTCAGGTACCCGCACGTTTCTCAGTCTGTGCTGACTCGTTGATTTGACCCAATGGACAAAGAGAGTACCTTTGTGTCCGACACACCTCAACTTTTCGGTTGATACCTTTATAGGGCTGGTTTTACACATATACAAAATTACACTTTTCTGACCTAACTCTAGAAAGTAAAGAGTCCTAAACGAAACGGGAACGGACCATGAGTCGTAGACTTTTTTCTGATAAAAAGAGGTATTTTTTAAGACACCAGGTGCCGTCCTGACCGAGGTATTAGACGTCCCGACCACGTTTTACTCTTACGTCCTGGGAGACGAGTTTTCGACATTTCTGAGACTTCTGTCACTTTCGTCTCGTGACTCGGACCCCAGGAAGACCCCCCGGGTCCCTCCGGGTGGCCGGTGGGGAGGAACTTCGGTCTCGACCAGTGTCTGTTCTAGTTGGCCCTCCTGCCATTCACTGCCGCTCGCACCGAGCCAGTGCAGACTGAGAGACGCTGGGGCTCAAATACCCTAAGAGGTCCGGCCTTAGGACCTCACCCCTCGGTCATAGAGGGCCCCTGGAAGGGTTGGGTCCATAACTTCGGACCAGAGGACGCGACGTACCGAGGTCGAGGGTGGGTACCAAGGGTCGCGAGTCCGGAGTCCGACGACAAGACGACTGGGTCCTCCCGAGGTGAGTCTGCAAGGACCGTCCTGGAGCGGGGACCGTGGATGGACGGACTGTAGGAGTAGACCTGTGTTTCCTCGGAGGTCGAGCCGAGCGTGTGACCGCCGAGCACAGGGGAGGCGGACGAGGTAGACTTACAAGGGTGGAGACGAGTACCGCTGTGGTGAGTAGGGCGGCAGTTTGGGACGGCTCAGGACCCGCAGACCGGAAGGACGGGTGTCGACTGGTACTTGTTGGTACACCCGAGACCAAAATTTCTGTTGTGCCGGCGGACCACCGAGTCCCCGTTTATTAGGCGGAAGGTTACGTCCTCTGTGTCCGAGGTCGGGACCAGACCCTTCTGGGGTGTCGGGTCCCCGAAGATTCGGGTGCCCGGTGTCGATGACTCGGACCCGACTCTCGGGCCCTCGGCGTCGAGGACGCCAGTGCCCGGGCCTCGGGCTCGAGGCGTGGTCCTCTTCGTGGTCGTCCTCTTCGGGCTCGGGGCTCGGGTCTCCCGGAGGCGGAGCCGTCGCCGTCCTTTCCGACTCGCCGTTCCTCGGGGCGTGTCGGTTCATTTATCTATGTTCCTAGTCTTTTGGTGTTCCGTTAGAGTGAACACGAAGGATAGGGGTGGTGAGAGTCGGGTCGGTGGCAGGAGTCCTTTTGAAGGTTCATTGGAGGACCCAGGACGTGTGCCCGGCTCCCCGAGACCCCTAGTCTCGGTGACACTCTCCGGTGTCCGAGACACTCTCAGTCTCCTCCCTGTGTCCTTGGTCCTTGGGCCCGGCACCTCTGACGATCCCTCCGAGGACCTGCGGGACGTCTCTTTCCGCAGACACATCCATCGAGGACTGCCCTCCCCAGTCTGCCACCCTAGGTCCGGGTACTCGTAGTGTCGATGTCAGACCTCAAACTTGACCTAGAGCCCTCAAGATACTCCGGGTCTCTCGACGCTCGACGGGGCACCCTACACGCTATGTTCTGCCATGTGGGCGGCGTGTCTGGCGGGGACTACTATGTCGTCTCCCCTCGTACCCCTCTCCTTCGGTCCCAAACGGGTCTAGGTGTAGCCGGTGGTTCCGGTGTTCTCCGAGTTCAAGGAATTCCAGTCGGTATGTACTGGTGACCTTTTTGGTGTCGGAATTCATCTACCTGGAAACAACCGTTTCATTACAGAGACGAAAAGTTATACGATAGATCCAACCAGTATTGAAAGGAAGGTTCCTCATTCGCAGAAAAGTAAAGTACCGACGTTAGTGGTGTAAGTCACTAAAACCTCGGGGGGTTTTATTTCAGACTGTGGTAAAGGTGACAAAGGGATAGATAAACGGTACTTCACTACCCTGGTCTACGGTACTAGAAGCAAAAGACTTACAACGCAAAATTCGGTAGGAAAAGTGAGAGGAGAAAGTGAAAGTAGTTCTCCGAAAAATCAAGGAGAAGTGAAAGACGGTATTCCCACCACAGTAGACGTATAGACTCCACTAACTATAAAGAGGGCCGTTAGAACTAAGGTCGAACACGAAGAAGGTCGGGTCGTAAAGAGTACTACATGAGACGTATACTCAATTTATTCGTCTCACTGTTATATGTCGGAACTGCGTGAGGAAAAGGATAAACTTTGGTCAGACATCTTTCCGTTACGGTTTCTTACGAGTTGATGGTGTGTTAACGTGAGTAGAGTGTACGATCATTTCATTACGAGTTTTAAGAGGTTCGGTCCGAAGTCGTTGTGCATTAGCACTTGAAGGTCTACAAGTTCGACCAAAATCTTTTCCGTCTCCTTGGTCTCTAGTTTAACGGTTGTAGGTGACCTAGTACCTTTTTCGTTCTCATAAGGTCTTTTTGTAGATAAAGACAAAATAACTGATACGGTTTCGGAAACTGAAACACCTAGTGTTATTTGATACCTTTTAAGACTTTCTCTACCCTTATGGTCTCGTGGACTGGACGGAGAACTCTTTGGATATACGTCCAGTCCTTCGTTCTCAATCTTGACCTATACCTTGTTGTCTGACTAATGTTTATCCTTTTTCTCTATGTATCCCCTGTACTTTAGGAAGATTTCAGTTAATTTTGAGTTTTCTAAAACTTTACAATGGAAAAGGTTGATCAAAGGTATAACTAATGAAAATTCTTTCATCGTAAAACAGACTTTTTATAAAGGGATAGACCAACTTAGACTTCCTAGGACGGTTTTTGTTTCTTTTTGTTCCGTTACTAGAAGGGCTGGACCCTTACGTTACTCATAGTCGTATCACAGTTACGTTAGTGTGAATGGAATATTCTCCAAAAGACCTTCGATAAAGTCTTCAAAAGGTTGTGACAGGTCTTCTCTCCTCCACAGGTACAAAAAGCTTCACAAATAAAGGATTAGACGGAAAGTCGAGATCTCTTCTTTGGCTCAACCAGGACCGTTCGTTTGGGGTTGTCCAGACCCAGTGGGCAGTCTCGTGGTAGAGGGTGGTGGTGGTGCAGTCGGGGGGAACCGGAGGATTGAGAGTCGGGTCACTCGGGACACGCCCATAACAATCGTTTTCTGGTGCGGACGTCGAGACGGACGCCCGTGAGTCTACGGTAAAGAGTCGTCGGATGTTTCTCGTTACGACTTGTACCGGGACAAGACGTTTCGAAAGACCTTGAAACTTCCGGAAAGAGGGAGATTTGAACAAAGAAGGCATTGAAACTTTTTGGAAAGACATTTGATAAAGGAAGGAATTGAAACTTCTGGAAGAGGGAGATTCGACAAAGGGGGTACTCACGAGGTAGGAACGTATTACTTCTAACAGTTGAGTTTATCGTCCCTGTAGAGCCGGAGAGGGGGCTCACACCGTGACCCGACCCTAGACCCGTGGACCGACTCCTGTGCTGGAGACTGGACTTCACGAAGTGTCCACTACTCTTGTGGTCTTCACGAGTCTTCATTAAGGATCCACAATACTCTTTTGTAGACCTACCACCGTCGGTGTGTGTTTAAGGGGTTCTTTCAGGGGCCGTCTGTGAAGTGAGGCCTGCCTGAAATACCTCCTCGAAGGCACAGGGGGCCGTGTAGTGGCCGGAATCCTGTCGGAGTAAGAGGAACCGTACACAAGCACAGGTATGGTAGTTGGTGTCACAGACCTGTGTAAAGATTTCCCTACCACTCCGAAGGACCCCCTACACTAATACGTGTTTACAATTTCGAGAAGTCGGTCTTCGTCTCCCTTTATCGTAAAATCTAGGTCCAGAAGGGCCCCTACAGTCTCTAGTCCAGGAGACTCTTACTGGACCCTCCAGGGCCCTCCACCGCCACCCCCCGCCCCTGACACAGGGCCTCCCCTAACTCCTCTTCTGTCACCGTCCTTCCTCGGAACTTTAGGCTCGGTCCGGTCTAACCCTTCCCGGTCGTGGGTCGTGTGCCTTGGGTCTCTTCCCCCGGGCCACCAAGGCCCAAGGCGTGTCCTTCACGACCCGTCAGCCGAGGGACGAGGGAGTGGAGGACTTGCACTGAAGTCCAAGGCCTAAACAGGGTCGAACCTCGGAGAGTGTACACTCACCGAAAAGGTGGACCTTTTGGCCAGTCTAGGATTTAGGTCTTCTGGAGCAGACAGGGTGTGTGGACAGAATCGTGGGGAGTGGGGTCGAGAGTGGGGTCGAGTCTCGTGCACGCACCACCCGAGACGAAGTTCTGCTAGGTGTCTGACAAAAGAGACGTCTTTGTGACGTCCTGGGTAGGGTCTCAGAGCCCACAAGGACGGGATGCTTGTGTTCCCACTCTGTCTTTGGGGGTCCCGTTCGTCTCTAAAATTTTCTCGTTAAACGGGATTTGAGCAAATTATACCAAAAAGTAAAGTTAACAGAGGATCGGTCACCGACCTAAATGACACGAATGAACAAACACAGCACGTGTCGGGAGGCTCGGTCTTCCACAACACACTCTCGTCTCGGTCTGCAGAGCCGAGTCGTGCGACTTCACCTTCTCTTCCCACAGCCCCAGGGGGTCAGGGGACTTACCCCACGAAGAAGGGTCTCTCCGAGCGTCGAAACCCGTAGAGACCCGGGGGCGAGGTCGACAGGCGGACGGGTCCTCAATCGCAGGTCGGTAGACCTCGGTCCGGAACAAGCTACACAGGTTTCCTTCCTGTCCTCCGTCCCCCGGAGTAGGACGACGGCCGGAGAGAAAGGTACCCCTCAGGTCCACTCGGGACTAGGTCCTCGCCGACAGACCTGCGTCACGGCCGGGGTCCGAGGGCACTACAAGCGTCGGCAGTCCCGTCTGCGGACCCTTGTGGAGACAGGGGTCCTCCTCTCCGTCCTCCGGGTGTCCGGTGGTNAGTGTACACTCACCGAAAAGGTGGACCTTTTGGCCAGTCTAGGATTTAGGTCTCTGGAGCAGACAGGGCGTGTGGACAGAATCGTGGGGAGCGGGGTCGAGAGTGGGGTCGAGTCTCGTGCACGCACCACCCGAGACGAAGTTCTGCTAGGTGTCTGACAAAAGAGACGTCTTTGTGACGTCCTGGGTAGGGTCTCAGAGCCCACAAGGACGGGATGCTTGTGTTCCCACTCTGTCTTTGGGGGTCCCGTTCGTCTCTAAAATTTTCTCGTTAAACGGGATTTGAGTAAATTATACTAAAAAGTATAGTTAACAGAGGATCGGTCACCGACCTAAATGACACGAATGAACAAACACAGCACGTGTTGGGAGGCTCGGTCTTCCACAACACACTCTCGTCTCGGTCTGCAGAGCCGAGTCGTACGACTTCACCTTCTCTTCCCACAGCCCCAGGGGGTCAGGGGACTTACCCCACGAAGAAGGGTCTCTCCGAGCGTCGAAACCCGTAGAGACCCGGGGGCGAGGTCGACAGGCGGACGGGTCCTCAATCGCAGGTCGGNCTCGTCTCGGTCTGCAGAGCCGAGTCGTGCGACTTCACCTTCTCTTCCCACAGTCCCAGGGGGTCAGGGGACTTACCCCACGAAGAAGGGTCTCTCCGAGCGTCGAAACCCGTAGAGACCCGGGGGCGAGGTCGACAGGCGGACGGGTCCTCAATCGCAGGTCGGTAGACCTCGGTCCGGAACAAGCTACACAGGTTTCCTTCCTGTCCTCCGTCCCCCGGAGTAGGACGACGGCCGGAGAGAAAGGTACCCCTCAGGTCCACTCGGGACTAGGTCCTCGCCGACAGACCTGAGTCGGGGCCGGGGTCCGAGGGCACTACAAGCGTCGGCAGTCCCGTCTGCGGGCCCTTGCGGAGACAGGGGTCCTCCTCTCCGTCCTCCGGGTGTCCGGTGGTGCTCCGCACGACGGGAGACGGACGAGAGCCTCTGCGACGAAGTCCCGGGTCCGTAACGTCCGGAGCGACTCCCGCGAAGTGACCCTCGGTCGTCCTGCGAGTGGGGGCGACACGTGCCTCGGTCCCGGAGACGGGCGAGCAGGAGTCGAGACCCGGAAGTGCGAGGACTGTTCTCCCGAGAGAGGAGATGGCACCTGCGCCCGGCGGGGACACACGGTTCCGGACTCCCTGGAGGGAGGCAGGCCGAACATAGGGGTACCATCCTCTACCGAAATTGGTTCCTACTTTTTTGACTCGAGCTTTACTCTTTTTCGAAAAGTAAAAAAGGAGGGAGAAGAGGGTTGTTATCGATGTACCTGAATTAGGGTGGTCCGAGGAGACAGGTACCCTAAGAGGTCCGTCCTTATGACCTCACCCACTAACAAAAGAAGAGGTCCCCTAGGAGGGCTGGGTCCCTAGTTTGGCCACAGAGGACATGACCGTCCACCCAAGAAATGGTAGACTCGGTGGTCTCTTGAGGGTTTTGCTATGTATCCCCTGTACTTTAGAAAAATTCTTAGTTAATTTTTAGTTCTCTAAAACTTTACGATAAAAAAGGTAGACTTAAAAGGGATAGACTAATGAAAGTTCTTTCATCGTGACATAGACTTTTTATAAAAGGATAGACCAACTTAGACTTCCTAGGACGGTTTTTTTTTCTTTTTATTCCCGGGATCTTCCTTCGTAAAAGTCTTCAAAAGGTTGTGACAGATCTTCCCTCCTCCAAAGGTACAAAAAGTTTGAGAAATAAAGTGTTAGACTGAAAGTCCAGATCTCTTCTTTGTCTCAACCAAGACCGTTCGCGTGAGGTCGTCCAGACCCAGTGGGCCGTCTCGTGGTAGAGGGTGGTGGTGGTTCCAGTCAGGGAGAACTGGAGGATTGAGAGTCGGGTCACTCGGGACATGCCCATAACAATCGTTTTCTGGCACGGACGTCGAGACGGACGCCCGTGAGTCTACGGTAAAGAGTCGTCGGATGTTTCTCGTTACGACTCGTACCGGGACAAGACGTTTCGAAAGGCCTTGAAACTTCCGGAAAGAGGATTTGAACAAAGAAGGTTTTGAAACTTCTGGAGGATTTGAACAAAGAAGGTATTGAAACTTCCGGAAAGAGGATTTGAACAAAGAAGGTATTGAAACTTCCGGAGGAATTGAACAAAGAAGGTATTGAAACTTCCGGAAAGAGGATTTGAACAAAGAAGGTATGCAAACTTCCGCAAAGAGGATTTGAACAAAGAAGGTATGCAAACTTCCGCAAAGAGGATTTGAACAAAGAAGGTATTCAAACTTCCGCAAAGAGGATTTGAACAAAGAAGGTATTGAAACTTCCGCAAAGAGGATTTGAACAAAGAAGGTATTGAAACTTCCGGAAAGAGGATTTGAACAAAGAAGGTATTGAAACTTCCGGAAAGAGGATTTGAACAAAGAAGGTATTCAAACTTCCGCAAAGGGTATTTGAACAAAGAAGGTATTCAAACTTCCGAAGGATTTGAACAAAGAAGGTATTGAAACTTCCGGAAAGTGGATTTGAACAAAGAAGGCATTGAAACTTCCGGAAAGAGGATTTGAACAAAGAAGGCATTGAAACTTCCGGAAAGAGGATTTGAACAAAGAAGGTTTTGAAACTTCTGGAGGATTTGAACAAAGAAGGTATTGAAACTTCCGGAAAGTGGATTTGAACAAAGAAGGTACTGAAACTTCCGGAAAGAGGATTTGAACAAAGAAGGTATTGAAACTTCCGGAAAGTGGATTTGAACAAAGAAGGCATTGAAACTTCCGGAAAGAGGATTTGAACAAAGAAGGTACTGAAACTTCCGGAAAGAGGATTTGAATAAAGAAGGCATTGAAACTTCCGGAAGAGGGAGACTTGAAGAAGCGGGTACTCACGACGGAAGAAGGTATTACTTCTAGCAGATGAGTTTTACGTCCTGGTCCAACCTGTATTTCTCTGTGAATTCTTCGTTAAGTTTAATATCCGTATTTCGAAAGGATTAAGTCTCAAATCCGGTAGAGTCACACTGAGTCTTCCCCCATTCTCTAGGACCCCCGTCCCCTTGCCACCCCCACTACCACTGGACGGGTCCTTGGCTCCCTTCCCTTCCCTCCTGGGTCCCACCATCCAAGGTTGCAATTTCTCCCGACTAATGTACAGGTCGGTCGTAAAGAGTTTCCGTCGTGACGACTGTAAACCCCAGTTTACTGGTAAGGACGAAGACAACCCAGGGATGGTAGAGACAGGAAATAACTCGGGTAGAAACGTACCTTACAAGGGAACCATAGAGATTAAAAGAACTTCTCTAGAGATCAAAAAGGTCAAGATAACAAAAGGAGATAAAGTAACGTAACTAGTGACTCCTTCCGAAAGAATAGAGAGAAACCATAAGAAACCTTGAGACGTAAGTTTACCCATATAGAAAGGAAAAGAGGAATCGAAAAGTGAAGAGAAGAAAAGTGTCGACAAACATTCTGGAGGAGTCTGTCAGTAAAAAGAAAAAACGTAAAGAAAAGGTACCCCTACAAGAAAAAAAAAAAAAAAATGAAAAGAAAAAGAAAATAACCGTTAAGTTAGAGATGTATATATGTCATAACGTATTTAATATTCACCCAACTATTAATATCATTGTTATATTTAAGTATTCGTAAATGTATTTCGACGACGAGATCCAAAACCACGTAAAACACGGTCCACGGAATCATTTGTACTGTTTGTATTTCCTTGAGTCGATGAGGTTAAGTATTCTTGTCCGAAAGTTTTCGCCGTTTACACAGTAGAGTATCTTGTGAATTATTCAGTTTAGGTCCTTTTAGCTATTGATTTCCTGTTTTCCTTGTGACAAATTCTTTCCCACCACTATTTTTACAATCCAATTTTATAATCCGAATTTAAAAATCGTTGACCTGAATCCCAGGTCTTTCACATGTGTACGACCATTAATGTTCTTTTCTAGGGGCACAAGACGAAGTTTTAGTGATGGTGTAAGGTTTTCTTGTTAAGACCCAACGATGCCACAGGAGAAGGGACGATCACACTTGATGACAAGGTTCAGGATCACTTTATTCCACCATTAAGTGTGTTTACCCAAAATTTTATTCTGAGAAGAGTGGGGTTTATTTTATTTCGATTTATACGAGAGGTTTAATGTTCCTTTAGATCAGTTTTACGACTGGTCTATTTCTTCGACCTAGTGGGTAAATGGAGGTGACTGACGGAGTCTCGTGTCTCGACCACACCGTGGAGGTTCTCTCCTCTAGACCCACCAGGGGCGAGACGGGGTCAGGCCGTACGTCACAGCCCCCTGTTTCGGGTAGTCGTAGGGACCCCAAAATAAGGGGTCCATTTCTTAGCTCCCTCACCCAATCTACCGAAAAGTCTCTTGAAGGACGATAAAAAAAAACCGGAGTGGTGCGTCGTAAAACCCTAGAACAAAGGGACTAGTCCCTACCTTGGGTACTGGGAACGTCACTTCACCCCTCAGAATTGGTGACCTGGTGGTGCCTTCAGGGAATTTCTCTGAAGTTCTCTTTCCTGGACTCAGTCGAACTCAAGAGTGGAGACCCGTCTGCGAATTCTCACCGTTTTCTTTACCTGAATTTTTGTCCACCCACTTCATAAATGGAAGACTAGAGTAGTGACCCTTGACAAGCCGTGATATCAAGTTCCTTTCGAAACAGGTCATAAAATTAGCTTACCGACCCCTACGATGTCCCACTATTCGTTTACTCCGTAGACTGTGACTTTAAGACCTATTTTTTACATCCCTGTGCTATGGTTCAGACCCATCCTTTTGTCACGTGGTAGTGTCCTGCGGTCGTCAGATCTGAAGAACGGAGACTTAAAGGTCAGTAGTCAGACCACCATTCACTTTCCAGATGGTGTCGTGTCGACAATTCTTCTGCAAAGGACTTTAGGAGGGTCCTTCCGGTGGAGGTGCCCTGGTCAAGATTGTCTTTCCTACGTCCTTCCTCTTTAATTGAAAAAGAAATGTCTAGTCTTTCTTCCGGGTCTCTCTCGTTACCTAAGAGTAAAAGACAGGGCATATTTCTTGTTTTCATAGTTAAGAAGACCTTAGATTGTGTGACCGAAATAAAAGTTTACGTAGTGAAATAAAAGGAACCTTCCGTCGGTACGTAATGTGTGGAATTCGTGCACTGTCAGTGTACCAAAGAAGTTATTCGGGGTCGCGAAGGTGTCGAGAGGACCCCGGGCTCGTCAGGACTCCTCAGTTTGCAATTTCGAGAGAGGTGTCGGTGTACAAGGAAACTACAGACCCAATAACTTGTGTTTGAGTGACCTATTAAACAGAAGTTGTTTCAGGTAAAGACAAGGATTGTCGCAATCGACACGAAAGAAGAGCTACTTGTGAGACTGAGGTAGAGCTTATTGAAGAAGTAGTCTCAGAGGAAGACAGAGACATAAACGATTTCACATCCTTTCCGGTAATGTTGGGGACCAAGCCTGTGGCTGAAAGTGTGGTTGTACAGGTCCGAACAGAAATTCTTCAACAAAATAGAACAAATGACGACTTCCACAGTCCCACTCCCGCCGGGCCCACCCGACGTCGAAGGAGAACGAGTGTCGGGCCTGTCACCGGACCTGATTGCTTCGGCTGTAGGAGCGGCAGGACGGCGGGGCCACAAATCCCGACCTCCAGCCGGTAGAGTGGGAGAGAGGTACCTGTGGTGCCCGGGTACCCCTACAAGAACTAGGGACAGAGGACATGTTACAGTACTTGGAGGTAGGTATCAATTAGTCCGTGAGACAGATAGTCTAGATCAGGGAATTTAGATAAAGAGTGAAGGTGACATATCAGTATTCCCTAAACTAAATCCAGTATGGACTTACCAGATCACCAAAAGGGGTGAAAGAAGTTAAAGTCAGACTTAAACCGTTATTCCTCAAGTACTAGACTCGGTGTCAGAAAAGGACCAGAACAAAGACAACTGACATATCTCGAAGAGGTAGAAACCGACGTTTCTTATATTAGTTAGACTAAAGCCACAACTGGTAGATCACTACAGGTACACACCTCAGAAGAGAACACAGTAACCTTCTCCCACAAACGAGACTGGTCACGTAAAAGAACCGTTTAGAGATAATCAGAAACGGGACGAAGTAAGGCATAAGGTTCCGGTTTAAACGGACAATGAGGTCTACAAAGAACCGAAGGTTGAAAACGTAAGGTCAGGGGATAGTACTTTTCCTGTAGAAAAAACCCATAATCAAGATCCTCCAGAACATCCAGAAGTATCTTGGCTAGTGTGTGTGTGTGTGTGTCTGGTCCGCCCCTGTCGCGTCCTCGGTTCAGAGGTCATTTGGTCTGAGATACCCCTAATTCCGAGGGAGCTAGGTGGGGCCCCGAAGGGATCACCGGAATCACCACTTCTTGGGCGGGCGGTCACGTCCTCTGTATTTTCTGTACCCAAACTTGGGACCCAGTCCTTCCTGGGGACCTCCTCCAGCACCGTTGGGTAACGTCATAAGAAAGGACCTCTCAGGGTACCTGTCTCCTCGGACCGTCCGACATCGGGTGCCCCAGTATTTTCTTAGCCTGTCCTGAATCACCGATTTGTCGTTAAGAATTAATGTGACCTTTGTGACCCCGTGGTGAAATTTCGTAGTAAACGGGTCACACTTTTCTTTAACGCCAGAATGAAACAGGGATAACCTTTACTTACCAAGAGCTTGACAAGTTCAAAGATAAACTTTTTCCTCCCAAATCAAACGACAGGAGGGGAGAGAGAGAGACAGAGCAAAAACCCCTCCCCCGCGACGGTGTCCCTACTCCCCACCTGACGTCTCGGTACTGGACGACGAGTCGAGAGTGAGACGAGGAACCTCGGGTCGTCTTGATTCGGAGAAAAATTTAGTCGAGAAACCCCTCGACGAAAACGAGGTAAGAAAGGGTACAACCTGATGAAGGAACTAAGACCGACGAGACGTCCAGTCGGCGGTGTCAAACGATTAATCTGAGTAAAACACAACAAAGACTATCGGAACAAGGACTCAACTCAGACGTTCCGGACTTGATAGTCTCGTTAAGGGTGGTCGCGACCCCTGGTCCTGGGAGGGCTCAGGGACGGGCCCCCCGAGCCACGGTGGAGACCACAAGACACAGTCACGGGGCCCGTCACGCGCTTCGCCGCGAAGGACAAACTAAAGCCCGGGACGTAGTCGCACCCGACAAGTGGACAGAGTGTCAAGTACATGAAAGACGGTAGTCTCATAGGACTCGTTTGGAGACCCGGAGTAGAGCAGTAAGGGAGGAAAAGTCAAATCACTAAAATGTCCCTCACCCATACGAGAGCGGAAATTACTGGTAGTCGTTGACAACAGTCACGTCTTTTTGTTGATAATGGTCGGAGCGACACCGGAAACTTCTGGTCACTGGAAGACGAAAAGAGACATAATCACAATTCGATAACCTATGATTCCGGACAGGACGCCCGAGTCACCTTTCTTAGGAAGACGTTCCGTCCTCGGAGCCCAAGTAGGGACCCAGCCTTTCTAAGGGACCTCCTCCTTTACCGTTGGGTGAGGTCAAAGAACGGACCTTTTAGGTACCTGTCTCCCCGGTCCATCCGACATCAGGTGCTTCAGTGTTTTCTCAGTCTGCACTGAGTCGATGACTCGTTCTTTGACCTATGATTTCTACCTTCTCTTACACATCCCTATCACAAAGAAGGGGAGATGCAAGAAGGACCGACCACCTTATTAATTTGCCTGGAGTCTGTTTAGCTATCGTCTTTTGGTTCGGGTGACTTAAAACACGCTTGGAGCTTCTTTGTTCCGAGTTCTTCACTGGTCCGTCCGTCGAAACACACACACTTCTAAACTGCTCTGTTCCCCCAAACGGACCCCGTCGTTCCAGCACTTCATTGTCCAAACGACCAGAGAACTTGTCGGAAAAGTCGGAAAACAAGGGGAGAATCCGGCAATTCTACAGAGAGATGGAAGACCATGTCCCTTCCATAAAGATGTACCTCTAAATAAAAGTCGAGGTCCCCTTTGTCTTCTTCTCATACGAAAAACGTGGTCGACAAAGAGTTCAGAGAAAGTCAAGTCAAGTCAGCGAGTCAGCACAGGCTGAGAAACGCTGGGGTACTTAGCGTTGTGCGGTCCGGAGACAGGTAGAGGTCGAGGGCCTCAAGTGAGTCTGAGTGCAGGTAGCTCAGCCACTACGGTAGGTCGGTAGAGTAGGAGCCAGCAGGGGAAGAGGAGGACGGGGGTTAGGGAGGGTCGTAGTCTCAGAAAAGGTTACTCAGTTGAGAAGTGTACTCCACCGGTTTCATATCCTCAAAGTCGAAATCGTAGTAAGGAAGGTTTCTCTAGGGTCCCGACTAGAGGAAGTCTTACCTGACCAATCTAGAGGAACGTCAGGTTTCCTGAGAGTTCTCAGAAGAGGTTTTGGTGTCAAGTTTCGTAGTTAAGAAGCCGCGAGTCGAAAGAAGTGTCAGGTTGAGAGTGTAGGTATGTACTGGTGTCCTTTTTGGTATCGGAACTGATCTGCCTGGAATCAACCGTTTAATTACAGAGACGAAAACTTATACGACAGATCCAACCAGTATTGAAAGGAAGGTTCCTCATTCGCAGAAAAGTAAAGTACCGACGTCAGTGGTAGACGTCACTAAAACCTCGGGGGGGTTTATTTCAGACTGGGACAAAGGTGACAAAGGGGTAGATAAACGGTACTTCACTACCCTGGTCTACGGTACTAGAAGTAAAAGACTTACAACTCGAAATTCGGTTGAAAAAGTGAGAGGAGAAAGTGAAAGTAGTTCTCCGAAAAATCAAGGAGAGTGAAAGACGGTATTCCCACTACAGTAGACGTATAGACTCCAATAACTATAAAGAGGGCCGTTAGAACTAAGGTCGGACACGAAGAAGGTCGGGTCGCAAAGAGTACTACATGAGACGTATCTTCAATTTATTCGTCCCACTGTTATATGTCGGAACTGTATGAGGAGATGGATAAACCTTGGTCACACAACAAGGTACAGGTTAAGATTAACAACGAAGGACTGGACGTATGTCCAAAGAGTTCTCCGTTCAGTCACTAGACCATAAGGGTAGAGAGAGTCTTAAAGGGTGTCAAATAACTCTAGGTGTGTTTCCGAAACCATCACAGAAATGAAGTCTCGTTAGTGACACGACGTCACGTCCCAAAACGCACTCGACGGGACGTGCGGTAGTTCTCGTGTGTAATGGACCATGCAGGGGCAGGAGTACGTCCCTCGTCTTTAGTCCCACGACTGCGTCCCGGACCTCGCCCCACCGGTCGGACATCGGGACTCCGAAGTCCGCGAAAGGAGCCCGAGTGGACGAGACAGAGAGGGTCCAGCACAGTCCGAGTCGACAGTAGGGAAGGGTGGTACGTGTCTTTGCAGGACTTGGGAGCACGTGGGGTCGGGTAAGGGTGTCACAGGACAAGATCTGGTTTGTGGGAGGCACCGTCCCGACGGCTGGAGGCTCCGTCCCGGGACCTCCACCTGCACCCACCCAGGGTTCCGGGAACAGGTTTCGTCCTAGTCGTCCCGGACCCGGACCCCGTCGTCCCCTTTGGGGCTCCTTTGGCGCAACACACGCTCATGGACGAACGACCAGTTCCATCTCGCAGTCACGATTGTTGTCAATTCTCGTCGTACTCTGCGCCAGCTGGACACCGGACTTAAACGCACTGTGACTAAAATTTAGGCAGGAAAGTCGGAGCGGTGGTACCTACGCGACAGTCTTCCTTTGCCGTGAAAACGGAACTGGGAAGACTTTTTCGACCCACGCCTGTTGAGCTTTTTACACAAATAGAGTGGGGATTCGTAGAGGAGACGGGACCGGTACCAGGAGTACCCCCGTTTCCCGTTGTGGCGTCGTGTCTACACGGTCCATGCAAGCCCTTCGGCCAACACCCGCCGCCGACTACGAGAAAGAAACCAGCCACTCGGCCCCAGGTGCTAGGCTTAGAATTCCGGAACAAACTGTCGGTCCGGATGAGGGGCCAGACGGGGAGGGACCCGTAGGGGAGGTCAAAGAGAGACCGTACACCGGACCCCGAGGACTGTCACGTCGTGGGCTAAGGTCGTCCTGTTCGAACTTGCTCGTTCGCAAGTAGCTTGGAGACGAGTCTGGACGACGGGTTCCGGCACGACCGGCTCCGGGAAGGACGGTTCTACGGGTCTCGGTCGGGGTCCACCCGACGTGTCCCACACCTGCAGTCGAGGACCCGGTGTCACCGTCGCCTCGCGATTGGAGACCAAGGACCGCCAGTGACAGAAGGGCGTACACCCCACGGGAATGGGAAGGGTTCCAGGACCCCAGGTCTCCCGGAGGTCCACATTGTCTCAGGACTAGCGCGGGATCTCGGCCCCGACACTCAAACTGGAGACGGGATTCCGGTAGTGAAAGTCCCAGGACACGGTCGACCTCTCCGACCCTCACTCTTTGCGAACGGGGGAGGTGGGTCGTTCACAGTCCTGTGTTTATGCGCCCACGAGGACGAGTCAGTAGAGACTGACAGACGAAGAGGCACCTGCCGTCGGGAGGTCCGAGGAGACAGGTACCCCAAGAGGTCTTTCTTGTGACCGCACCCAACGGTACAGGAGGAGGTCCCCTAGAAGGGCTGGGTCCCTACCTTGGGCGCTCAGAACAGAGGACGGGACCGTCCACCTAGGAAAGGGTCACGCGGTGGACCCTCTGCGTGCATAAGGGAAATTCAGGACGACTTTTCCCTCGTCAGGGGAGAACTCGAGCCGTGACAGAGGGGAGGGCGAGAGGGTCCGAGACTTCCCCGGCGGGAGAGAGACCCGTGGAGGACACGTCTAAGGCTAAGGTCCCCCTCCCGGCCGGAAGGGCGGGACGTGCCCGGAGAGAGGTGCCGAGGGCGGGCTGAAGGAGAGGAGGTCGTCACCACGGGGGCCGGGAGCCGGAGACGGCCGACGACCCACGTTTCGGGCACGGGTCCGAAATCGATACACAGTGACACGTTGGTGTGGATGTCGACAGACCTGGAAGAGAGACACCGAGGGCCTGTCTGGCGGGTGCTGGCCCTTACTGGCCCTGGCACGGACCCCGAGACGCCGGACCCGCGTGCCACGGGTGACCCGAGGAGGACCAGGTCCTCGCCGGGGCTAGGCGATCCGTGAGAGGAGGTACACAGGCGAGACGGCGCAACAGTACTCCGGCGTCGTCCTACCGACCCGCAAAGACGTGGGACCGTCGTCCCCCGTTCTGACCCTTACACCTCCACGGTCCGGAGATACTTCCGGACCCGGGCCTTCTCGGTGAAGAGGACAGAGGGCGACCAACCTCGGGTAGGGCTCCCGTCAGGTCTGACTTCTGCACCGGACAAACACGTCTCTGCCCTCCGGACGGCGCCAGAACAGACTTCCGTCTGGCGCTCGTGTCCCGGGACCTGAGCGGGTCCCCGTAAAGAAGCGGGCGGCAGCGCCGGACTCGGACTCGCCCTCTGTCCGACCCCCCGAAGGGTCTCGGTGACACGGAAATAAACGCACTCAGAACAAAGTTCGACGCCACTCCTAGTCACGCTACGAATCCGACTGAAATCACAACACAGGTAAAGGACATCAGTCCCGCATGACGTCACCACCCAAAAGAGACAAAAACTAAAGTCTGCGAAAGAGATTCGTTCACGTCTCCACTTCTTGTACTACAGGTGGTCCGAAAGCTCTCCGAAGAGTCACTTCAATTATACTGGCCGTGTGTCATGAACGAGTCTTGGCGGTTGTCCGAAAAACCTGTCTTCGGAACGCTAAAGGAGAACCATTCAGTATGAGGGCTAACGGGCTTCGTCTATCTCTGGCTTCAGGACACATCAGCCCTCCGCCTGGAACACCACGTCTCTCCGGAACACCCGACTCTGGGTGTGCCACCCGCCCCATACCCTGGGGTCAGAGCTGGAGTGTGAAGGACCTTGACAAGCCAGCAACGGACATTCTCCTCGGGACATTGTCGGGACAAGTGCACAAGGACTTCGAAGCTGGTCAACTAACAGTCTCTTGATTGTGTCTAGTATGGTGTGAACGTCTACTCAACCGGGTTTGTCCCTTCACTAGCTTATCTTATAAAGACTACAACAAAAAGTGTGCAACCTTCAAAACCACGTAACACTCTGAACAAGTTAACAAAATATGCACAGTTATCAATACAGAAAAAGTGAGACCAAGATAAATTAATCTCACGAAGGTACCAAAAGTCAAAAAAAGTATCGGTGGAGTTCAGTAGACAATCACACAAGAATAATACATTTTTGCGTCTGTTCCGGTCTCAGGAGGGTGTGAGCAGGGGCGGGACGGGGGTGCGGGGCATAGTCCCGAACCCGGGACATGTGTCTCTTTCAGAAACGTAGAATGATGGAAACACGGACAACACCAAGTCAGCGACTCAGGACAGGTTGAGAAAGACTCGGGCACCCGACGTCGTCCGGTCCGAGGAGACAGGAGAGATGCAGGGTCTCAAACGGGTCTCAGTACAGGTAACTCAACGACTACGTAGGTTGGGGAGTAGGAGACAGCCGGGGAAGAGGAAACGGAAGCGAGAAAGGATCGTAGTCCCAGAAAAGGCTACCCAGCCGAGAAGCATAGACCACCGGTGTCACTACCTCGAAGTCCGAGTCGTCGTCACACACGGGCGGAGTGGGAAAGAGTTCCACCACCCGTCGCACGAGTCCTCACCGACATGACTCTGCGTCGGCGGTCGGGGGCCCACCCGTACCCCACCCCGGGTCGGGACCGGCTCGGCCGTCCCTGGCACACACACACCAAGACAGGACACACACGATGAGTCTACCTGAAATCTTCCTTCCCTGTCTCCCTCCGAGAGTCTAGAGTCACTTAAGACGAAGTAAGGGCGGGGCAACCGAAGTCGGGAAGGGCAGCAGGAGTCCTTCCCATCGCCCACCCGTGCAGGTGGGAGACGAGTCGCGATGTGCACGACTCGGAAATTGTAAGACTAACAAGTACTCTGACTCGTCGAAACGAACACCTACTTTGTAAACCTAGAAAAGACTTTTAACGGATAAATACACAGGAAACACATCAAAATGAAAACCCTAAATACAAAAAAAAAATTGACTCAAGAAACATACAAATCCTATCGCTAGAATAAGACAATATATTGAAAAAAGTAATAAAAAGTGTAACAAAGTCTGAGATATAATTGATAAAATTTTGTCCACCACATTTCACTTACATCAGTCGTACTCCAGTCTATAAACATGCCAAACATGCCGAACCACACTCAAAAAAATTGTTGGACCAAATGAACAAAACTAGTCAGAATCGAGGTACGATCAAATAACAGTAGAAAAAAAAGTCAAGAGGGTCAAATAACGATGGTTGGGTAGAGGGAGGTGGGAGTACGGACGCACATGTCCGTACATTCGGACACCTGACGTCGGACGGTCCGAGGAGACGGGTACTTGACAGGGTCCGTTCTTGGGACCTCACCCGACGGTAAAGGAAGAGGACCATGACAGTATAGACACATTAGGAATCTATAAGTTTTTTCTTTTTAAGGGTTAATCGTGTTTCTTAACCGATTAAAAGGAATTCAAGGAAAGAAAAGATCTCCTATAACTTCTTTTAGTAACTACAAATTTTACAATAAAACTATACCCGATATTTTATTTTGTAAGTTTTATAAACAGTCAATAAAGTATCACTAGCTCACAAGGTTCCTAGGTTATGGTTAGTGTCACATATTAATCTATAAGGAAATCAAACGAGAAACTGACCAGTAATGAATGCATTAAATTCTTCGTCCGGGAACAAAAGTCTACACAAATTTTCGACAACTTTAGTGGTTCCCATACTACTCCATAGTTGATCCTCCTCTGGCGAAACGAAGGTCTGATAAAAGAATCTCACTCTGCGACTGTAGAAAAGTTTTCGGGGCTAATTCTCACCTCGTCATCCAACCGTCTCGGACTTGCTGCACTCCCAAGATACTTTACTCCGAGGGCCTGGTGTTCTACGTCCCAGGTGCCACACCCCTCTTGAGTCTGTGCACTGTAGCCTGTCTCGGTTAAGGGGGCCAGGAGTCTCGTGGAGACTCTGCATCGATGGAGGTCCTACGTTCCTTCGGTCTCTCTCCGTCGCTGGAAAGGTCCCAGTGTGTCCTCCCTTCGGGCCTTGCGCACGACCGCCGTCACAACGGTGCAACGGGACTTACCGACACAACAACAACGAATCAGCGAGTCAACACAGACTGAGAAACGCTGGGGTCCCTGACATCGGGTGGTCCGAGGAGACAGGTACCCTAACAGGTCCGTTCCTATGACCTCACCCAATGGTAAAGGAAGAGGTCCCCTAGAAGGGTTACGTCTCTAGTTTGGGACTAGAGGTTGTAACCGTCCGCCTAAGAAAGGTGACACGGTGGACCCTTTGGACACGAAATGAGTCAATAAATAAGTCACATCGACTTTTGACTCTTAGGCCTAACTTCCAATTAACGCTTGTAAGTAAACAGGTAATGTGTTCATTGGTAGTTTACTAGACACAACTCCAATACGCACCACTTCTTCAGTCGGTAACCGCAACAGACAAAGACATCGGTACACTAAGACAGTAAGGCAGAGAGGATCAGAAAGTTTATACGGACGGCGCACAAGATGGTTCGTCTCCACCTTCTCGACCTGAAACAGTCGCGGTGCCTCCTCAGGTCCTTCGCGTATTTGTGGACCCATCGACTTTTCTGTCTTCCACTCCTGCGCAGCGATGAAGACAAACGTGTCATAAACTTAGCCAGAATAAAAGGTAGTCAAGGAAGACTTCTGGTAGCTTACATTTGTCTTTACCGAAAAAGAGATTTCTTGACCTTTGAAAGTTTAGGTGAAGACTTTAAATTAGTCGTTAGTTAAAGAGATCGAAAGGGGGAGGAGTCTTATCAGCCACGTGGAGAAGGTCTCTTTAGTGTGAAACTGAAAACCGACAACGTCATTTACAAGGATATTAGACGGAAAAATGTTTCCCACCTTCCTTCTGAGACCTACGCCGCGGTGGAGGGACGGACAGGTCGTCTCGCGCACGAGACGCCCACCGACTCGCAGTGACGTCCTGTGCGCCAGTCCGGGACCCGGTGGACGCGAAGAAGCAAAGGCACGAGAGGTGTGACCGAGGCTGGAGAGGGGAAGTCCTCCCAGGGGAGTGCGACATCTGGTCTGTAAGGAAAAAGACAGGGACACTTATCAAGACGGGAATAATAAACAAGTAAAATACACAAAATACGTTGAGTACCATAGAAAGACTCGTCTCTGAACTTCCAAAAACAGGGACTAAAACGAAAGTCCGGTCCGAGGGACGTACCCAGAGGGACCACCGAGTCTACCGTTTCTTAGTGGACGGTCTCGTCCTTTCCGCCCAACCTAGGGACCCAGTCTTTCTAGGGGACCTCCCCCTTTACCGTCGGACGAGGGCATAAGAACGGACCCCTTGGGGTACCTACGTCCTCGGACCACCCGATGTCAGGTGCCCCAGTGTTTCTCACCCTGGGTTGAATGGCTCATTTGTCTGTTGAGCGACGTGCACCAACAGACCCCCTGTCACTTGGGAGACCAGACCCGTGACTGAGGAAGTCCCCCGCCCGGTCATTGATGGGACGGGTCGTGGAGCGGTCNCCAAAAGGTCCACCTTTTCGGTGAGTGTACACTCTCCGAGGTTCGACCCTGTTTAGGCCTTGGACTTCAGTGCAAGTCCTCCACTCCCTCGTCCACGGCTGACGGGTCGTGAAGGACACGCCTTGGGCCTTGGTGGCCCGGGGGAAGAGACCCAAGGCACACGACCCACGTCCGGGAAGGGTTAGACCGGACCGAGGCTAAAGTTCCGAGGAAGGACGGTGACAGAAGAGGAGTTAGGGGAGGTCCTGTGTAAGGGGGGGGGGTGGCGGTGGAGGGTCCTGGAGGGTCCAGTAAGAGTCTCCTGGACTAGAGACTGTAGGGGCCCTTCTGGACCTAGATTTTACGATAAAGGGAGACGCAGACCGACTTCTCGAAATTGTAAACACGTATTAGCGTGGGAGTACTTCGGAGTGGAAGGGAAATCTTTAGACAGGTCTGTGACGTCAGCTACCATACCTGTGTTTTAGTTCAGTTCCTCTTACTCCGACAGGATTCCGGCCAGTGGATCACCTCTTCTTTTACCGTTGGGTGAGGTCATAAGAACGGACCTCTTAGGGTCCCTGTCGCCTCGGACCATTCGACGGCAGATACTTCAGCGTCTCAGCCTGTGCTGACTTCGCTGAATCGTCCCAGTGGACCCCGCACCGCTCTCCACCCGAACCTCAGCATCGGCTGGGCATGGGCCCCACGTCTCAGCAGGGAACACGGGCGGCTGCAGAAAGCTTCGTGCAGTGTAGTCGCTCATTCGTGTCCGACTCTTTGCGATTCCATGGCCTATAGCACGCCAGGCCTCCCAGTCCATCACCAACTCCCGGAGTTACTCAAACTCATGTCCATTGAGTTGGTGATGGCATCCAACCATCTTATCCTCTGTCATTCCCTTCTCCTCCTGCATTCAATCTTTTCAAGTGAGTCAGCTCCTCGCATCAGGGGCCAAAGTACTGCAGTTTCACGTTTAGCATCAGTCCTTGCACTGAACCTTCAGGACTGATTTCCTTTAGGATGCACTGGTTGAAACCTTAGCTGCCTCCTTCTCTCCAACACCCGCGGGAGGATGGAATGTCACCCGGCGTGCATCTATGACATGCTCTGAAACGCCCCCATCTCGTGAACAGGCCCTGTCTGCTCATCTCTGACCCCAGGGGGCAAGTGAACATGCTCAGAGAGTGTGGACGGTCAAGCACTTGAACAGGCCTCTGACCACAGACCCTCCAATGCAGACACAGTGGCTCGGGGATGGACTTCTCCCGGTCTGGGTCCACGGCCCTCCCCTGTTCTGCTGGTTTCTGGAGGGCTCACGTTCAGGGGTCTCTGAGGCCCGCTCCCCCTCCCCGGGGCTGCCGTAGCCTCTGCTTCACTCTGGTCTCAGGAGCAGGGCCACTGAGCAGAGGAGACAGGGAAGCCCGCTCATCCTTCCAGGCCCGGAGCAGACAGCGCGCTCCCCGAGGGCCTGGACGGGGCGGGCGGAGGGAGCACCCAGAGAGCAGGAGCCAGTGCTCCCCACCAGCAGGACCACTGCGCGCCCGTCTCCGGTGGGAGCTGCACCTCCGAGAAGGCACGGGACACAAAAAGACACACACACAGGTACACACACACACACACACACACACACACACACACCGATACACACAGACACAGAGATACACACAGACTCACACAGACACAAAGATACACAAAGACACACACATACACACACACAGACAAACACAGAAACACACACAGACACATGTACACACACAAAGACACACACACAGGTACACACACACACACAAAGATACAGGCACACACACAGACACAAAGATACACACAGACTCACACAGACACAAACACAGACACACAGAGACACACACACTCAGAGACACAGACACACAGAGACACACACACACAAAGATACACAAAGACACACTCACACATACACACACACAAACACAGAAACACACACAGACACGTACACACACAAAGACACACACACACAGACACAAAGATACACACACACAGATACACAGACACACACACACAGACACAAAGATACACAGAGACACACACAGACACGCACAGAGACACACACACACACAGAGACACACACACATAGGCAGTCACAATCAGCCTTTTATTTGTGGACTTTTGCCAAGGTCACTTGGGGTTCCAGGCTCTTCGCAGAGATTGGGGAGAGCCGTGAGGAGCACCGGGGGGCCCCCACGACCTCGTCACGGCGAGCAGAAGCGGCCACAGAACAGGATGGCCCCGGTGTTGCCGTGCTGGATGAAGAAGAGGAAGGGGCGGTCGGCACAGAACCGGGGCACGACACTGAGGGAGCGCATCATGACCACCGCCCCTGTGGCAGCCGCGGCCTCCGTGCCCTCCTCGGTGACCTCCACGAAGGACTTGTGCACGACCTTGGACAGGTGCAGTTCTCGGCGGGACGACATCCCTCTGAAGTCAGCCTGGGCCTCCTCGAAGGCGTCGGTCATTCCCAGTTCTTGGAGGACACGCTCCATGTCGTAAGTCTCCTCCAGGGTGAACCGGGGAAGAAACACCTCCACCTCCTCCTCGTCCATCGCATCCGGCTTCGTCCACGCAACGAATTTCTCGTAGGTCAGGGCCTTCTCCACCTGGAGGAGAAGGTAGAAGATCTCAGGGTCTGCAGCAGCGCTGCCCCAGGGACAGTCTGCTGTGACCCACACACCGCGCCCTGCAGGCCACACACGAGTTCCCGGAGCCCAGTGCCCAGCAGAGATCGGGACGAGACCCCAGGCCACAGGGCCACAGATGCCTGGTTACCGTGTACACGTCCGTGCTTTCACTGGGCAGCAGGATGCCTTTGTTGGATCTACAGGTAGTCGTCTACTTACCTATTCTTTCGACACCATGTATATGTGTTACCTCATAATGAGTCGGCAATTTTTCTTAAGTAAACTTAGTCAAGACTACTCTACCTACTTTGACCTCGGCTAATATGTCTCACTTCATTCGGTCTTTCTTTTTGTGGTTATGTCATATGATTGTGTATATATACCTTAAATCCTTCTACCGTTACTGCTGGGACATACGTTCTGTCCCTTTCTCTGTGTCTACACATATTACCTGAAAACCTGAGTCTCCCTCTCCCTCTCCCACCCTACTAAACCCTCTTACTGTAAGATTGTACATATGATAGTACATTCTTAACTTAACGGTCAGATACAGACTACGTCCTGTGTCGTACGAACCTTGACCACGTACCCCTACTGGGTCTCTCTACAATACCTCTCCCTCCACCCTCCCCCCAAGTACAAACCCTTGCGTACATTCTTAATTTCTAAAATTTTAATTTTTTTATTTTATTTTATTTTTTATTTTGTAAAATTTAGAATTTTTATTTATTTATTTATTTTTATCAGATTTGTTATTTTTTATTTATTTATTTATTTTCTCGTCTCTGAAATGAAACGGTTGTTTCCAGGTAAATCAGTTTCGACACCAAAAAAGGCTATCAGTACATACCTACACTCTCAACCTGATATTTCTTTCGACTCGTGGTTTCTTATCTATGAAAACTTGATACCACAACCTCTTCTGAGAACTTTCAGGGAACCCGTCGTTCCTCTAGGTTGATGAGTCAGGATTTCCTTTAGTCAGGACTTATAAGTAGTCTTCCTAACTACGACTTCGACTCTGAGGTTATGAAACCGGTAGACTACGCTTCTTGACCGAGTGACCTTTTCTGAGACTACGACCCTTTCTAACTTCCGTCCTCCTCTTCCCCTGTTGTCTCCTACTCTACCAAACTACCATAGTGACTGAGTTACCTATACTCAAACTCGTTCGAAGTCCTCAACCACTACCTGTCCCTTCGGACCTCACGACGTCAGGTACCTAAGTGTTTCTCAGTCTGTACTGACTCGTTGACTTGACTTGACTCGTCACTACTCGGTTTGTATCTCCTGTTTCGTGTTTTTAAGATGACTCTTGTCACAAATTAACTCAAATTAATCTGATACCTGAAAAATTCCCTGAATTACCTCTATTGCTACTTCTATAGTCAACCCTATTTTAACCGTCTTCTCGAAATTTAGGTTGGATTTATAAAAATTTTCAACTAAGGTAACTGTTGACTTCTTGTAATTCACTATAAGTTTGGTCTTTTATAGGGTCACACCATAAGATACTTTTAGACCCTTCTCCCTGAAGGTACTACCAGGTCACCAATTCTTAGACGGAGCGTTACGTCCCCTACCCCCAAGTTAGGAATCGGTCCCTTGATTCTAGGTTGTACGGTCCCTTGTGCAGATGACGTGGGGAAGTGGAGTTAATCTCGGGTACGGGACGTTGCTTCAAGGGTGTACGGTGTTGATTCTGGGTTGTTTCGGTTTCTTTATTCAAGTACAAAAATTTTTCTAGACCCTTTTCTCTTCTTTCCACAATCGGACATGACCCACGATAACTGTGTTGACTAGAGAAACCATTGTCTAAACTTTAGAGTCAAGGATAACGTTTGAATGGTAAACATTCACAAAATCCATTTGAAACGTTTATCTTTAAAAACGAACTTCAACTGAACCGGACACAACGAAATTGAAGACTCTCTTGACTTAACTATCTAGGGGTTTGGTACTAAAATTTTTTAGTCTGATCCACTGGTAACGGTAAGGGTGTAACTACGTCTGTCTTGAACCGTACTTAGGGAGATCCCTTACAGACCCACGGTCGAGACGGTAGAATGGTGATCACCCGTCTGTGTCGGGAACCAAGACTCCTTTGGAAACATAGAGTCTCCCCTTAATCCCAGTTGTTAAAGTCCCCGTCAAGGAAAGTGACGAATTAGGTTGGACCGACTGAATTGCTATACTTGACGTATAAATGACGAAGACAGGGGACTCGTGACTCGGTGGTGGAAGTGAGATTTCCATCACGGTGGACCATTAATTGACACTTTATAACTCACCGGCCACGGACTGGGCTCACAAACACGGTTCGTTTTCAAAGTGAACTCCAAAAAAAAGAGAAAAAAAGAGAGAAAGTGACGGTCAAACATACACACAAAAATTCATAATTGAGAGTACTTTCGTGTACGGATAAATTTTAAGGGTCTGCTACTCAGTCTGAGCAAGTCGCTCCAAGGATCTCTCAGTGTACTACACCAAACTACTTTGAAGTGGAATACTTTTTCCAACTTCTTTTTTTTTAGTCTTTTCGAGTAAACCTAAATATACATATATACATATAAATTAATATGTGTATATAAACACACACATGTGTTTATGTGTGTATATTTATATTAATCACGTGTATATGTAGAATAATGTATACGTACGTATATAATATGTATATTAAAACGTATATATACATTCTCTGTCTTTCTGTTTATGTATGTCTTTAAAAATTTAGGGAAACGAAAACGAGGAAAAAAAAAGGAGACATCTACAATTTTTCAGACCACGAGGTTATCGTGTACGAAGACACATTTTTCTCTTTCGTTGTCGGGATACCGGTACGTTCAGTAGGTACCTGAAATCGATAGGTATAGATGGAGGACCTAATTATCGTCACTCACATCTGTAGAACTAAGGTTACATTATTTCTGTATCGAAATAACTCTGAATCCTATATATTTAACAAAGTGAGGTAATAGGACGATTATATCAAATCCGAATAGATCTAGAGATTTTTGTAGAGATAAAATTAGGTATCAAAAGAAGTTTCGTCAAATTACGAAGTACCATATTGATTGTATATGACAATTGAACTTGTTATATCTCCTACCGAAAAACAGTCATTAAGATTTGGTATCGTCCAAAAATTTTAAAAGGATATATTAAAGAGTTTTACGTTTGATTAAGATCCTCATAAAAACCTTACGTTTCCGAATAAACGATTACTTGGGATCGATATCCATCCTGACCTAGAAAGGAATACTTTTACACGATTAACGTCTTATTATACATAAGACTTTTTCGTGGAGTTTACTCACACCTGTCTTCAGTTTCTCCGTGTCAAGGACTCTTTCCTTTTAAAAGAAGTTTTATAACTCCCAGGTGTGTAAAATTTCTGATAGAACCACAAAATTTTATGGTGTCTCCTTCATTGTGATTGATTTAACTGTCGTAGTTAAGTAAGTAAAGTCCTTGTAAATAACTCTTTGATGATAAACGGTCTATGATGATCTCAGATCTCTGAGTTTCTTTTCGTATAATGTCAAAGTGGGTGTTCATGAGGGTCACACTCTCGACTCTCAACGTATTCGTTTGACAATGTCAAGTCCTTACACCTTTCATGATACTTTTGTGTCCACGTCTTTACTGATTGAACCAGATTGTCTTAAACTATTTTGAAGTGACTCCTCCACTGTGTACTAGGTCTAGAAATATCTATTCATCCTTTACTGAACAAATTTTTAATCATTTCGTCTCTAAAATTTTTTAATACTCTCAACCTTTCCTCAACTTTCTCTTTCCGAATAGTTTCCGTATTAAATAATCATCCGGTTTGTCCGGACATGATCCCTCGGAACTGACATGGTAAGTAAACGTAGAAATAAGACCTGATTAGATCTTGGACTGGCACAAGGTCTCCCAGACATTGGTCCCTTTCTACTTTCGACCATCATTAGATCCGAGGGAGAGTAAATAAATGAATTTTACGAATAACTACCGTTCAAACGTTATCCTTGACTCTAAAGTTTAGACAATGGTTTCCCTAGTTAACACAGTTATTGTGAATCATGTCAGATTGTTTAAAAAGAAAGAGAGGACAATAAACAGAGACAGAAACAGTAGAACAAAGAAAGAGACTTAGAAAGAGAGAGAGAGAACGAGTCTAAGAGAGTAGAGATCCGGGTTTACTGAGAGGAGACTTCTGACCATGGCGAAAGGTCATCTGTCATGTCAAATGTGTGGTGGTACAGATCAAGATGGATCTGAATTACGGTAACGACTTAGATTTAGGGTCTTAGAGTCTTCCCTTTCAGAAATAGACGGGATTGACTAGGTCACGAGGCACCAGACCTACCTTATTGTTACATGTTGTACTCAGGATCTTTGTCTGAAGAAAACTTGCTCTCCTGTAAAGGTCTCAACAATCCAATACCTGACTGGTAGTCGGGTTTTCAACAGTTGACATTATACCGTTGAGATGAAATCTACGAGGTTTCCCTAGAGTCTCACAACATGTAGTACCAATGCAAAGAGGGTTACGACCAGACGGAAACGACTCCAACAGAAGATACTGAAAAGAGAGATAATGATGATGATAAAGATCTCACAAACGTCCTTTTTTTTTTTTTTTTCTTTTACTACGACCGTACAGACGACGACGACGACGATTCAGCGAAGTCAGCACAGGCTGAGACACGTTGGGGTGTCTGCCGTCGGGTAGTCCGAGGGGGCAGGGACCCTAAGAGGTCCGTTCTTGTGACCTCACCCAACGGTACAGGAAGAGATTACGTACTTTCACTTTTCACTTTCACGTCGACGAGTCAGCACAGGCTGAGAATCGCTGGGGTTCCTGACGTCGGATGGTTCGAGGAGGGTACTCTAAAAGGTCCGTTCTCATGACCTCACCCAACGGTAACGGAAGATCCTTCCACGTAAAGAAATTCTAAAAAAATTATACCTGGTAAAAAACTTTAGAAATTAAACAATGTTATAACGAAGATGTAACCTTCCGTTTCAGGATGGGTGTCCTAGTGTTCCCTTCAGGGATCCTTCCACATAAAGATATACTTCTTACTACCCGACCCAGTACTTTGGACCCAAGTAGGAAGAAGGAGTACCAATGATGGAAGTTAATTCATTTCTTCCGGTTAATATAATCCCCAATTCACACTACGTTTTTAATATGTCTTGACCTTTAGTAGGGAAACCTTCGGTTAGTGAAGGACACCAGACTTGGATTCTTGATTCAAAGTTTTTGAAGACTCGAAACATATATTCGTCACCAACACTTATTGACCTTAAAGAGGGTTGTATAAAAATGGTACCTTTCTACTACGTCGACCACCATATTCGCCTAGGAATTCGAGATAAAATAAAGACAAAATAAAAATAAGAGTTTAAGGAATCAAAGGAGTATAGTTTCGTCCAGTATACTTTCACTTGAAAAGTGATCCTGAACTCAAGGAAACACCTTTAATAATCATTTAGTGAAACCAGGTTGTAAAGGTATCTGTACAACATAGGTCTGAATTATTTGTTAAGACTTGGTGCAGATTTAATCAGGTTGGAACATCATTGTTTCCATTGAGATCGACAAGATTATTTATTTGAGGTTTCGTAGTCACCAAATAACGAGTGAGTGAGTTTTGGGATTTACTCACAGGGACTAACGGTTTACCGAAAAGAGGTACAAAGTCTCTCGACTAGAGCAAGGTGGAACACCAAGGTGGTACAAGGTGTTTATCAAAGGTTCCAGTGGTACTTTCTCCTTTCTTACATCTCGTAACGTACACCCTTAAGACGTACCCGGTTCGGATTTTGACCACCTGTGATAAAGGTAGATAGGTATAAGTTAAGTGGGTCAGTATACCGATACGTGTTCACGATCCGACGTAAGCCGCGTTCTTCTTACTCTGTATTTATCTCACTTTCGATAGATCAAAGAAGTGTTTCACAAATATTATAAATGGAACATTACATTATTAATTTTAAATATTAATTATTATTTTTACACACTCGAATAGATTATATTTGACTTTTAGTGAACGGGTTTAAGTAATGTAAGTCACATATCTATTTAATGATACAGTTTCGTGAGGAAGACGATACGACGATAAACATTAAGACTATTTGTAATTCATCGAAGTTTTTTACGAACGTCGTGAACCTGTAAATTAACTCTTAACCCAAGACATAAGACCCGAACGCACATCTATAGGTTTTTATCTTTATCTTTACACGACGACGACGACGACGACGATTCAGCGAAGTCAGCACAGGCTGAGACACGCTGGGGTATCTACCGTCGGGAGGTCCGAGGGGGCAAGGACCCTAAGAGGTCCGTTCTTGTGACCTCACCCAACGGTAAAGGAAGAGGTTACGTACTTCCACTTTTCACTTTCACTTCAACGAGTCAGTACAGGCTGAATCGCAGGGGTACCTGACGTCGGGAGGTCCAGATTCAAACTCCTTTACACGATGATAAAAGGGTACTTCAAGGAACGAAATTTGTTTTGATGCAATAAGTAACAAGAAACAACATATTTCCCCTATGATGATCTTTAACAGTTATTTCTATGAAGTATTAAGAATTTCACTATTTTTTTAGTAATAAAGATAAGAATTTCACTCTTTTTTAGTAATGAAGATTTCGTATTAACCCGAAGGAACCACTGAGTCTACCATTTCTTAAGAGGACGTTGCGCCCTCTGGACACAACCTAGGGACCCAAACCTTCTAGGGGGCCTCCTCACGTACCGTTGGGTGAGGTCATAAGAACGGACCTCTTTGGGGTGCCTGTCTCCTCGGACCTCCCGATGTCAGGTATCCCAGAGTACCTCAGTCTGTACTGACTCACGGATTCGTGTGTCGTGTGTGTTTCGTATTAATGACAAAATCAACGGTGACACGGCTAATAATGTAAGACGAGTTTAACTACTATCATATATAAGAGAGTAAGACGAAACATTGTAATAACCTATTTTCATCATAGTAAAGTCTTTAAAGAGATAAGAAATCAAAATCATCAATTTGTATGAAGAAATCTAAAAATCCAAGATAAAAAAGATGACTAAAGAACATCTTTTAATACTGTTTAATTAAAACTTCAACCTCTTTCTCCGTTACATTTTGATACAGAGTCAAAGAAAAACGAAAAATAGTCCAGATCAGGGACCTAAAAATAGACATGGAGATTAATGTCAGAGACCTCCTTCACAAATACCAAACTTAGGATCTTTTTCAACAGTCTACTTTAGACCCCTTGTGGGTTCCTTATTGTGTTATGGCGTCTCAATTATACTAACTACTATAGTATCGAGTAAAACTCGTCTACAGTTTTCTTCCTTTTAGTTCGACGGGAACATGTATGACTTGGGAACAAGTGAATTATCTTCTGGAAAAATTCGTTTAACTTTAATTATCGTTCACAAGTCACCCAATCCACTACCCGTAAGTCTAACGAAAACCTGAAAGTTCTCTTTTTTTTTAGTATTTTTAGTCTTAAAGATCTTTTCAACGAAAATATATATATATTATCGAATAATCAAAAGAACACGATATAAACTGACGTTACAAATTAAACCGTGACGACTTATCTAAAATTATTCCTTTTCAAAGAAAAATCTTTGTCTTGGTCTAGACACTGTGAGATTTTTAAAGTGTACGTAGATTAGAACTTTCACACACCCATCGAAAAATTATTTAACGGTTTACTTCAGGGTGAAACGTTGACACACGACTGACCCTCTCCTGTCTCATCCACCATGCAAATTTGTTACATTCGTACATGTTCCCCGAAGGGTCCACCGCGATCACCATTTCTTGAGCGGAAGGTGTCCTCTGTATTCTTTATGTCTAAACTAGGGACCCAGCCCTCCTAGGGACCTCCTCCTTTACTGTTGGATGAGGTCATAAGAACAGTCTTCTTAGGGTGTCTGTCTCCTCGGACCGTCCGATGTCAGGTATTCGGTGTTTCTCAGCCTGTACTGACTTCGTTGAATCGTACGTGTATGTTTATTAAACCCCTTTCATTGTCTTTTATGAATATAGACTTAAGTCACTGTCTTCTAGACATCAGAGAAACGGTTTAGTTGGGACACGACTTAGTCTAATAAAAGAGATAAATTTAACATCATACGTAACTGGTAGAGAGGGGGTGGGGGTGATTTTTGCCTATTTAGGTAAACTGAATTTAACATTGGAACGTCTAAATAGAATTAGAATTGAAGAGTTTAACGGACACTTTAGACAAGTGGCCGTCGAAGTTACAGGGAGAGGACTCGTCCGAGAGTGTGGTGAAACCCCTTGCACCATATCGTACACCACCACCATCAAATCAGTAAGTCAGTATAAACTGAGAAACGATGGAGTACTTGACATGCATCGGAGACAGGTACCCTAAAGGGTCCGTTCTTATAACCTCCCCCAATGGTAAAGGAAGAGGTCCCCTAGAAGGACTGGGTCCCTAACTTGAGTACAGAGGACGTAACGTCCACCTAAGAAATGGGGACTCGGTAGTCTTTTCAGGAAAAATGAGGATGAGTTTTCACTAAGATCCTTTCATTCTTCAGGGTGTATTCCCTTTTCATGACCAAGAAAGAATTTCATAGACTCCTTAAAGAATGAAAACTTTGACGTACAGGAGGGTACGAACTACGAATGACTACTTGACAGTCCGGAAACGTCCACCTTCTACAATACAGACCGTCGTACTCACGTATGGAGGATAAAGTTAAATTTTACTTTTTGAGTATTTGGTAACAAAAATAATTTGTGTGTGTGTGTGTGCTCACATAAAGTGTCTTTCTGAAATGAACCTAAAAGAAATTTTATGGGTATCTTATGTATCTTGAATAATGGCTAACGAAATTAAATCGAATTTCTTGTTTTCCCTCGTTTTAGTGAAATCTGTGACACAGAGTAAAATTTACCTTGTGCCGTACAATCTTAAATTAAGACTTTTTTTTTTTAGGAACGTACAACAGTTTAAATTTACGTAAACATAAAAATTGAACCACTAAAGTTGTCAGAAATCGTCGTCAGTCGTTTCAAATGATACTCCCTGGTCATTTATAAAACCCGAAACGTTTGGTGGCCGGAGACAATGTTGGTGAGTTGAGACGTAAACATCACTCTTTTGTCGACATCTGTTGTGTCTTTGTTTACTTGTTCTGATACTAAGGGTTCTTTACATAAACGATTTTGTCTGTCACCGGACCTAAAACGAGTGTCCTGTAGTGAACAGTTTGGGAATAGGAACCATTGAGTGAAGAACACAATCGATTAAGAAAAGGAGTATCTCTAAGAATCTTTGACAAAAGTTCAATAGTACAATCGAAAAATAGACTTTATACCTGTACTTTATAACAAAGGAGAGTAAACAAAACTTCTTATACTGAGTATACGAGTTGACTTGTCTGGTGTCTGGACAATAAAAGAGACTCGGAACGACTCCGGTCACTCCCGGACCTCCTTGACCTTTTATTCAAGTAGACAGTTGAACGTTCACTTCTTACACTTCGTTCTTGTGCCTCGAAACCAAGGTGTTCGACGAGGTAAATTCTCCTACGACGACTCTCCGAATTACAAGACATGATGACCCGTGTCAGAACTTTTATTATTGGATGAAAAGGACTCGTTACGGTCGAGACTTCCTCCTACTACAGATGTTTACTCCGGAGTATTTTCTTATATTAATTTGTGACTACGAGGAGCCTCACTTTCTCGAAACTCTATTACTGACGTCACCGTGCCTAACATGGTTTCTCTTGTTCTACAGTGTTAATATATAAACGTCCAACTAAATTAGACTGTCCTAAGAATCGTTGTCACTTGAACCAGACAGACACGTAGTGTTGTGTCGGATACACAAGATGTTTACTTCGAGATAAATAGAAAATGTTTCAACGTATACAGTTAATCACTTGAAGAATTAGATCGACCTGCGAGAATAGTCACCTACAGGTCGCATTCAGAAGTAAACGACACTGAACCGGAAACATTCAGTAGGAAAAATAATTTAATTTAAGAAATTTTTTAAGAAATACATTCACCTAAAGAAAGTAATAAACAGAAAACTTACAAAACAGTACGTTTCAAGATTAATAGGATAGAAAACTTCATAAAGATCGTCTACTTAATCGTCGATCAACCAACGTAACAAGGAGTGTCAATTAGTTTCCCTATCTACCTACCCGATATAGTCTTCAGTCGTTTGATCCCAAGAACCCGGTTTAGGTCGGGTGATGGTGGTCAAAACACACTGGAAGTTCTATTCTTAGTAAAAATGTGAAGATTTACCGACTTTTTTATAATTTTTCTCCTAAAAAATGATCACTTTAGACATACTATATGTTTTAGTCACAAGTGTTAATTTTAATATGACCTTGTGTCAGGGTGAGTGAAAAAAAAACCGTTTTTAGATAACGATGAAAATACGATATTGGAGTATCTACCCCCAAATGTCACCTCTGCCATTTTCGTTGTTACAGAATCAATTAGAGACCGGGAAATCTTTTTGTCGGACAGACGACACCTGACTTACTCGAAAGTATAAGGGAAGGTTAAAAATTAAAATTTGACTGAGGATAGTAGAAGGAAAAGGTTAAGGGTGAAACCGAAACTAAAACCCTCACCCTCCATAATTATCTATCTCCGTCCTCGAGTCGGAATCCAGGGGTTAAAACCTATACTGTTACGTGGAATCATTTGAAAGTAGAGATAGGACACTTTATAACTTAAGTTGAATCTATAAGTAACTAGTTTTACGGATTGTAAATAGTTCACGAAATTTTAATATTTCGCAACGTGAATACAACAGAGGAAACTGGGATATGTGATCACATAAAGAAAACTTCCCCTCTTTTGACTCCAAATTCATACAAGTGATTGAAAGGTTGTGAGTACCTTGATTCTTCTCAGACCTCTCGTCTGAACTTCGGATTGAGACTTAGAAGACAATAAAGATGTGACGATGGGACGGAGTCCTTCATTCTGTCTGGGTTTTTAGACACTAGTCTGTCAATAAGAATAGACTTTGAGTACGTGTTTCGAGTACACTTTCCGTGGACCCGTTCTCTAAGAAGAGAGAAGGAACAACGGACTGAAATTTGGACATTTTAGACCCTGAAGGATCGGAGGTTTTGACACTCTTTATTTAAAGACAGTAATTATTCGGTGGGTATGATACCATAAGGTTTATCTAATCTTGTCTGGTGAGAGTTTGTCGTCGGTCTCACTAAATAAAGATCGTATAGAGTGGGATTTTAATAGAATAAATAATTAACTATCGAGTCAACTATTTCTTAGGAGGACGTAACGTCCTCTGGGGTCAAGCTAAGGACCTCACCCTTCTAAGGGACCTCTTCCCATCCGATGGGTGAGGTCATAAAAACACGAAGGGAACACCGAGTCGACCATTTCTCAGACGGACTCTATTCTCTCTGGACCCAAGCTGGGGACCCAACCCTTTTAGGGGACCTTTTCCCTTTCACATGGGTGAGGTCATAAGACCGGAACCGCAGTGTTTCTCAGTCTGAGTTGACTCGTTGAAAGTGAAAGTACCAAGGAATGATAGATGTAATGAGGTTATTGAAAAGACTACGTTCTTAAACGGGTACAAAAAGTGGTTGTGGATCTTGTGACGTACCGTAAACCATGTGTGATGTATTTACAATTTACCCACTTATACAGTACACACACCGAAAACTTTACAAAAAAAAAAAAAGGAAAAAATTTTATATAAGAAGGAACAACCACTAACCTGTTCCGTAAAAAAGTAGGTTTTTTTTTTTTTTTTCGGTACTATACGGTCTAAACAGTTATTTCCACTTTCACTTTCACTTCAGCGAGTCAGCATAGCATCTATTCTTTATTTAACTTGTATTCTACATTTTTAACACTTAAGTTGGACCTATTCGAGACATCCCTACATCTAACAAGTGTCATTAGTATTTATAGAAGTGGACATTTGTAGCAAAGGTATTATAGGTAGACTTCAGAGTCGAAACGTCGCAACACCAGAGAGTGCTAAGGTTCCGTTACCCCTATGTGTTCACAGAATTTAAAGGTTGATAGGGAAAAAGTTCTATCTCGTACTTTCATAGACTAGTCTTTCGACTCTTCGCGATATCGACTCTTCGATGATACTACCAAATTGAGGAAACTCCGTTTACATAAAAGTGACGGGGGTTATAATTGTTATCGGTAGTCTCAGTAGTCACCATTCCCCCTCATAGAATTTAAGATAATACGCACACGTACCCACCTATCTAATTTTTGACATAAATTTGGGAGAAACTCACTGATAAGGAACCACCGAATCTACCATTTCTTAGACGGACGTTACGTCCTCTGGGTCGAGGTCATAAGAATGGACCTCTAAAGGTTCCTGTTTTCTAAGACCGCCCAATACCAGGTACCCCAATGTCTCTCAGTCTGTATTGACTCACTCATTGTGAAAGGATATCGGACGGTCCGAGGAGACAAGTACCTTAAGAGGTCCGTTCTTATGATTTCATCCATCGGTAAGGGAAGAGGTCTCCTAGAAGGTCTGGGTCCCTAGTTTGAGCCAGAGGCCATGACGACCGTCTAAGAAATGGTAGACTCGGTGGCCCCTTCGGGAGAAAGTGAACTTATCACAGTAATTTATTTGACTTCTAGGATATTGAGGTGTCATGGGATCTTTGTGGTCTAGACTTGACTCATTTCAGTAATATTTTACGGAAAATCAAGTTCTTTTACGTTGACATAGTTCACGATGTCATCAATTCTCCCTACCACAAAATCATTACATACCGAATCAACATTCCACATGTACTCCTACCTCAACTTAATACGCACTCTGTACCACTAAATTACTTGGTACCCTTCGTGTAAAGAAAGTTCCCCCGTTATACACGAACAATATAAAATAGTCCTTTGAATTTTTCCTATAAAGACCTTTATTAGGTATAGTTGATATGGTCTCACCCTAGTCGGATCTCTTCTCAACACACCAACTTTATCAGTTATGTCTCAAGTGACGACTCTATGTGAAGTCGCACGTACTAAAACTATTTAAGAAGACAGTCCTAGTAAGATTCCATCTTGACACTTGAACTAGAGTCTTCAGAACTCCGGAAAGAAGTAAAATATATATATATATATAAAAAAAATTTGTACCCGGTGAAAAAAAACAACAACAAATCAGAATTCAGATAGCTTAAACCATGTCATAACGAAGACAAAATACAAAACTAACCAACACTCCATACACCCTAGGATCGAGGGGGAGGTCCCTAGTCTGGGGATGTGGAACGTAACCTTTCGTTTCGGAATTGGTGACTTGACCGGTCATCTCAAGGAGTATAAGTAAGGTAGGTCCGGGTACTATATGCATGACGAGTGGACAGCTAGAAACTGTTACCACACCGATAGGGGTACAAGAGAGATTAAAAAGAAGGAAATAGACGATGGTCATAAAGAGTAACGTGCGATGGACCTTAAAACGTTAAAGGTGACATGGGACTTTAGTCAATGAAAAAAAAGGGGTTTTAGTGAATAATTTACTTTTACAGACTCTTGTACGAGCCATACCACAAACCGTACCTCTTATTTGTTTACATGAAGAAAGAACAATGAATTTTAGAAACGATCAACAGGATCTTCTCTATCATGTCAAGTGTAATTACTCATTTACCGAATATGGTCGTCCTATAAACGAAAATTTTCTACGGATTCATTTATGTCAAAAATTTCTTTCTTTACCAAGAAATTATCTTCTCAGATACAAACAAACAAAAAATTTGTACAACCATCTGTTCTATAAGACCCCTTTCTCCAGTAAAAGTGTGAAGATTTTTTGTGATATATCCGTTTAAGAAGAGGACGAATACGTTTCCGGACTGATGCAGTGGTTTTAATGATTTAATGTCAATGATATTGATCTCCACCATTGACCTAGTGTCGGAAGGGGACTGTTGATTTACGTACCTGGTTTCATACATACGTGTTTCATCTTCCGAAAAAAAAATTCAATCGTTCTTAGGTTAAAGTAACAGTAATACTGGTAACACGGTTTACCGAACATTTTATTTTATTTACTCTAGATGTCGTGGATCGTTCGATTCTGTTGGGTGTTAAGTAGTAAGGAGACACTTTGATGTGAGACTGCCAGAGTTTTACTCCCGCTCTCTCCTAATCAAGACTGGAAGGCGACTAGTCTTGCTTCACAATAAGAACTAGAGTGAAGTGACCAAAGACTGATCGTATCGTAAAAAAACATAACAGAATAAAAAGACAGAAGTATTTAGTTTCGTTCTTAGAGTTCTCTATGTCCTGGACGAAGGAACGACATTAAAGTGTGACTTTTAAGGAAACCGCCGGTAATCTCCTAAACATGGACTTGTTTATCCGTTTATTCGACTTTGAGGTCATGAAACCGGCGGAGTACGCTTCTCGACTGAGTAACCTTTTCTGAGACTACGACCCTCCCTAACCCCCGTCCTCCTCTTCCCCTGCTGTCTCCTACTCTACCGACCTCCCGTAGTGCCTGAGCTACCTACACTCAGACTCACTTGAGACCCTCAACCACTACCTGTCCCTCCGGACCGTACGACACTAAGTACCCCAGCGTTTCTCAGCCTGTGTTGACTCGTTGACTTGACTTGACTTGACTCCGAGATCCATGTTTGACGATTAAGGTACTTTAGAGGTCTCTTTACATAGTGGTAACCCAGAACCCGTCTCAAACTTTTTACGCAGTACTCAAGTAGTGACGGGTGAAGGTATAAGATGTAAATGGTAAGTCACTACGACACAGTTTTTTCATGGTTCTCCACTATTCACTCCTCTCTCGTCATCTCCGGTCTGAAAGAATAACCTGATCTTAACGAAATGTTACAACCCAAGTAAAGACGACGTGTTGTAGTCCTTAGTCGACATACATACATACACATACATATATATATATAAGGGGAGAGTGAATTCGGAGGGAGGGTGGGGGTAGGATGGGGAGATCCAGTAGTGTCTCATGATACGACTCGAGGGACGCGACGCATCGTCGAAGGCAATCGATAGACAAAGTGTGTAGCACACATATGTGCAGTCACGATGAAAGAGGTAAACAGGAGGGGAGAAAGGGAGTGACGCAGGTAGTCAGGTAGGAGAGACAGACCCGGAACTAAGGACGGGACGTTTATATGTGTGATGACGATTGGAGGCCACTATACAGAACTAAACCTTTATCGGGAAAGTGGGATATACTGACACACTTGGCTCTTTTCGTAGATCGGACACGCATAGTAGGCTTCGTATATGTTATACTATAAGTTTCCTTGTCCCGGTGTACAACGGCACTAATAAAAATCAGTGAACTTATAAGTTCGTTTATTAAATTTCTTTGATGGCTTCCAAATCCCCTCCCCCAGAAAAACCGAAGAGATTAGGTAAAACTGTATTTTACTGTCGTCTAAAATAAACCCGAAGGGACCACCGAGTCTGTCATTTCTTAACGAACGTTATGTCCTCTGGACCCAAACTAGGGATCCAGTTCTTCTAAGGGACCTCTTCTCTTACCGTTGGGTGAAGGCATAAGAACGGACCTATTAAAGTACCTGTCTCCTCGGACCTCCTGATGTCAGGTACCCCAGCGTTTCTCAGACTGTGCTGAATCATTACTTTGTTGTTATGCGTGTATGTGTACACATACATGTATATAATTATACATATAAACACATACATGTTGCGTAGAGTGTACAAGTCTCTTCAGAATAAAAATAGGAACAGTGAGAGTGTCGAAGGTTGTCTGATTGTCTGTATGGTTGGACGGTACGAGACAATTACCGGTTAGGTGAACCATGAGATGTTTTATGGGATTTCGGGTGCTTATTTTGTAAAAGAAGAGCCAGTTGTTCAAGACCACCAACGTTTGTGTTATGTCTACATTATAGTGGAAACTTTCTGGCCCCTTTCCGTTTTTGTTTTGTTTTGTTTTTGTTTATAAGGTAAGATGAAAAATTTTAGACCTTGTAGAACTTAGGTATGTTTCTAAAATAAAAAGGAACTGAATGTTTCACTCTAAAAATAAGTTTTCTGTGTAAGACGGTGGTTTTTTTTTTTTTTAACGATAGTAGTTTTACTTTATATTTTCCCCTTTTTATTTTGTCCCAGGAAATGAGAGTACTTCCAGTTTAACGAGGAACTTTGTCATATGAATTCACAAAAAGTTTTGGTGTCTAAAGTCCCAGTCAAGCTAAAAAAGGAGTCATGGTTTACAAAGTGAATTTTACATTTCTGTCTGGTCACTAAGTTACAAAAGTAATTAAAGTATATTATTAAGTTCATATTTCATAATGAAAAGGGGTTTTTCGTTCTTTCGAAACACATCATATACCTATGGATTTTATATGTGTACGGAAATTTATAGTCGACTAATTTTTATAGGTGACTTGTGATAAATGTACATCGGAGAACACAAGTTCTAAAGAAGAAAGGACTCACACACTCCCACTGTCCCGAGTCGGATACATTTCGATGTCTCCCTAGTTATAGAGGTTTAGAGATTAAAGATTCTACCCACGAATATCGATCAATGTTTGACTTAAAAGATGGTATCAGACTCTTTAGGTAAACCTTTATAAAAATATCATTTATTAGACTTTGGGTAAAAATTAGGTTTCATAATATCTAGTTCTTTTCCTTTGGATTAGGTTTGTTTAGTGTCTAGACTACCTCTGTCTTATTCTTCCCAACTTCGGTTACCTTCCTTCTACGTGGATCTTAAGGTACTCGTTCTCTAGCTCTTATACACTAATTAACCCCCGGTCAAAAATATTTGAACTTCTCCGGTTATCCTTTATTTGTATACTGGGTCACTATCTGACCAAACCTTTATCTATTTTCGTTATACCAGGATGGAACTTCCTGTCTTTCTTACTTTCGGGAGAAGACACATTGGTTGTAAGAATAAACTAGTGTCATAGTGAAACAAATAAAGGACGACTCAGTCGTGTGCTGGAAGTCCAGGAAGAGTTGTCCGTGGAGTTACGGTCAGTGACCTCCACTGACTAGTTCACTTTCACTGAACGGTGGAGACGAATTCATCGAAAATGGAAGTTTTCCTTCACCGTGTTGTGGTCATTTAGAGAGATGGTATCCCGTCGTCCACCATTAAAAAAAATTCATTATACTGTTATTTTGAAGAAATCCCTTCCTACTAAAGACTGGTCTCACTGTCGTCTTCCGAAGTACCTACCTCACTGGAATCTCAGTTCAGTCGTAAAAATGTCGTAATTTTCATCTCTCCTCTACCGTGCTCTATTCTCAACAAAATGACACTGAACTTTTATATAATAAACCCGAACCTAAAATCTTCCGACGAGACATGCGGAAGTACAAAATTTAGGTCCCCCTCTTTTTGAAGATTATTTACCGATTCTATTAATTTTATAAGTACCTGAGAACTTTCACTAAATATCAGACGATTACATCGTTACTTCCTACTCGAGGTCTTAAACCATTAAGAGATAAAAATTTACCTACGTGATAATAAATACTCTTGTGATTAAGAAAAAGTACCACCAATGTATTAGTTTACAAAGATATTAAAATTCTTTTGATAATTTTATAACCAGAGTATTTTTTTGTTTTATTTAGTGTATGCATTAATTTAAATATTATTTACCAAATAAACACCCCGTAAACATACACTAAATAATGACTTACTAGTTTATAAGTAAAGTGTACTCGTGACTCCCGTGATGAACGAAATATGTTTACATAAACACAAACTTCACTTCTTTTTGACTTTAGATACGGTCAGATAGAGACTCGAATCTATACCTATCTATATGTATAAACGTGAAAGTTCGTAAACCACTGAGCGAGAAACTTGTTTTGAAGTATATGTTACCTTTTTTAGGAGACTTCTGGTAATTCGATATTTCCTTCTTTAAGACCGTTGAAACCATGAAGGAGAATTAGTCTTTTTTTAAGTCAATTCTTTTGAAAGGTCTTGGTCTGGGTTAGGACCGAATTGTCAGTCACACCAAAAAAAAGCGAATAAAACAAAACGAACGAAACAGGTACCCCTTTAGTAAGTTAAACCGCTTCCTGATCTTAGAAAGGAACGGTTTCTCTCTTAAAGAAAAGTTCCGTTTACCTGAACACCAAATTTGACGTAACTTTGACGTAACTTTGACGTAGAACAGTTACTGTGGACTCTCCGAACTTTGTTGTTTTTACATAAGAGAGTGTCAAGACCTCTAGTCTTTAGGTTTTAAGTTCCAACCGTTCCAACCGACAAGAACTCCGAAACTTCTCCGTGAGAAGGAACGGAGAAGGTCGAAGTCACCGAGGGCCTCAAGGAACCGGACACCGACATAGATAGTGAGATTAGAGACGCAGAAAGTGTACCGAAAGAGGAGAAACAAGACAAAAGAAGAGAAGAGAAGAGAGTATTCCTGTGAACAGAAGAGACCATCCCTGTGGGGTCAGGTCCTATTCGAGTGGAATTAGTAAAAGTAATACGGGTGTTGCTGGGACAAGAGTTTATTCCAGTGTGTAGGTTTATATGTAAGTGTCTGAGACCCACCTGTATGAAAACTCCAAAGTGGTAAGAAAGGTGAAGTCAACACAAGACAAAGGACAATAAGTGTGACATCCCCATCGACTAAAATATGGAAAAGTGGTGTTATAATTTATTTTATTTTTAGTTGAACACTGAGACGTACCACTTTAAAATGAGAGAAGACTAAAATGAACCGAAACATTATCCACATTTAAAGTACATAGAAGGCGGAATATCCTGTAACGAGATTTAGTTGTCTCTTGAATTAGAGTAGAATAAGAATTTTAAGAAGTTTGTACTGTAAGATCGACTCTCTTTTATTCTTAATCACAAGATAAATGAATGAAAGTTAATAAACAGAATCAATACACAAGAGTGTCTTATATCATTAAGTAGATAACTTAACAATTATAAAGTTTTTCATAAAATTACGATATGTTTCACACTATATCAATTTTTAGTTTCCATGTCCGAAAACGGTCTCTACTAAGACTAGTACTAAGTATCGAATATCGAATTGTAAAAGTTAGGTAAACTAAATTTCGTTCGGTGAGATAGGAAAAAGCAGGGACAAAAGAGTCTATTTTACCTCTATGATTATGGGTGATACGAACAAATATTTCTCTTAACCTTATTTATTTCCATTCGGTGCGTCATATTTTGGATCGTATAGTATAAATGAAATATTTACTGTATTTAGTTAATGAATATATCTAAACCAGATATTTCGTTTCATATTTTTACTTAAAACGTACAATCGAGTAAGTATATTAAATGTACGACTTGACTTATCAGAGCCGAGATTTCATCCAAACCTCTCGTAGCATATTGCAATCAACAACTTCAGACTATAGTGTTGTTAAAGGAATCTCCTCGACGAAGACGTAGAAAGGAAAAAAGTCAAAATTTTTAAAAAAAAAATTAACAATTCTCATATCAACTGAATACCGGATTACCATTTCTTGGACGGAAGTTACGTCCTCTACATTCTCTGCGACCAACTTAGAGACCCAGTCCTTCTGGGGGACCTCTTCCCGTACCGTTGGATGAGACCATAAGAACGGATCTCTTACGGTACCTGTCTCCTCGGACCAACGGATGTCAGGTATACCAGTGTTTCTCAGTCTGTGTTGACTTCACTGAATTGTACATGTATATCAATTGAATATTACAAAACATAGTCAATAATATATATATATATATATATATATATATATATATATATGGTGGTGAGAAAAAGTTTCAGAAAAGAGTATATTCGGTAATCTCTCACAATTCGTCTCAAGGGACACGATATGTAATCCAGGGAAAATCAATAAATAAAATATAAGTTATCACATATATACTATTAAGGTTAGAGGTTTAAATAGGGAAGGGGAATGGTGGACCATTGGTATTCAAACGAAAGATGTAGACATTGAGATAAAGACAAAACTTCTATTCAAGTATACATAGAACAAATATAAGGTATATATATATATATATTTTATCAGATACTAAGTTAGTAATTCTCTTACTTTATTATAGTAAACGTCGTTGTACCTGCCTGGATCTCTAAAAGTATCTCACTTCATTCAGTCTCTCTCTTTCTGTTTATAATATAACGCAGGAAAATTAAACTAGATAATCGGTCCGACCAGAGTCAGACGGGACCTTCGTACTAAGAGGAAGGACTGGTGTCAGAACGAGTATGGTAAACTAACGAACTTTTCAAAGAAAGAAGAGACGATAGGTATGAATGGGTCAAATACCGGGTCCTTTTCAGTGAATAAAGGAGACATCTGAGGAGAGTATTATACAAGTTTACATACAAGGTGAAAAACTTTAAAGAATGTGACACACGAGTAAACCATAAACTTAATAAGATATAACGTAAGAATCTTCTACAATCTATAACGTTCCAGTAGTCTACGTTCAAAGTCTTTCAGTTTCTAAGATTATTAAGATTCAAAGAGCCAAAAAGACCCCACGAAAGACTTCAATTACGTTAATAAGAGCGTCCAAGTTCCGAGTGAAGTCTAGACACAAAGAAAATCTGGTTAATGTAAGTTCAGGTTCGAGGGTAGTAGGTCTAGTCACCTTTAAGTGGGTACCGTTAATAACCCCGAGGAGGGATTACTAATAAGTTAGGGGGTTTCTAGAATTTGTCAGTATAAGTTGTCCATAAACCGAGGAGGTCAGAAACTAGAAGGGATCAGTGGGGTCCTTCTGGTAATAGGTACGGGTGTATCAGAGACTTTAGATCTTCGGGGTACAGTGTATCTATAGAGGTCCCGATCCTGAAGTAAACGCGATAAAAGGACCTTGAGTTGGTGGTGAAACACAATACTCGTTCACCAGGAACTTAAAGTTTGAGAGTACCTAGAATCTTGGATGATAGGAAAGGAAAACGAACCTTTTTAGAGAATAGGGGTTTAGAAACAGAAAGAGTAAGTCATTACAGGGAAGTGACTCGAATCTAAATATTTACCGTCCCATTTTTCGACACAAATTTTTAGACAAAACTTGGAAAGGAAGGATGGAATCTACTTAGTGTGATTAAGATGACCTTCATTTCTTTCTTTATAGTATCCTATGTTGTGTGAAATCACAAATTAATTTTAAAAGAAAGGTCACCATTCGTGGGTTTCTGTATCTAATAGACCTATACAGAATTCCTAAACACTTCGTACTAATAGTTACTAACTTCACACCCTCTTGGACTTTTTATTTGATCTTTTATTTAATAAAGTTCTCTTTCTTCTGTGGTTGTCTTTTCAACCTACACCTTACTACGAAGGTAAGTATACTCTTCCCAACTAACTTTCAATTAATATGAATACTATAAACAGAGAGTCTAAACGGGAAATCAAGTCGAGATTACTAGACTCTCGATCTCATTTTTTCTCGACTTTCACCTTTGACTTTCTCCCTATAAAATTTATGGGTTAATCTATAACCTTCGTGTATTCTCATAACGAACTCTTAGGAAAATTTCGTCAACTCTTTCTTGTACTCAAATCTTATAACTATCGAGACTCTTTGTTTCGTACGGAAACCGGGTAACTGTACCTTCGTACCGTTGTAGACGATGTCGGTTCTGGAATTATCTGTGTACCCTTGGACCATTAGGGGTACCACAATCAATGCGAGAGTCTCGAGACAACGTTATCCTCATCCACGGTTACCGTCTACTTACTGATACCATTGAACTCATTGTTACTCTTGGTACACGTAGGAGTGACTTGTGATAAGTACCAGTCTTAGATACCGTTCAAAATATACACATCGGACGTTTTGTGGTTCCGTAGACTCTCCATCTTTATAGATTTCTCTTTGTCCTTCCTCCTCCTCCTATAAAAGATCCTCCATCAAACCTACTGATTAAACAATATTTCTATACTTGATTAAGAGAGATTTTTTTACTTACACACCCCTATCTCACCCATTATAAAACTTTCTCTGATCTTAAGGTCTATATAGACGACAGTCCCGACGTTGGTCATTGTTTACGATCGGTACTAAAAACGGGATCGGAGGGATTTCAATTCTGGTACTCTTATGGTTAACACAATATAAAGAGGAACTTTATTGGGAATAAAACACCCGTCATTTGTGAACTAAACTAATTGATATGTGAAGGGAGTTAATGGAGCTGATTGAGTTTTTTTAACCGTAGAGTTATGATTTAATTGTAACATTAAAGGATTATATCATTACAGGTAGTTTACACTTTTATCAATGAGTCCTGGTCCTCAATCTTGTAAAAGTTGTCTCCACGAAAATATCATATAAATCGACGTCGAATATCCTGGAAAGGACTTTATATAGGATAGTTTAAGATAGGGTAGTTAGTTCTGTCGGGTGACCTCTATCGGATGGTGAAAATTTATTCCAACTGTGAAAGACGTGTAATTTAGGAACAAAATTTATGGGTATCCTGTAAAGTGTATGTTTTCTGAGATTTTAGAAAACATTATTCATAAAAGTTCACTTAAAAGGAACCGTATTGAGTTTAATTAAAAGGTATCATCATTAAAAAGTTCTCTACAGATCGAACATGGGGTTTGATTATGACGAGATACCTTATAATATTTGATCCTACACAAAGATTGAGTTTGATATAATAATCTGTGAAACTAATAATTGATGTTTGGTATAGGTTTCAGTGTATTAATCTCATATGTGTATACTACAGATCGGTAATTTCTACCTGAAAACTCTCCAAAACAAAAACAAAAACAAAAAAAAAAGGTCGGTCGTTTGTCTGTGTCTATTAGTAAAGGTAACTCATTCGATTGATTAAACAATACCTTACAAACGAGTTTCCTATCTTTATGTGTCTTTTGAGAGACGTTAATTGGAAACTTTTGTTTTTCTTGACAACGGATCTTCCGACAGTCTCGGATTAATAACTATCTTCGAATTGCCATTTAGATTTAGTACTGGAATTTGTAAGAAATATTTAGTGTGACATAAACCCTTCATTCTGTTACAGTCGGAGACTTAATAAGAGTATACCTTACCTTTCCTCGTTGAAAAAGTTCGAGTCAACCTCGAAGTTCGAGTCGAGTTCGAGTCTATTGTCGTTTGAAACAAAAATCTTTGTATCGAAGTAACGAAACATTTGAATTCTTTATCTAAAAAGGTTGAATGTATAGTACATATGTAAAGAAATTATTTTTGTTATATTATAAAAAGGAAATATCATTTGAAGTTCACTTTTATAAGACATAATTTTTAATAACTTTAACTTGATTCAGTAATCTTCACGATAGAATGAGGTTGGTGGTACTGTCCTATGAGAAAAAAGTACATTTATGAATTACACTAAGTAATTAGAGACTCTAATTACACTATTACATTCGATATGTAACGTATATTCTATTGTATATGTTTTGACCTTTACCATATCGATTTTCTTTATTGTTAGATTAACCGTCTGTGTACTATCAAACGACTTTTGTATTAACTAATACGCATGAATTCAGAAATGTTATAGTACGATAACGTAAAACATACACACGAACGGTTTTTCCTTTATTTTGTTGAATATAACTAACACATAATACACAATCCCTGTATTGTCCGTGTGTTATTTATAAAAACTTATTTACTTCAGGTCCGTGACATGGTCTGTTAAATATGTACAAAACGGTAAATCAAGATTAAAGTCTCGTACAACTCTGAGAGACTTCAATCTACTCGAGTTATAACAGGATACTCTAATGAGGTTTTATTTTTGTCCAGATGGAACCACATTTGAGTTTCTTTCATAAATAGGATTTTTAAGGTACTCAAATATTCACTTTTCTTTCACTTTCAGTGAGTCAGTACAGACTGAGAAACAGGGACACCCACTTAAGAGGTCCGGTCTTGTGATCTAACCCATCGTAAAGGGAAGAGGTCCCCTAGAAGGGTTGGTTCCCTAGCTTGGGTCCAGAGGGTGTAGGGAGAGTGTCCCCCTAAGAAATGGTCGATTCGGTGTTCACTTCGGGGGTAATCACACTTTAGACTTAGATTTATGAGTAGAATTTACCAGGTTTTAGAAGTGTTGTCAGAAGAAAGTACAGGGGTATCACTAATCTTCCCTCTTCATACCAACGGTCTGATTTTACAATTTCATCCGATAATAGATTACCATTCTATTTTACTTTCTGGTAGATGTTTCAAAGAAAGATGTCGTATGTTAAGAACAAAACGTACGACAAATTTTAAAAAAATTAAAAATAAAAATGAAGTAATTAAATACAAATATTAAAAGGAGAAAGTTTTACGTTTATAGGAACCCTTTTATTTTAATTCAAAGTATTAAGAAATTTCATTTGACTAAATCGGTTTATCGAAGATAAGTCCATTCAGAACACCTCTTTTATATGTAAAGTTAAGTCTAAGAATACGGGGATTACTTTTCCAACTTTCACATGAACTACACGAACCCTCCCGTGGTACTCTTCAAGACACTCGGGGTTCTCCTCGTACTCCTATCCCCTACGAACCCAAACCTTCTTCTCAACCATTAATAAACCTGTCCCTTTTTAGGTCTTACTCAAGCCTTTTACCTTTCTGCACCGAATAGACGAATCAAAGCAATCCGGGTCTAAAGTCAAGTCAAGACAGTGAGTCAGTACAGGTCGAGAAACGTTGAGGTACCTGACGTCGTGTGGTCCGAAGGGACAGGTAGTTGGGGGTCTCGAACGAGGTTGAGTACAGGTAGTTCGGCCATTACGGTAGGTTGATAGAGTAGGAGACAGTAGGGGAAGAGGAGGATGGAAGTTAAAAAGGGTCGTAGTCCCAGAAAAGGTTACTAAATCAAGAAGTGTAGTCCAACCTCAAAGTCGAAGTCGTACTCAGGAAGGTTACTTATAAGTCCTAACTAAAGGAAATCCTAACTAACCAACCTAGAGGAACAACAGGTTCCCTGAGAGTTCTCAGAAGAGGTTGTGGTATCAAGTTTTCGTAGTTAAGAAGTCGCGAGTCGAAAGAAATATCAGGTTGAGAGTGTAGGTATGTACTGATAACCTTTTTGGTATAGAAACTGATCTGCCTGGAAACAACCGTTTCATTACCGAGACGAAAAATTATCCAAGTATACACCACAGATGAATTTTCTTATATGTTTAGTAAAGGTTTGGGTAACGTTGAATCTGATACGTTCGGACTAGGGAGATAACTTAACGTAGTAGGTAACCGTCCAATAATAGGAATCCAACAATATGAGAATAGGTAATGTCTTGATTAAATTTACTTCCTAATTTTATACACATGCATCCCTTTTTTTTTTGTCTTTTTATATATATATACGAACGAAAGTTCCCCCAACGTTAAACCAAATGCGTCCGTAAATCTAAAGATATTGTCGTTTGTAATCGATCTTACGTTTTACGATTTATGGGTCTCGGGTTATATAATCAAAAGATCTGGTCGACATTGTTTGATGTTTTATGACCCACTGAATTTTATTATCTAAATAAAAAATTTGTTGTTAAATAAGAGAGTATCAAGGTCTCTGATCTTCCGGTTTTAGTTCCACAGTCGTCCCTGTGTGAGGAAAAGCCTGTGAAGGAACGGGGAAGGGTCGACGGCTAACACCAGTAATAACGAATCGTGAGGAACCGAACAATGACGTAGAGAGGTAAGAAACTGAAACATCAGTGGACCGTAAGAGTGACACACGGAGAAAGGAATGTACTGTCAAAGAAGAAGAATATTCCTATACTCAGTCTGACCTAATCCTGGGTGAGATTACTCGAGTGAAATTGAACTAAGTTAAATACTCCTAGCTAAAGATTTATTGCAGTAAGTATTCACGACCCTCAATCCCAAAGTTTCGTAGAAACTTCCATACATTAGGTTGAGTATTTTGGTTAAGAAAAGATTGACATAAAGTACTATTCTAGTGAAGTGAAATAGGTCTTTACATCTCCTAAAGAAACTGGTAAACATCAGTCCAGAATCCTTTTAGTGGGATTCATAAAATCCCACTTTTAGTCGAAAAATGATAACACTCTACTACGGGTAATAAAAGAGTATTCACGGAGTACTAGATTGTTGCAGTTAATAAATTTTATTCTTGACTCGATTGATCCTGACTCCAATATTGATTGAATAGTTTTCATTCTGATAAATACGTTTTAAAATTAATCAATCGTAACTCTTCGTACTGGAACTGTCTACGTTTCTTATTTTAAGGTTACGTTCCCTTTTCTCGTGATATCTGTTATGTTATTAAATGACTTGTGTGAATAAAGTAAGGATTCTGATAAATCCGAAGGGACTACCGAGTCTCCACAATCTCTTCTGAGAACTCTCAGGGAACATGACGTTCCTCTAAGTTGGTCAGGTAGGAAATCCTATAAGTAACTTTCCCAACTTATAAGTAACCTTAGGGACTTATAAGTAACCTTCCCGACTACGACTTCGACTTTGAGGTTATGAAACCGGTGGACTACTTTCCTTGACTGAGTAACCTTTTCTGGGACTACGATCCTTTCTAACTTCCGTCCTCCTCTTCCCCTGTTGTCTTCTACTCTACCAGTCTTCTGACCACCGGATGTCAGGTTTCCCAGTGTTTCTCAACCTGTACTGACTTGTTGATTCGCACGCGTGTGTGTGTGTGTGTGTGTGTGTGTGTGTGTTCTGATAAATTATTCAAGGAAGTCAGAGATATAAACCTTAAGGAAGTCTCGAACAAGAGACGAGGAGTGTAAGGTGATCAATACATCTTTTTTGGGTTAGAAGGAGGAAAATCTATTTCTCCTATAAAATTAGTCACTCATATCCAGAAGGGTGTGATATATACAATACAAGTGAGTTTACTACAAAAATCAAGTCAAGTCACGTCAGTGAGTCACAGCTTGAGAAATGCTGGGGTACCTGGTGTCGTACGGTCCGGAGGGACAGGTAGTGATTGAGGGTCTCAAATGAGTTTGAGTAGAGGCACCTCGACCACTACGGTAGGTTGGTAGAGTAGGAGACAACAGGGGAAGAGGAGGACGGAAGTTAGAAAGAGTCGTAGTCCCAGAAAAGATTACTCAGTCAAGAAGTGTAGTCCACCGGTTTCATAACCTTAAAATCGAAGTCGTAGTCAGGAAGGTTACTTGTGGGTCCTGAGTCCTGACTAGAAATCCTACCAGACTAACCTAGAGGAACGTCAGGTTCTCTGAGAATTCTCAGAAAAGGTTGTGGTCTCAAGTTTTCGTAGTTAAGAAACCACGAGTCGAAAGAAATATCAGGTTGAGAGTGTATGTATGTACTGATGACCTTTTTGGTATCCGAACTGTTCTGTCTGGAAACAAACGTTTCATTACAGAGACGAAAAATTATACGACAGATACAACCAGTATTGACAGGAAGGTTCCTCGTTCGTAAAAAATTAAATTACCAACGTCAGTGACAGACGACACTTAAACCTCGGGTTTTTTGATTTCGGTGACAAAGATGACAAAGGGGTAGATAAACGGTACTTCATTACCCTGGTCTAAGGTACTAGAACCAAAAGACTTACACCTCGAAATTCGGTTGAAAAAGTGAGAAGAGAAAGTGAAAGTAGTTCTCCAAGAAATCAAAATGAAAACAGATTTTAAAAGAATTTAAAAGAGTACGTCGAAGAGGGTTTGACAATAGAGAGAGAGTGGTTTATTGGTACATAAAATCTTTAAATGTGGAAAGAACCCCGGTAGATAGTAAAAGAAGAGGAATTACATGTAACTTATGTCAAAGTTTTGAGTAAAGTATTTGTAATTCGTGTCTAGAGAAAATACTCTAGGATTTCCTCTGGTAGGATTTCCTCTAGTTAGAACTCATAAGTAACCTTCCTGACTACAACTTCGACTTTGCGGTTATGGAATCGGTGGACTACGCTTCTCGACTAAGTAACCTTTTCTGAGACTACGACCCCTTCTCTCGTCCTCCTCTTCTCCTACTGTCTCCTACTCTACCAACCTACCGTAGTGGTTGAGTTACCTGTACTCAAACCCGTCTGAGACCCTCAACCACTACCTGTCCCTCCGCACCTCACGGCGTCAGGTACCCCAGCGTTTCTCAACCTGTGCTGACTCGCTGACTTGACTCGACTTCGTACCTGGTACACGTTGAGAAAGCTTAGGAGTAAACGTATTTTAAAATATATCAATTGTGAACTTTAGACTACATAACATAAAGGTAATTTTATCCTATCTAACTTTAATTTGTTTGAAGTGTGTCATACATTATTCGAGTGTAAGTTTACATTCGTAAGATAAGAGTAATAAAATATTGTTCTATATAACCAATTATTTGAAAGTTGACATCACCATGATATTTAAAAGTTTTGTTCATTAGATATGTTATAATTGTATTAAGAATAAATCTTTTTTACATCAGTAGAATATATGTTTACCGGAAGAACCGTAATACGGTCTCTTTCCGTGTCGGGACCGTCAGACCGAGGGGGACTAAATAGTCCCAAGTTCTTCGGATGTAGTCCCCGAGTCTCATCGAAGGGTCGGACGGACAAAGGTGACAAGAATGAGATTCTGTGTGGGATCTTAAGACAGTCAAAGTACATAAGGACTCACCACCGACCTGATACTGAACGTACTAAAGAACCGAGTCCATTTGATATGTAGGTACTTAACCCGTTTCAGTCGGAACCCAGATCGGGTGGGTCTGTCTGAGTAAGGTGAGAACTCTGACCCTCACCACGATGTCTCGAATCGAGAGTCACTTCGGTTCGGGAGAGTTTTGGTAAGAAATTTGAACCAAGTGTACAACCAACATAGATAGTCGGGAACCAACGTAGATATCCGAGACAATACTCAAATTAACATAGGTGGGGTGGTTTGAACACACCAATTAATGATTTGGGGTTATAGAGACACAGGCCTGAATAAACTTCTATCTAAGAGACAACTACTTAATCGAATCAATCTTACTCCAGTATGACGTAATCCTACCCAGGAATTAGGTTATACTGACAAAAAGAATATTCTTTCCCTTTAAACCTGTGTCCGGTTTTCCCCCTCTTGAGGTACACTTGTGTTTTCTTCACTAGTCCGTTTGCACGGATGTTCCGTTCCTTAAATCGTTCGGTTTTCGACGGTGGTCTAACGGTCTTTGATCTCTTCTCCGAACATTGACTAAGAGGAAGTGGTGGAAGTCTTCCTTGGTCCGGATGGGTGTGGAACTAGAACCTGAAGATCGGAGGTTTTGACACTCTGTTATGTAAAGACAACAAATTCGATGAGAGTCAAACGTCATGAAAGAATGTCGTCAGATCGTTTCGTTTTGTTCCGAGATATATTCACGTCCACAATACCAGTAGACGAGTGGTGAATGTGTGTATTTATGTATGTTGTCCGTGTGTATATATATACATCACACAATAAATTTTATACTGTATATGTAATTATATGATGTATGTATATCAAATGAATTAGAAAATTTCAACGAGCCGTTTACGAAATAAAACACTCAATTCTTTTTCTCAAATAGATAAATCTATTCCTCTTTTTTTGTTTGTAATATTTGTGCGTAGATCTTTTTCAGGATTTGTCGGTGTTTGTTTTGAGGTCGGGAACCGTCCTAAAGGACAAACGTATAATTTCGTATAACGACTATTAAAATTCATACTGACATATAATGACTTCTGAAGTTTGTTGTTGAATCCTCCTTAACAACGGATATTTAGTCACAATGGGTCGAATGTACAAATGATCGCATACCGCACATGTCCGTGTATGCTCGTCTACATGTACGAACCCACGGATGAATTTTGGTTCAAAGAACAGTTCTTTTTACAATTATCATACCTACGACCTTGTCTGACACAAGTGTGGTAAGGGTTACTCCGGTGTTCAGTATCCCGGTATACGGCACAAAAATTCTTTAGACTAAACAACGGTCGTGTGTAGTTGTGGGTACCTCGGTATCCTGATAATAAAATCGACAAAAAGATAATCTGACAACGTAATTCTACAAGGACATTATCTCCTTACCCTATACACAACCCCCACCCCTTCGAACTATTTCAGAACAACTCTTATTAGGTCTAACGACTATAGAAGGAATAATGGTAAACGGTACCCAAATATTAAAAGGGAAACGGTTTATATAGACGATTTCTTCAGTTACATTCATTGACCTTGTATTTACAATTGTTTTCAGATTCTACCCTCTTATATCATCCCTGCAATTAGGTCTTTTTAAAGACTCAGGTGTCAGATGATTTATTAAGTCAATCATAAGCAAGTTTGTGTCCCACCTGACATTAAATAAATCGTACCAAATATACGGGTTTTCCCCTATACTTTTCATTTAACTATCACACTTCCTATAGTGAACTGATCCAATCTATAGACAAGTAATTCGAAAGATGTTCGAAGAATAAAAAAAATGTCGTTATTTTCGGTGTGAAGACGTATGGATTTATATTAATGTCACAAGGGTTGGGTGCATAATTTTGTCCAGATTATTGGTTATAAAAGTACAATAAAATTTACGAACCCGGATTTGAATAAAAATACAAGAAATAAAAATGTTAAAAAAATAACTTCATATTAACGAAATGTGACGACATAATCAAAGACGACATGTTTTTTCACTTAGTCGATATACTTATGTATACAGGGGAGGGAGAACCTGGAGGGAAGGTGGGGAGATCCAGGAGTGTCTCCTGGCTCGAAAGGTGATCGATCGATAAAATGTACACCATCACATATATACAGTTACGATCAGAGGATTAAGTAGGGATTTGAATAAAAATTTACAAGACATTAATTTACGAGTAATTACCTTTGACTTAAACGCATTAACTCGTGTTCTCGAGGTGAATTGAAACTGTAGGAGCAGAATTCGTCATTGAAAGTCCTACATCTACGGATTCATCGGTCTGTTCCGTGTTAACGTCTCTTCAAACTCAATCCTCAAAAGACACCCACTGACCCCTAAAATGGAACCCCACTAAGTAAAGTACGCATTATTCATCTTTTTGACATTGTACTTCTATTTTTCTTTCTTTCTTTTGTAATAATAAGTATCGTCACGAGGACTTTTCTCACGGATCAAAAGAAAATCAAACCAAAATCATATCCTAGTTGTAGGGCCCACGAAGTATAATAGATTCTTTTTTTCACTTTTTACTTGTTCAGTACCTAAAAGTCACGAGATTACTGAATATGATTACATAAGGAAGTAGATTTATGTCTAAAGATAAATTTTAAGTCATACGTCCCCATAATACTTAAGGTCAAATTACCTAAGGTTTATTAACGGGAAATCTTTACTACTTATCGACAAATTTAGGTGACTATTCTTATATGATAAAAGGAGGATTGTTATCCGGAAGGTGTAATTGGCACAGTAGATACGGACTTTAATCAAATAATTAAAAAATAACTATACGTTTTAGGTTTGACTCCTGTCTACGTTTTATTGGGAACGATTTCGGGGGGTGAAAGGGGGTCTTTTACAGACAACAATAAGAACACCCACTATTTCCTCTCTTTCCGTTAGTACAAGACTTTTCTTCCTTCCGGGTGTTTTACATTTCCTACAATGAAAAGGGGAGGAAACGGATAAAAATCCAACACGTTCAATTTTTTTTTTCACGAAGATTCCACCTGTATTATTGGTCTCTAAAGGTTTTAGGGTTTCTGTCTCCAAGAACTTCAAGAATCAACACTAGTGTGTTACAGGAATTTTTTGTGGAGATCCTAAACAAGAATTTCCCCTCGTCTTCGTTCTCTTCGTCTTGATAGTTTTAATTTTTAAGTAATAAGTAAAGAGAACACACCGTATCGGGATGCCATAACAAAAAATAAAATAGGGACTAGTCGAACCTATCTAAAGATATGATCGGTTTTTTATTCATTATAAGGTTTTCGGTATCGGTCTTATCTATGTTATTTGTGATATCATATAACTTCATTTTATATAAGTAATAACCTTACAGTCACAAAAGACATAAATATATGTTACTATAATATGTTAGATATGCAGTGATGTATATAACAACATAAGTTAATTGTTTTTATAAGTAAATACACCTTTTGCCTTTTAGACTCGAAAAAGATTTAGTTTAACATTATTTACTACAATCCTTTTTTAATGAAGTGGACAATAAGTCAAGTAACAAGGAATCAGTGAAACTACAACACGAAGGGAAACTCTTTTAAGATACCCTTTTGACACAAGGAGGGTTTCTCTTGTGGTTGTATTTTATTAGAAGATAACCTTGGTTTTATATGAAGTCTTAACTATACTAAGAAACAAGGGACTACAAACTGAAAATGTTTCAGTAACAAGACTCACGTCATAAACATAAAACTCTTATTAGACACTTACCGTATGTACGTTATATATACGTGTCGAGATAGATAAATACGTATATTTGTGTACATTTATATTCGTCTGACATTACTTTACCTTTAAAGGATGAAAAACACGAGTCGTGTGATAGCACCTTTTTATATCTAATGGTTTCCTTTTTTCTTTTGAGTCTAAAGGGTAAAGGGTAAAGTGGAGACGGTAGTTATAATTATTTCATCTGAGTAAACGAGGATATTCTTTACGATCAGTCCTATGGTGACTTTTCCTCTTACCATCGATTTTGAACGAAATAAAAAAAAAATTTCATTGATTGTGGTAAAGAAGGAAAGAAATTTAGAATAACTTCTCCTCATTTTCTACCTTTCTGTAATACTTTTTTATTTAGCCTCAGTGATCTCTACCTCATCTTTCCTACTCTAGATTGAAACAGAAAAGTCATGTGAATACATACTTTGGGACCCGATGACAATGAGCTCCAAAAAGGAAAAGAGGTCGTCTTACCAATGACGGGGAAAAGAGGTCCGGGGAAGACAGAAGGAGACCCCAGACGACGAAGAGATGTGTTGTGACCCTGGGTCTCTTCTTACCGAGGAGACAAACGGTCGGACGGACGTATAACGTAGGTAACGAGGGCGGTCGGTCGGAAAGTCCAGACGATTGACGACGCCATGTTGAATCGAAAATACGAGTTGACTGTCCCCAAAAGACTTCGGTCTGCCAAAGACTTTTCTCCCAGATAAACGTATTTGTTACGGTACACTCCTCCAGACGACCTTTGTTTTAGTTTTAAGTGAGTTCGTTTAGAAGGACTAGTTGAGTAAAAAAAACCACCCCCCCCCGTGAGTGTGGAGGATATCAATGGTAGACATACGATTTTACACCGACTCTTAAACTAGTTAAGCAACGGAGATGAAAGACACAGGTCAAAATAATTTGTTCGGTTTTTATATAGAATAAAAGACTCGCTCAGACTTGTCTTAGGTATTTATCTACTACCATACACTTTACTCCTTACGTAACACACAATTTACTCCCGTCCCCCGGTCGATGCGTACTCGATGGTCTCGGAAGGTAATCTAAACAGTACCCTCGGAGTAGTTTTGCGTATAGGCTCGGTCTCCGACGGGCAGGTGCCCGAGACACTACCGTCCAGTGGTTTTCGTCTCGACGGGGTCGTGACCCCTAGTGTCTCCTATTGCACGTGGGGACGAGTGAGGTCGAGAAAGGCATCAAAAGAAGAGTATCTTTTTCTGGTTTAATACCAGAGTTCGGATTTTCCCCGATCTCATTTCGTCAAGTTTATTCCGACGTATTTGCTTTACTTCTCCTAGTAATAATTTAGTCAGTGTAGTTATCGTCTGGTACGGACAAAAAAATTTGTAAAAGGATTTCGTTTAAGTCGAAATTTCCTCCCAACCCACAAATTCCCGTTAAGATTCTTAAAAACCGAATTATTTTTAAGACTCCAATATTTACCCACGAGTCCGTTTGTCGTTGATGGTACGAGAGGACAGAAAACGAAAAGCCTCTGCACTTCTCATCCTGAATCACGTATTTCTTCTTCTTATCTATAAGAAGGTTGTAGTAAGGAGGACAAAAAGAAACAGAGTATAGTTTGTCAGGTCCTAAAATGACTAGAGGACCTAACGGGTTTGATCTCGCGTACAAAAAAGGGGAATTTTAACAGTACTAATACCGGATATTTATAATAATGTTACAAAGGGTCTTTTCCTATCGTTGAAGAACCTCTTTACATGCCAAGGTCTAGATCCCGTTTTTTGTTATGTTTTATTCGTACTAATAGAGTAATATGTTCTTTTCTTCTACAAAGAAATAGTTTCCTACATCGTCGGTTAGACCTATTTGAGTGGTCGGTGTTTACCTCATGAATTTGGTAGTCATTTCTATTTTTGACCGAACCGATCTTTTAGTTTATACGAATTTAAACACTAAAAATATTCCCACGAATTTTTTTTTCGATAACAAGTAAAATCTCCGATTCTTCAGTAAAGTAGTGTGTTTGATCATTTATTTTCGTTATTATTTACGTTCGTTAATTGGACGGAAAAGAAATATTCACCATGGTGTCCTCTTGTCTTAGCGACTACTTTCCTGTAAAGAAAAAGATCTTTATTATTCAAATCTTTCAGAGGTACAACATTCGAGAATACTTTCTTACCTAGACCGTGACTAGTAGGTAACAACTATCTAGGTGGAGGGTGTGTTAAAGTGGGAACCAACCGGGTAATTTTATTCGTTATTTTTCGTTTTGACTTGAACTTAGACTAGTCCAAAAATCCGTATTCTCTACGTTCCCGGTCTCTGATACCGTTTATTTCGTTATCTCTATTTTTAGTCCTTTTGGGTCTTACGCCTTTTGAGGTGTCATCTCTTCTAGACTTAAGAAGTTGTTATTGTTTTTCACCGGTCCATCCCAGTTTACCTCGTGTTCTCCGGATTCTCTGTATATAGAACTGTATTCCCGAAATAAATCTAGGGTTAAGTTTAAATAGATAATTGATAATTTATTTGTTGATTTAACCTCATTTCTGATCTCATTTAAAGGTTCCCCAACTCCTTTACACTTGGACTGATCTATAAACTACTATAATTCTTTAATAATGTGCACACTAAGTCCATAAACATCGATACGGGAATTCATAGTCAGGAATTCATAATCTCTTAAAATGACTATATAAATGTCTACTTTATTATGAGGTAAACCCTGATCGAAATTTTATTAAATCCCTTTCCTTTATTCTGACCAATACTTAACTATTAATAACTTCAACTCTATATCCTTGATAAAAGAGATAAAAACATATACACATTAAAAATGGCTCTTTTTTTAAAAATTTTTCTGATAATTCTGAGTGAGTTACTCACCACGATATTTTAGTTCATGATAAAAGGAGTGGGTTTAAAGGCGTTTGTAATTCAGAACACTGATTCGACCCTCTGACCCAATCTCTGTTCCTCTTCGTCTACCCAACCTTTTTATATAAAGTTCGAAACATTTCGTTCTTAAACATTGTGTATGTTCTCTACCTACTTATGAATGTTCCGGTACTTTTTGTGGTAAATCCCGAGACCTTTGTTGTGTTTTTTAAAATAGTCGAAGAGATTCGTTTTACAAATGATTATTATATAATTAATAATTGTATATTAATTGAATTTCGTAAGTTAATCTTGTCGATATTGACACCCTTTTTTGATTGATATAATTTCACGTATTTGGGTAAATAATATTCTCAAGTCCTTGACGATATACGGTAGAAATCTTAAAAGACATATGACTGCGAACTAATATTAAAAATTTAAGAGACCCGTTTGTCAAGAAAACCGTAAGTTTTGTAATATGTCGCAACATCGAAAGAATGTTTCATCTCATATTTTGTTATTTAATTTTATATAAATTTAATCTAATTCAGATAAAAATTCCTTATTCGGGAGGAGGTATTCTTAATATTATTGTTGTATTATTACTATTGATTACAAGTAACTTACGAAATATTCGGTAGAATAGAGTAAATTAGTAGGGTTGTCGTACTACTTACTCCATGTACCCGTCTATTAAGAGTCACCCAGTGAGACTTAATAGACATGTAGAACGCTCGTCTGAGAGGCTCTCAGAAATGAAAGGCAGACAAAAGAGTCACTACAAACTGGTCTCTTATTGGGAATTTTTGTCTCTGACACAGAAGGAAAACTTCGTTCACTGTCCAAACAAACGATAGATCAAATTATCTATATTTAAGAAAAAACCGTAAAGTACAAACTAAAATTTGTCATAAGAAAAAACAACCTATGTATGTTCCACATAAAGTTGATACAATATACAATTTAGCTGAAACTTTCTACTGTCAACTCTCAACCGGTGTTAAGTGACATAAAAAAAGATACCTTAAAACAGATGACGTGTGTAGTTCCGTCCGTCAGAAGTCGAAGTAGTGTTTACGTCTTAAGTTGTGTTGTTATTCTATCAAGTGTGTCTAAATCCTTTGTATGGACTGGGGGTGGTATTAAGACTCGTAGAGTCCTTCATATTTTCTCTTTTTTTTTTTGTTTTGTGGAGTTGACTCTTGTGAAGAGAAATGTCAAAACTTTTAGGAAGAAATGTCATCCATGGTTGGTGTAACTGTATACATTGTTAAATCATCAACAATAACCTCCTGTCGTCAGATATAAAACCTTAAAGAGTCCCCCGAGTCTCTATTTCTTAGACGGGAGGTTAGATCCTCTGTGTCCTCTACGTTCACACTAGGAACCCAGTCCTTCTAGGGTACCTCCTCTTTTACCGTCGGATGTGGTCATAGGAATGGACCTTTTCAAGGTACCTGTCTCCCAGGACCTCCCGGACGTCAGGTACTCCAACGTTTTTTAGTCGGTACTGACTCGTGTGCGAGTGAGACATAAAATCTTAATCGTTTTCCTATGTACCCACCCTCAGGTTGTCTTTCCTGACAATTTCCTTTTTCTCTTCTGCAAAATTTAACGTTAACGAAATTGATTTCTAATAAAGATTTTAAGATAAATTTACTTAATATTAAAAACAGATGAAGTTCTATCTATTAAGGTATAACCTTCGTTCAAAGTTCCGATTCTTCAAAAATGATAGAAATGGTCTTGTTTTAGAAATTATACTGCGACTCTTTTTAATTATTATTTCTTTCCATTCTACAATTGAAATCACCAAGACTTTGTTCTAGTCCCATTACTCATATAGGAGTCTCTCCTTTATTGTTCGTGTCTAGTCCTAAAATTAATGGAGGTGTACAATACGATAACACTGAAATTTTTTATGAAAGGACTTTACAAGTCTGTTAACAAGAGTCAAGAGAAGTAAACCCCACTCCTCATTCTCCCAAAACGGACCTGAAAGAAAAGTCTTTTAAAGTACATTGTTCTATACAACTAATATAAAAGTCCATGACATGATAATTATATATGATCTATAAGTAACTTACTAAATTCATAATGTTATTAGTTCTGGTCGTTAAAAAGTTTATTTCTCTACCACTGTGTCTTTTCGTCGAAAAGTTACTAGTGTACGATTGACCGTCGTATCAACTCTAAATTTAAGTTCGTCGTACCGAGGTCTTAGATGATCTGAACTATCAGTTGAGATCATAGAAGACCATAGAGTACGAGTATATATGTGACCACGTATTTTTTAATAGACATGTTAAAGTTTTTAAAAGAGTTGAGTAAGTTCTAATTTTTAGAAAATAAACTCTTTAGTAAACCGTTGTAAACGATAAAACCTTATAAATTTTTATACTAAGGTATTAATCTTAGATCAAGATGGATTTTCATTCTTGGCTCCCCCTATTTCTCAACTTATCGTGTACCAGACGTAAGACAAAGTTTATATCTTTTTTATAGATCTACCTCATGAAAAAGGAATTCTTGGTTTAGAAGTCTTAAAGATCCATGGTAAATAAATAGAATATAATTTCTTTTATGTGCAAATTAGAGAGAAGTACAGTCTTAAAAGGGTCGTAGAAGTTGAACATACAAGTCACTTGAAAGAAAGGGAATTACAATTATGTGACCTATAAAAGGGGGAAACCATTACAGTCCACTCGACCAGTTTCGTACGACCCTAGAATCACTACCACACTGAACCATCAATGTAATTTAAAAATGATATCAAAGTGAATATTAAAATCTCACTTTTTATATATAAAGAGGTGTTTGGTAATCTGAGTACAATTAACGGGACTGAAGTAGAATAGTGTGAGAGAAAATGAGAGTATGACACCGGTTCAACCGGAATAAAATAATTATCAAGGAATTTATATGGTTGGAATAAAGAAGGGTCACCCAAAAGATGAGTTCGAGTGAAACGTCATTCAGAAGGAAGAGTGACAAGTTCTGATTCGAGTTTTCAGCTGGGTCTTTTCCGAAAGAGATTGCGTATGTGTAATCTTATTCTAGGAAATCTTGTCCCTGAAATCCTTGAAACGGAAAGAGTAATTGAAGACCAGTGGGCATACCTCTTGTTTCCGACCATGTATCATAAACAACTTATTTATTTATTAGACGGACAAAACAATCTAGTGTAGATCGAGATTTGGATTAATCAGGTCTACCCGTCGAGTCTTCAGTATCCTCCTATTTTTGTATTTATTTAGTTGTTATTATATTAATAATATAATATATATTATATATACTTTCTTCCAACAGCTAATAAACGATAAATTATCTATCGCAATGACTGAGTTACCTGTACTTGAACTCGTTTCAACCCCTCTATCACTCCCTGTTCCTTCGGACCTCACGACGTCAGGTACCCCAACGTTTCTCAACCTGTACTGAAACACTGACTTGTTGTTGTTATATTAAGTAATTAGTTGTTATTATTTAATTTGTTTACTAGTTGTTGTAAGAGGTAAACGAAACGGTGAAGGTTCGTGTGGACTCCCAATCTTGTATACTGTCATATTGAATTTTAAAAGAGGAAGTAAAGACGAGTAACTTACGTGTGGATAACTAGGTTAAAATAACGGGTTTCGTTAATTTGAAAACACGAATACTTGTTAAACTTGTGATTTCCGTGTAGTCAATCCATTTGAAAAGGGGTATTTCTTGTCTAAAAGGAGTCCGTATAAAAAATTTTCTATTGATTTCGTTACAGAGGTAGTTATACTCTTCGTCCTTCATTCATAATCTAAACTCACCTCTCCCCTAACGAACACCAAACCAATAACCCCAGGGCGTCCTTATTTTCGTTTATAGTGTAGTGTCAACGGATTAGAAGTTTGGGACCCTTAATTATCCTCTCGACTTTTCAGTGGCCCATCTCATGTATCGAAGTCAGTGTACGAAAACCTACATTCCTATGTAAAAAAAATTTTGTACCGTACGTCTGAAGAGAAAAGTAAAACGTTTGCCAGTCAAAGGTATTAATAGAGTAAGACAAAATAAAATTTGTCACCAGAGTATCGGATTACGTAGACCGTAGGTTGACGTTCAACTGTTTCATATATATTACTGAGAACTTTACCGAGAGTTCTTTTTAAGACTATAGGATGTTAGTAGAATAAGTACGACTTCCGTATGATGACAGAAACCCCTTATAAGTTTAAACACTTTGTACGTTTTTTCTTTACTTTACTGTGAAACCTCTTTGATGACGAGTCCCTTGTTAATAAATAATGTCGTAAATGGGATTACTTTTTATTGTTTCCTAATATGGAAAAATTTTTTAATTGGTTTGTCACATAAAAGGGTCGTGATTGTGAAGACCAGATCAATTGGATAGTTTTATCCTAAAACTGTTCTCCGTTATACAAACCTATTAAATACAAAAATGTTTAATGCCATTCGTAAACATTTAAGAACTAAAATTATAAGATTTTTAAGTAAATATCGAAAGTGATCCAAAGATCATTTATAAGATCTTACTATGGTATTGTATTATTTGTAGATTCCTTAGTAATTTTATCTATATGTTAATATTTTTAGAAGTAAAATATTAATTAAAGTACGATTAAAGTAGAGTCTGAAGATAGTAGTTGGAAAGCAAAGGTAAGGGATGAACAAAATGAAGGACTTTTGAACCTAGTACACGGAGATTTATATGACATTTCAATCATTTTATGTTGTTGTTCAAATTTTACAGAACGCACACACGAGTCGACACAGGTTAAGAAACACTGGGATACCTGACATCGACGGTCCAAAGAGACAGGTACCCTAAAGGGTCCGTTCTTACGACCTCTCCCAACGGTAAAGGAAGAGGTCCCCTAGAAGGGTTGGGTCCCTAACTTAGATACAGAGGACATGACCGTCCACCTAAGAAATGGTGACTCAGTGGACTCTTCGGGGTAATTTTCACAGTGTTGGTTGGTTTAACCTGAATCTATCGAAGAAGAAACGAATGGAAATATCGGTTCTGTCAACCTTCTTTTTGTCAACTTTTACTATTAGACAAAATTTCCGTAGTAAACAATTTATCACCGTAACTATATATAGTGGTGACCTTCTCTTTTATTATTCCTACGAAACGTAAATACGTCGTATAACATTAAAATTTATAAACGTTATCATTTTAAAAGAGTAAACTTATAATGACACCAGGGTATCCTACCTATCCTGTGTATAATGTTGGAGTCAAATTTTCTACCTTTTTGACTTCATACCTTATGAATTCATTAGACACTTTCCGGCGTAACATTTCAGACCTTTTAATATTTCAGACGAGATCCTGGATTCTCAAGAGAAAGAATATGAGAACACAAAACCAGGAGTTAATACATTGTTAAAAAAAAAATGAATATTAAAATTGTTCAATTTACGGTTATTCGTTCAATAGAAGGTACATTGTAATTTATTTATGTGTGTTTCTACGGTTCATACGGTCAACATTTTCACTTTTAAAATCAAACGTCACAGCAACGAACTACCATAAATATTTCGTCTCCAAACTTTACTGGGAAATTTTGGACGTTGCAAAACTTTATATATAAGTCGGTAGATGTTTGAATAACTAAATTTTACTAGTATTAAAAATTGTAACAAATTAAATAGATATAAATAACGTTGTACTTATCGTTAATTTGACTTTTTATATTACGTGATCTATTTCATAGAAAAATTTTGGAGAATGACCCTAGGATAACCCTGACCGTATATTAACTTTTGTGAATTGTCTTATAAAGTCCCTTACAACGGTTCCTCACTTAGTCTCGTAGCGTAAAGTAAAAATTTACGGTCTGTTTTCAGCGATTTTATTGGGCATTGCCACCAATCTTCTTCCTTCCTTTAACCCGACCCCCTTCCGTATTAAATGTATTCCACGAAAAATAGACTTTAAAAGAAAGAAACAACTTAAACTGTTAAATGGTCTCGGAAAAGTCTTCACAGACTGTAGGGAAAATTAATTCGTCGTTCGTTATTTTTCACTGTCCGTTACACAAAGGTCTCATAATTACGTCTAGCACCCACTTAAGTGGGGGAGTTCTTCTGGAGATTAAGACTCCTTTCGTAAATCAAGACAGAGTATATCTTGGAATTGTAACTTATTTTGACGTTTCTATATAAATAAGTAAATCTAATTTAGAGAGAGTAAAGGTCGAATTTATTCGTTATAGAAAAATATGATGTCTTCTCGGAGTGTAAAAACAGTTTCAATTCCTCCTACAGTACATAAAGGTTACGTTAATGTCTCTTCACTGTAGGCCACTAAAATAATTCGGATCTGTTGTGAATACGGATTTATATTATGGTTAGGACATTTCTCCCGTACGTAAATATTCCAATTTATTCACGGAAATTTACAAACGAGGACCTAACTATTTTATATGGTCTAATATCCGTTTTTCTTTTGGGGTATCTGATAGAGATGAACATCTTAAACAAGTTGTCCTTAACGGGGACAATGTCAAGTAAGAGAGTTATTCCGATAATCGTCGAACATAAACAGGAATCTAAGGAAGAGTCACAGGTAACAGGGGTCAAATTGTGAAGTTAACCGAAGGGAAATCAGAGAATGAAAACACAAAGACATTGTGTTGTAGTGGTAGTGGTAGAAAAGAGTACACGCATGACTCTATCTCACATAATTTTGGTGATCTTGAGGTGACTCTTCCCTCTGTCGTTTTGTACGTCAGTCCTTTGTACTTTTAATATCAGTCAGGAGACGTAGGTGCCCAAGGTGTAGAAGTCTGAGTTGACACTTATTTTTTGAGTTTTTTTCAAAGTCTCTCAAGGTTTTTTATTGCAAACTTAGACAACGTTCGGTCGTTGGTAAACGTATCGTAAATGTAACATAAATATTGATAACATATCATAAATGTAACAGTCAGTCAGTTAAATCAACGAGTCAACACAGACTGAGAAACGTTGGGGTACCTGACGTCGTACGGTCCGAAGGGACAGGTAGTGGTTGATGGCCTCGAACGAGTTTGTGTACAGGTATCTCCGCCACTCCGGTAGGTTGGTAGAGTAGGAGACAACAGGGGAAGAGGAAGACTGAAGTTAAAAAGGGTCTTGGTCCCAGAAAAGGTTACTCAGTCAAGAAGTGTAATCCACCGGTTTCATAATCTCAAAGTCGAAGTCGTAGTCAGGAAGGTTACTTATAAGTTCTGACTAAAGGAAATCCTACCTGACCAACCTAGAGGAACGTCAGGTTCCCTGAGAGTTCTCAGAAGAGGTTGTGGTGTCAAGTTCTTGTATTTAAGAAGTCACGAGTCGGAAGAAATACCAGGTTGAGAGTGTAGATATGTACTGACGACCTTTTTGGTATCGAACCGGATCCACCTGGAAACAGCCGTATCATTACAGAGACGAAAAATTTTACGACAGATCGATAACTAGTATCGAAAAGAAGGTTCATCGTTCACAGAAAATTAAAGTACACTAATTTTAATAGACGTCTAATCCTCGGGTTCTTTTAATTCAGACAGTAACAAAGGTGACAAAGGGGTAGATAAAGGGCACTTCACTACCCTGACCTACGGTACTAAAATCAAAAAACTTACAACTCAAAATTCAGTCGAAAAAGTGAGAGGAAAGTGAAAGTAGTTCTGGGAGAAATCAAGAAGAAGCGAAAGACGGTATTCCCACCACAGTAGACGTATAGATTCCAATGACTATAAAGAGGGTCGTTAGAACTAAGGTCGAACACAAAGTAGGTCAGGTCTTAAAACGTACTATATGAGGTGTATATTCAATTTATTCGTCCCGTTGTTTTATGTTGGAACTACATGAGGAAAGGGTTAAACCTTAGTCAGGTAACAAGGTACAGGCCAAGATTGATGACGAAGAACTGGACGTATGTCTAAAAAGTCCTTCGTCCAGTCCAGTAGACCATAAGGGTAACGAACTTCCTAAAAGGTGTGAAACAACACTAGGTGTGTCAGTTTCCGAAATCGTATCAGTTATTTCGTCCTCATACAAAAAGATCCTGAGAACGAAAAAGATACTAGGTTGTCTACAACCGTTAAACTAGAGACCGAGGAGACGGAAAAGATTTAGGTCAAGTTTAAATGTGACATAATCCATGCATTCACCTGAAGAGACCACCGAGTCTGTCATTTCTTAGGTGGACGTTACGTCCTCTGGACCAAAACTAGGGACCCAACTCTTCTAGGGGACCTCCTCCCGTACCGTTGGGTGAGGTCATAAGAACGGATATCTTAGGGGCATCTGTCTCCTCGGACCGTCCGATGTCAAGTACCCCAGTGTTTATCATTCTATACTGACTCGTTGATTCGTGTCGTATCGTGTCCATATATTCATTAGATCTCTACTAAATTCGATATATTCTCCCACTTACATTTCCACTTTCTTTCACAATCAGTGAGTCAGAACAGGTTGAGAAAACGATGGGGTTCCTGACATCGGGCGGTCCGTGGTGGTAGGTACCCTAAAGGGTCCGTTCTTATGTTCTCGCCCAACGGTAAGGAAGAGGTCTCCTAAAAGGACTGGGTCTACAACTTGTCTCCAGAGGATATAACGTCCGTCTAAGAAATGGTAGACTCAGTGGTCCTTTCGGGTTTATGGTGTTTATACTTTTGTCATGGGATAAAATATATTCCTTGAACGTGTAGGAATCCAAAATCTTGAACACCCCCAGGGCCATAGTTAGAGGACTCCTATGTCTCTCTACCAATATCAACAAAGTCATAGAAGAGTATAATTCAAGGGTACTGTTAACTGGTCGGTATACGTTAAGTCAAAGTTACAAAACAACATATTAATATTATAGAAGAGAATCATCATGTTGAATCTTCCCTAAAGAACAGTGGTCTTTTCGGACCGATTCTTCTCACGACCCGATAAAATTTATGTCCGGATGTCTTACCGGGTAGACCTACGACTCTTTGTAAGGTTGAACCGGCTCGATCTTATGAGTGGTGGAGACGTCAATAGGTAATTGGATTCGGACAAAAATGAGGACTTCGAAGTCTCTTGACCTCAGAGACTTCCTGATAAGTGAGACCCATAAAAGAAACTCAAGTTGTCCTCTAAACTTAATACGGGATTAAATTTATCTGTGGTAATTACATTGGAAACCAACTTTCGTTGACAGGTATCCACCTCTTTTAACAGTTTAACAACCACAACGACTGATGACAGGTAGGATCGAATTATACTTTGAGTACTGTGTTTTGAGTGTTCCTAAAAACTCACCTTCGTAGGTGGAGTCTGACAGTCATACCTATAAACGAGACCCTACCAAACTGAAGGTACGTCGAAGTCGACAAGTAAAGTGTCATAAGGTACTTTAAAAGTCGAAGGGACTTATATAACCCCTTCATCCTTAATTTCTTCAACGAGATGAAAGACAGGTATTTTCTCAGAAAGAAGAGTATTACTCTCAGGATCGATGTACGGACGAGTTTCGGTGTCTGGGTCCGTAAGATCCATGCTTACCTCTTTTTGTGTCCCAAATTAGGTAGATAGTCCGAGACGACGTCTGGAGTAAGAATTTTATGATCTACGGAGGGTGAATCAGTAAAGTCAAGATGTACAGTGTATAAGGATTTCACCTTTTAGTGGTTGGTGTAGTTCCTTAGAAAAGGAAGTCGATGGTCGACATCTTAAGTGGGTGAATGGATGACAATAACTACCGTCAACCCAACATATACCGTTTCGTTTCCTATCAATTGAAATAAAAAAAGGAAAGTTCTTCCCGTCAGAATGGAAACTGGGGTATAATATGGGTAATCTGTCAGTTATTGTTCGCAACAGACCCTACACTTTTTTAATTTTGGGATTATTGTAACGACATTGTGGGAGTATTGTAACATTTCATTACATCAGTGAAACCCTTTTTTAATTGTTAATGAGTTTTAAATTGGATTTAAATGGTACACTGGGTCGTTAAGGTGGACCCATATCATTTGGATTCTCTTTACGTTTGTGTGCGGGTGTGTTTTTGAACATATGTTTACAAGTGTCGTCGTAATGAGTATTATCTATTTTTCACCTCTGTTAGGTTTGTAGGTAGTTGACTTCTTACCTGTTTATTTTACGTTACCTCTGTGTCTGTATTTTAGTCCGAAAACCTGCGTCACTCCTTTCCTCTCGCATCCTACTAAACCCTCTCATCGTATATGCAACGACATACATTTTGTCTGTCGGTTACCTTTAAAAGACATACTGAACCTTGACTTTAGACCATGAGACCTTGTTGAATCTCCCTACCCCACCCAGCCTACACCCTCCCTGCAAATTCTCCCTTCCCTGTATAGATATGGATACCGACTACGTACAACTACACCGTCTTTGGTTATGTTATAACATTTCATTAATAGGAGATTAATTTTTATTTTATTTGCGTCATATGGGTGTGTCAACTTATAATGACCCGTCATTTTTCCTTACTTTAGGTCTATGTATGGTGTTGAGTCCAGTTGGAACTTTTGTGGTGTCATTTCCTCTCTTTTGTTCACGTATTCTGGTGTATAACATACTAAGCTAAACACACATTACGGGTTTAATCTTCTGTCTCAAATATCTCTGTCTTTAATCCCTAATATGGTCCGACCCCGTCCCCTACCTACCCTTCACTGATTACCAGTACCCCTATAATAACACTTCTACTTTACAAAGAACCGACGTAAAGATTCACGGGGACGACAGTACAACCCAGTCACAACCTACCCTCCTTTCCGTCGCCAAGTAGGGTAGAGACGAAGTACGTGCACTCTGTACCACTATAAACTCGTAGGGAAAGACCAACTCCTACCTCTTAAGGTATTAAACCCAGTTCAGTAGAAATTGGACGAATAGGATTTGACATGAAAAACTTTTCTAGTAAAATGCTAACTTCTTATCTGGCTTCTCTTACCTCTTACCGTCGTTCTTTAGAGTGACCTTTAGATGTCACTGACCCATCCACTCGTTAACTCTGGAGTTGGTTCTATGAGTACAACTACTCTTTGTAAAACATCTGTCTTAGCTATTTTGAACTATTACTGGATTTTCTTCTTTCAAATTCTTTCTCTTTTTAGTGTAGAGTGAACACAGGACTTTATATCCTTGTAACCTATCCGTCTATAAAATAACCACTTGGTGTTGTGATATAATGTAGAAGTCGTGTTAGTAAGTCGAATATCCTATGTATTGAGTTTTTTTCACACACACATATACCTACAGATTTATAGACATACATTCGTATTTATGAAATTTTATATAAAATTGTATATACAAGTATAATATATAATATGTATTGTTTTATCCCCAAAGGGACCATTGATCTTCATTTCTTAGGTGGAAGTTACGTACTCGGTGTCCTCTGTTCCCAAGTTAGGGACCCAACCCTTCTAGGGGACCTTTTCCTTTGCCGTTTGACGAGGTCAGAAGAACGAACCCTTTAAGGTACCTCGACCCGTCCGATGTCAGATACCACAACGTTTTTTAAGTCTATACTGATTTGTTGTTGTTGTATTATTTTATCTAGGATAATATGTACAATATATTATATGGTCTAATACCCCGAAGGGACTACCGAGTCGTCATTTCTTAGACGGAAGTTACGTACTCGGTGTCCTCTGCTCCGAAGCTAGTGACCTAACCCTTCTAGGGGACCTTCTCCCGCACTGTTGGATGAGTCCATAAGAACGGACCTTTTAGGATACCTGCCTGAGACCGACCGACGGTAGATATCGTGACGTCTCAACCTGTACTGACTTCGCTAAATCGTATATACGTGTATATGGTTAATATATTATATAAATTTTTCATATATGATCGTTTATATTGATATATTTTTATGTAATTCACATAACAATGTCAACCCTTGACTCGTCCACAGTCTAGTAAGCAGCAGTAATTAGGGAAGGGGTCGGACATTCTCCAAAACTGAGGTTCAGAAAGTCTGTGGTGTTTTTACCGGTGTGGGACTTTCAGTCGAGACAAATCCTTGAACGTCGACCTTTCACCAAACCATAAACTAGAAGTACTTCCACACAGGTTGATGTTTCTTCACTAGAAGACTGAGTCAACCGAAACGTGAGTTACCCCTCCTACATAGACCATACAAGAACAAATAAATCCATTTCGACGTATTAGGTTATTTCTGGGTTACTTTATGTCGTCTACATGTTTGAAGGACGGAAACTCCTGTTTATAGAGTCAGAGAGTTAATAGTTTCTATTCTTGTATACCCACTCTCCTTCAAGAGGACTTAAACGAGAACACTCTCTGACCAAAAGGTCTCACTAACCCATCAAAGTTAGTCTAGGTTTACAAAAGTTTCCCGACGATGACCGGTAAATGTTGACCTTTCCTTCTTTTTACCTATCCATAACGTAAAGATGTACAATTCATTACATCTCCTTAATAGTCTGTATGTAATAGACAAAAATAATATCGGAACGATTATTTAGTAAAATATGGTTTAAAGATCTGTATTTTCACTTCGGGGACTCATTCGTTGAATGGAATCGGGTCTGTCGATCTTTCCCTCTTAACCTTACCTTTAAGTCTAGACAATCGGAAGTTCTAGTAAAAAAAGGGGAGATATAGTACGTCGGTTCTTTACTATTCGGTGGGACTGTTTCTCTCTGTCTCTAAGATTTCAATATAGAAATTACTGTATTTCAAAATATAAATCTATCAAACCCAAATTAAAAAGTCTCGGAGTTTTCGTACCATTGTATCCTTTAGGTTGAGAGGACTTCGTAGAAGAGATAAAAATTTCTACACTAAAAGAAATTAGTATTCGTTCTCTGACGGAAACATCGACAAATATTAGTACGAGAGATTTATGGAATAACATGTTTACTCTCTTCGCCCGTTCTATCTGGTAACCAAATTTTGAGTCTCTTTTCTGAATTTATCATAACGAATCATACAGTCATGTGGACCCTCAGTTTTTTGTATGGACCTCCGTCCAGTTCGGAACATTTAGTTAATCCACAAACTACTTATTTATGAATCCAGAAAATAGATTATCCATGACCCGAATTATATACTCAATATCTAGTATAATAGTTGTAACAGTTTATAATATATGTGAAAAATAGTTGAGTTTCCCGTTGACACTATATATGTGCGTATTCACTCGTGTGAGTGCACGATATTTTAAATCATCCGTCATTGACGTGTGAATATTGTGAACTACACTTAACCAGTACCAGTACCGTCTCTTCCCTAGTAAAGTTTGACGGACTACTCCGTTCTGTAGTCTCTGTAACAGAAAAATTGGGTGGACACTTCCCAAAGGGACCAACGAGTCTGCCATTTCTTAGACGGATGTTACGTCCTCTGTACCCAAACTAGGACCCAGTCTTTCTAGGGGACCTCCTCCACCCGTTGGGTGAGGTTATAAGAACGACCTCTTAGGGTACCTGTCTCCTCGGACCACCCGATGTCAGATATCTGAGTGTTTCTCAACCTGTACTGACTTCACTGATCGTGCGTGTGTTCCCTTGTGTCAATTATTTTAATTATTCCAAATGAATAAATAAAAGTTGACAAGTTAAACCCATTTATGAGGATCTCAAACCCAAAGAAACAAGATAAAAGGGGATAGGTTGACAGTTAAACATATGACATATAGTAAGGTCCCTTTTAATACGATACCTGAGAGGGTAAGAAACAGGTAGAGATATTTTTTTATAAAATTACTATTAGGGACAATACTAAAGGAAATCGGGAGTAAAATAGTGAGGTCAAGAACGATATCTTAATTTCCTTATTTTTTCGGGACCTTTCCAGTAATTAAAGAAAAAGGAATGGAGACGGTGGGTGAAAGTTCGATCTGGTGTGTGTATTTAGTAACGTCTGAAAAGGAAGTAGTGTAACACCAACGATCAGTGTAAATGAGATGGGATTCCCTTATTAAAACGATGTCCATCCGTTTAAGTCATGATTACCGTAATGGGATACAAAAGTCCCTTTGAAAACTCTCGTTTTATCGTGGTAATTGTAACGGTCAAAGTGTACTGATAAGCAGTTACTAGTTCAAATTAATAAAGGACAGGGTAATAACTTTTGAGTCCTTAGTTGAAGAATAATTGTCAAGTACAAGTCTAACTTAATAGAGTACCATTTAAAGAATTTGATAAAGATATTATCCGAACGGGGGGGAAAAAAATTTTTGTTATTGAGGGTTCCACTTTTGGACGAAAAAGTAACAATGATCCAGTGCTCGAGATTAATTTGAGACACTGACGTACTCTTTTTATTTCGATCAGTCAAGTTAAATTTTTATTTCTGTCAGTATATTCTAACATCATATATTTGAACGAACCTTAAAAGTGATAAGTAACCAACTGAATTATGATACTCCTCACTGTTTTGGAGACCAAATTTTTTTTAGGACTTTCGAGTTTTATGACCGAACTATAATTGATATACGAAAAATTCGTAATATAAAAGTGGTCGACTACATACGTCCTAATTCTTCTTCCACTACCACACAAAATAAAGTCTGGTGGCGAGTTTGAAAAGAACTCTTTGGGAAGACGATATAGACCGTAGACAACATGAAGTCTTAAACGTATTTATACTGTTACATTGGGATACTCTAAGAAGTTCTTAAAAGGAGTTAAATAGTAAGATAGGTATATCTTATCTCCCGTCCTGAAAGGGTCAACCACCTTCTATGTCAAGTTACGTTTATTACGATCCTTACTTCAATAAGTTTTTAAGAGAGAATGGCTTCAGACTTCAGTGTAGTAAATAAACTCAATTCCGAGAAATAGGTAGTTATAAATTTTCTTGTCTCAAGTTGAGTATTGAAAACCACACTTACTTCAAAGAGTGGACAAAATGAGGAACACTCCTCTCCCATCTCGTTTCAATGTCATTATCAGAAGGTACAAAAAGACTCAAAATTTTTATCACATTTCTCTAGGTAAGTAACTTGTTCATTCAGAAACCAAGGGGGATATGACGTCACAGGGTCCGTGACTCCTACATTTCTTATGTCTTTTTTTCTTTTTTTTTTAACTTCAGGAGATCTTTCTTCTGTTATATTATTAACTAATAACACGTGTGTCTAACATCTTCTATATACAGTCGGTGACACTAGTTTCATATTCGTACCATAAACTCTTGTCCCTTCCCATACATATTGAGGACCGACCTCTATAGTCTTTTCCGACTGAAACTTATCCTTAATAAATTTGGTTCAGAACCTTTTCTACCTCCTCATGTAGTTCGTTATTCTACTCCTTCTCTAAACGTCCGGATACTTAGTCGTAAGGTTTACTACTTCCGATTTCCTGTCGCCTCCTTGGTGTCATCTAGTAGTGACGTCCGTCTTCCTGGTACAATCCTTAACTACCCTCCAAGGTACCTCTTTCAACAGGACTTAGACTAGGACTTTCCGATTCTAAGACACGGAATAGGACATCTAGTGGTCCAGAGTATTCTGCTTAAGGGTACACGGGGGTAGAACGGTGTCTGTCTAGGGATAATTACTTATTGAGGTCACCTCGATTAAAGTTGAAGTAGAGTGAAAGAGAAAGAATTAGGTTTGTACAGACTTTGGGTCCTTCAATCCCATTTGTTTTCCTATTAGATCTTAGGAAAGAATAAGTAATTTTTTTTTTTTAGAGTTTTAAGTCAAGAAATTAAAGGTCCCTCTCGATCGATAGAGAAATCTTATTTGTTTGTATCTTGTCGAGAGGAGTAATAGTGTTAGTGAACCAATTCTTGATGAGAAACTCTACCACTCTTCGTTAGTTTCCTAACATACTTCGTTCACTATGCAAGTCAAACGTAGGGTCACTCTAACAAGATAAATATTCCTTGTCCTACTTGACTTCTTCCATTTCGTCCCCTCCTCTACCACATAATCTCCAATAATGTTATCAAAGATTTTCCTTAACTTCGATACAAGTAAACTTCTCTCTCCTCTCTGTCTACGTACCCTTCACCCTACCCCCGTCTCCTACTCAACCACTCTAACGTAGTGGTTGAGTTGTCTGTACTTGAACTCGTTTGAGGTCCTCTACCACTTCCTGCTTCGGACCGTACGACGTCGAGTACCCAGCGTTTCTCTACCTGTACTGAGTCACTAACTTTTTGTTTGTTGCCCATCACGTAATTCGTAGAATTATTCGTCGGGGATTATTACTTATTGGGACCCTATAGTACGACTTCGAGATAAAGGTGATCAACATGGAAGTACCCAAGGACAGTTTTCTACCTTAATTTTATTACCCATCTATTGTTATGAAGAAAAGAGTAAGCATATATCGGAAATTTTATATATTGGTTTTTATCTCTGTATATTTTCTTTTCTTACGTCTTAACATACCTTTACATTAGACTAACTCAGGTATAAAGGTTGAAAGTATTCTGGATGAATGTCAATAATCGTACTTCTTTATACGAGTTATCTGGAAGTAACTTTATATCAAACCGAAATTCCAACAAGAAAACTAGACATCAACCATAGACAGAGGTATCGTCACCATGAACAAGTGTCTATAAGAACGGTGTTCAAATAGACTAAAATCATAGACGTCAATATTCCAAGGAGAACTGGTAGGTAGTAAAGACGATCCATGTTTTGAAACAAAAGAAATCGTAATCCTTGTACGATTAAGATCTTAGACCACTAAACGACCAAAGAAATGTTCCCACGAAAATTGGATACTAATAAAGGAAACAAAAGAGGGACAGATCCAGAGAGAATGTTAGGAGAATGAACGGTTTAAAAACAACTAAAAGTCTACAAAATGCAATATAGTCAAACTTTTATCTTTGGGGAGGGTCAATAAACTTGTTTCCCTTAATTTATAAAAATTTTCAATTGATCTATATTTCAACAATTGATCCATTAACTTTTACAATTTTCTCTTGACATCTTTAGTCGTTTACAAGAGATATTCCCTGGTCTTCCCTTTATCAAACCTAAGAGCCTCTTCCGTTACCGTGGGGTGAGGTCATGAGAACGGACCTTTTAGGGTACCTACCTCCTCGGACCATCCGACGTCAGGTACCCCAGCGATTCTCAACCTGTGTTGACTCGCTGAAGTGAAAGTGAAAAGTGAAAGTACGTAACCTCTTCCTTTACCGTTGTGTGAGGTCACAAGAACGGACCTCTTAGGGTCCCTGCCGCCTCGGACCACCCGACGGCAGATACCCCACCGTGTCTCAGCCTGTGCTGACTTCGTTGATTCGTCGTCGTCTTCGTCGTCGTCGTCGTCGCCGTCGTCCAGTAGTACTAATCGACTCTGAGACGTCAACCTTGTTCTTTCGTCCTCGAAGTCTGTCTTCCTAATTCGGACCCATACAAGGTTATTTTGAAAAAATGTTTTTGTCCGTCGTCCGTCCTAAGTCAGTGTTCGATATCAAACGGTCAAGGACGGGTTAGTCTATGCATCGTTACCATCCTTCGTCGGAGGTAATCCTAACTCTTTTGTTTTTCTGTTTTAACCTAACAATGTTAGAACTTCAAACCTCCTCCCCGGAGTACTCGGGCCTTGACTCAGCGGACTATTCCCCTGGGTCTTCCTACGATCCCCACACTAGTTCGACTAAGACAGTTATAGTCTTTTTGACGTGTGATCCAAGTTGACTTGGTTTGTCGGCGAATGGTCGACTTCTACACAACGACCCCTCTACGAATCCTGTTCCCCCAGTCGTTCGGGTATCCTTCGAATACCTCTTTGTTTATTCTTGAGTGTTCATAAGAAAATAAACAAACAAACAAAACTACAAAATCGTAATGAAGTATAAAAAAATTAACCCCCATATCAACGAAATATTATAATCTAATAAAAGACGACCTGTTGTTTCACTAAGTCGATGTACACATGTGTATAAGGGGAGAGAGAACTCGGAGGGAGGGTGGGGAAGGGGAGTAGGGTGGGTAAATTCAGTGGTGTCTTATGGTTCGATTCGAGGGTCTACCGGTCTTCCGTGTACTTTTCTACGAGTTGTGGTGATTAATAATCTCTTGACGTTTAGTTTTGATGTCACCCATAGTGGAGTGTGGTCAGTTTTACGGGTAGTAGTTTTTTAGGTGTTTATTTACGACCTCTCCCACACCTCCTTTGTCTTGGGAGAACGTGACAACCACCCTTACATTCAACTATGTCTGTGAGACAAGTTAAAAACGAAGACATCGGAATGTCAGGATAGGTGTGAAAGAGACGGGAAATAACCGACTAGTTAGACCGTTTCGTCTTTGAGACAAACGTCTGTGGATCGCGTCTGAAACCTCTTCAGTTACTGTTGGGTGAGGTCATGAGAACGGACCTTTTAAGTACCTGTCTCCTCGGACCTTCCGACGTCAAGTACCCCAGCGACTCCCAGCCTGTGCTGACTCGCTGAAGTGAAAGTGAAAAGTGAAAGTACGTAACCTCTTCCTTTACCGTTGGGTAAGGTCACAAGAACGGACCTCTTAGGGTCCCTGTCCCCTCGGACCACCCGACGACAGATACCCCAGCGTGTCTCAACCTGTGTTGACTTCACTGAATCGTCGTCGTCGCATCTAAAGTGGTGTCCGTCTTCCCGTCCATACCTCTACTCTGTGTTAGTGAATTAACCATGTGTAACGGTTTTGGGTTCTGAGAAAAAAATCAGGTACAAAATTCTAACTTAATACTGACTCTTGGAAGAGTGTCATAGTAGAATACAGCTGTGTCTCCTGAAAAGGTCCAACCTTAATACAGACCTGGTGAGACGGGTGGTAGTTATTTGGTTTAAAACTATTATATTTCTTACTCGTAGTCAAATCTCAGGTATTTTAAAACGATTGTATCTTTATAACCACCACATCTTAGGTATTTTATACATACATACATGAAACACACATTACGACAAACACGTATACTCATTTGTACATATAGTCACATTCCAGGGTTGAGAAATAAGAACCTTTCCTGTTGTCAAATTAGACTTTTATAAAGATATAGAAGAATCCGTAATTTTGTCCTAGAGAATAACTCGTAACGAATTTAGGGTGTTATGATCATCAAAGACAATAGATTTAAGAACGAACCTTTGTTTTACGATCGTTGACATACAGTCAAGAGTTAAAGTTTACGTTTTCGGGACCTCACTAATACTCTTATAAATCAAGACTAACTAACTAGTCAACTAACTAACCTACTAAATAACTAACTGTTCACTACTTCGTACGACCTTTCTTTAGTCCGTCCCGATAAGACTCTTTGTAAGAAACTTCTGTAAAATTTTTAATCAAACAGTGAGTTCTCTTTTTAGAGATCTTACTACGTAACTTAGAAACACGAGACTTGACAGTTTTACCGAAATACACACCTACTGGATTCACAGACAAATAGGAATCTGTTATTTATCATATCCCGTATACTTAATAAGACTAAAGTCATACATTTATAGTTGATGAGAACGTATTCTTGTCTTGAAGGGGAGTCGAGACGGTGGACACGATATAAAGTCAAAACTTTAAAAGAGGAATCAAACAATAAAGTTGTAAGACGTACGATCAACCCGATGTAAGGAGAGAACTTATTACAAAAGAATTACGTCGTATGGACATGTTGTATTAACTGTGGGAATGACAGTGACTTCGTCTCCTTTACGGTTTCAACCTGATTTTGTTTAGAAGTTCGGTAGATAATATAATATACGGATCACTACCGAAGGTCCATGGATAAATATAGAGGGGGAAATTTATAAAGTATCGATGAGATAATGACTATTCTCAAGTAGGTGTTCAAAGGGTCCCCCCGAAAAGTATTACATGTATCCTATAGTAAAGACCATAAACCTTAGTGGTATATAATATAAAATAACGTCTTCAACTATCTCAGAGTTCTTTTCAATGGACCACTTCTTTATTAGTTCTTCTAAGTATTACTCAGTAAGTCACGTTGAGACGCGTTCTAAAAAAAAAAAAAAATTAGTAACACCTTTCACAACCTACGTAGGAAGTATGTAACAAAGACCTAAAAACCTTTGTCTTACAAGGGTTACACAGACGGAATTCCTCTGACTCCCATAATTACGGAATTATAAACGTTTGGTGATGTATATAAGAGTGTCGTTTTTTGTCGGATAGAATAAACATTTTACATTAGAGTTCTTTATTTTGATGTGTGTCTTATTCGGTTCGGTCTTTTTTTCAAAATGAACGATGATGTTCTTCGGTAAAACGTACTAATTGATCGATGGTCTAACAACTAAAAATAATTGAGAGACAGACGAACCGGTGTCTTTTCTATAAAAATAGGGTTACAGAAGAAAGTTCTTTTCGACTCACACAGAAGGTACCCACTCACCAAAAATTTAGGGTGTCTTAACTGTGTAAAAAGTCAGACAAGTCGTGTGTATTCACGAGTTTTAATACTTCTAAACCCCCCGGTATTAAAAGGGTCGACCTACTTCACCTATCACAATTCTCCGGAGTATCTAGTATGGTACAACAGTAAATAATATTACAAAATTGTATGATGTCTTAAACACAACAGTTCTTATAACCCACCCCACTAAATAACCGATCCTAACTAACACAACGATTATCATGTCTACCGAACTTAAAACCTTCCCCCTTTAAAGGGTAGCGACTCGTACTTTCTTATTTACGACCCAACGGTTCTCTGTTTCCCTGGAAGTGAGTCTTTTTTAAGTAAATGGACGGTACACGTCTGTTGTACGTTCTCCATCAAAAACAAATGGAAGTTTGATACGAAATTTGAGAAAAAGAACGGAGTCCCTCGCCACCTGTAAAATATATGGACTTTACAAAAAGGTGTTACCTCGGTTGAAAACAGTCGAGAGGGAGACCCTGTTGTACCCGTCCCGAAAGTCTCAAAGAGAGGTCAAAGACGATGTTCATGGTTTTGGTACTGGAACGGACCTTCCGAAAAGCGTCGACTTACAGACCTCGAGCTGCAGACGTAACTGAAAGTCACTAAAAGACATCCGATTGTGGACCTTCGGTAGTGAACGTCTGCGGGTCGACGCTACACGAGATGGGGCGTGTCGTCACGCCCACGATTACCTTTCCGTAACTGGATGGTCCACTTTGTTTGTTCTGTCTGTGGTCTAACAGAGTACGCTATTACTGTGACGGACAGACCTAGACTAGTGGTGCTGCTCAGTTTTTAAGTCTACTCTGATATCCTTATTCTCCTCATTCGTTTTTTTTTTTTTTTTTAGGTACTTATTATTTATTGAGTTAAAACGAAAAAAGAAGGATTTACTATGTTACTGTTCAGTGGGACGGAGAGAGACCAAGACTTAAGATAGTTGATTTTTCATCCCAAAACCTTTGGTTCTGGAGTCAGAAAGGGTAGGATTTAACTGTCAGGAGACCATGACCTATGAATGAGAACGACGACGACGATTCAGCGAAGTCAGCACAGGCTGACACACGCTGGAATATCCGCCGTCGGGTGGTCCGAGGGGGCAGGGACCCTAAGAGGTCCGTTCTTGTGACTTCACCCAACGGTAAAGGAAGAGGTTACGTACTTTCACTTTTCACTTTCACTTCAGCGAGTCAACACAGGCTAAGAATCGCTGGGGTACCTGACGTCGGATGGTCCGAGGAGGTAGGTACCCTAAAAGGTCTGGTCTCATGACCTCACCCTACGGTAAAGGAAGAGGTTGTTCATCTCCTAGATTCATATTTATCCCAAAGGAGTCACCGAGACGACCATTTCTTGGGTGGACGGTTACGTTCTCCGTTGTGTTCTCTGCACCCAAGATAGGGACCGAACCCTTCTAGGGGACCTCTTCCTTTACCGTTGGCTGAGTTCATAAGAACGGACCTTTAAATGTACCTGTCTCTTCGGACCGTCCAATGAGAGGTACTCCAGTGTTTCTCAATCTGTGGTGACTCACGCGTATGCGTATACGTGTGTTTATATTTATTACGCTATCGTTATCACGGACCCTTTTTATTCTACCCATAGGATTAAACTTCTCCGGAATTAAAAATTGTACAAACTCCGACTGAAGTACATCGAATGTGATTTGATAAAATGAATGTCGTCATAAGTGGATACGTGATCCCTAAATAAGAAGTTTGAATAAACATTTTACTTCGGGAGTGACAGGTTTTATAACCTCAACATTAATTAACTTTGTTACACAGTGGACAATTTACGGAGAAATAGTCTCCTTCTTTTCGTGAGTTGGGACACCTTTCTATGTCTCGAACTCTGTAAAGAGATTAATTCTTGTAGAGGACCATTTACTTACCCTAAAACGTCCAGACGAGAACATGTGTTAGTAAGAAGATATGTGTTTATATATAAGACCCGTTTAAACGTTACGAGATAAATTTTCAAAAAAGAAGAAAAAGAAGACATGTGTTATCCCTATTATTTGTCTGTCACAAGAAACTTCATCTTATCTCTTACTGAGGTACTTCAGTTCCCCGTCGTAGTTTCTTACATTTCGTTTTCCACTTTTTGAACTGATTGTCGGTAAACCCCTATTTTTACACACAAGTACCCCTAAGGTAATTGACTAGTTTCTCACTACACACGTGTGTGTGTGTAAATATCTCCGAGAATGTGACCTTCCAATTTAAACGGAAAGGTACACGAAATAGTTCACCCACACCGGTTGTAGAATAACGGTGGTCGTGTGGTTACAGTGTAGTTTCGTCTAAACAAGTTACGTCGAGACATTAAGTAATGGACTTAAAGGATAGAGTATACATCAAGGAAAACGAGTGACCGACTACAAATAAGGAAGGATTCTCGTCTTAAGGTAAACGTCTTCCTTGTCGGACCAAGTATGTTCAAGTCTACTCCTGTTAATAAAGGTGACCACTTTGGTCTGTCTCTTCAAAAAGGTGGGGTTCTATTCTGTTTAAACAGACGTCTGAACGTTGACTCTAGACCATAGACCAAGATCTATAAAAGTCACAAAATAACTCGGATTTTAGGTCCAGATGACCTGAGTTGTAAGTGTTGATTGTTTCCTGGTAAATAAAAAATCATTGTAACGACCGTACATTTTACCAGATTATTATTAGTTAATGATTCTGAGATCGTGGATGGTAAATGACACGATCCTCGACCTCTAAATCACTGTTTGTTTTTCTAGTCGGGACGGGAGCACTACATAAGATCCACCAGTGTGTGTCCGTATGTAAACAAGGGTTCCAAGAGACCGGTATAAACGTTGTGAGTTCAAGAAAGACTGGAATCGGTCTGTACAGACCTCACACGATTTGAGTTCCAACACCCTGGTCCCCAGTCCCCCCTCGACGTACTTCCTTCGTCTCCCTCTCTACTTATCCGGATTTTAATAAAGACTATAGGTGGGGATAAAAGTGTGGGTAAGGATAACTTACTGTGGTAAGAGACTATTTAGGATTGACTTGATTTTAGTTGTCATAGTGAAGGAAAGATGACGGGTCCACGGTCACAATCGTCTCGAATGTTTAGGAGAGTCGGCGGTAGTTCGGTGAACACACTGGGTACGAGACTATCCCCTTGTGGTACCCCTCTTGTGTTTACCATAAAAAGTAAGGTATTGAATCACACGGCTCTATGCGAACTAATGGGATCGTTACAAATGGAAATTTGTCCTAATCCAACTGACTCCTGCGTCCAAAAAGAGAAGACAGGAAACTAGTCGACCTTTTTTTCACCTACAACTAGTTCTATTATTCGATCCATTTAAGACATTATTGAGTCTCAGGTCTTTAGTCACGTATTTGTACAAACGTAGGTTATGAAACTGAGGTTTTTCCTTTTTTTTATTTTACAAAAGTAAAGACAAAGGTACGGAAACGTGTACCCTCGAAACCCCCAGAACAAAATATTCGTCTTACTTAGTTTTTAAAAGACCAGGAGATGTTGTCACTTTGGGAGTAGACCACTCGTAATAGAACTCTGGGTCTAGAAAAGTCTCTCTTAAAGTTATCCACTTGATCTTTTACTAGTCACTCGTTACTCTTGATAATATTACCGTTGTAGTAAAGTCTACTTCGGAAGTTGTAGACAAAGCGAAAGATTAATGTTTATGTTGTGAGGGAGGACTGTGGGTCCGAGTGGTAGTGGTGGTATTTAGTGTTAGTATTTTTTCAAATTTTTACTTCTCTAAATGTACCAAAATCCACGAGCCATAAGTCTTGGTGTTTGTCCAAAGTTAATACAAGGAGAGTACAACGTCTACTTTAGTCCATCCTACCTTCCTCTCCTTTTGTCTGGAAATATGATTAGTACGTTAAGTAAAAAGGTATCTAAAAGTGACTCGAGAGTACATTTGTCTTCACCATGACTCTCCTCTTTTTTGGTGGTCTATCGTCTCTTCCTTAGTTTAAACCTTTTAAGAAAGTCAGTAAATAATTATTTATAAACAGGTTTTTGGATGATACGTTGTTCGGACCACGACCGAAGACCCCTGTTTCGTCATTTGTTTAGTATGAACATCTTGACTGTCGGATTAAGAACCTTCTGTGTAATTTTTACTAACGTGTATATTGATATATTGGTGATGACTCTTCAAAATCAGTTTCTTTAGACGTCCCAAGATACTGTTACTTTGGACGTTGTTTTTAAGGTTCTTTTATCGTTTTGGGGTTCCTCTAGTGTTTTTCTGGTTCTCTTCGTAAAAAGACGACTGAAATCTTTGTGGTCGTCTCGATATAAAGGTCCTGAAAAGTAAAAGACTTTTTAGTTATTAATCTTTGTCTTTTGTCGATGCCATTAAAGTTATTTTATAACATCTATCTTAAATATCTAAATTTAAAGGTTTTAAAGTCCGAATTTCTTACTCTTGTGAGACATTATATACAAACGAAAATATGGTTCTTCATGATACGGATTCCTCCTACCATATCGTCATAAGAGGTCATAAGACCTCCCATACCTTATGTCCTCCCATGAGGTCATCAGGACGGACCTCTTAGGGGTCCCTGTCTCCTCGGACCGCACGACGGCAGGTACTCCAGCGTTTCTCAGTTTGTACTGACTCGATGCTTCGTGTCGTGTCGTGATGCAGATTTCAGAGTCTAACTAATCTTATTTTGTGAGATTGTGTGTCTTTACCTTGGTACTTAACAGGACTTGAACTACTGTTTTCTTCTCCTGTGTCTGTCCTGGGTCTCGTTTGTGTAGGGATAAGACTATATCCCGATGGAGTTAAAGAACCTCTCGTCTTTTAATAGTTACCTTATTTTTGTCATGTCCTGATACATATACTATAACGTCGGACGGTCCGAGGAGGTAGGTACCCTAAAAGGTCCGTTCTCATGACCTCACCCAGCGATCACGGAAGAGGTCATATACCATAATCTATGATAATATAAAACACAATATAAGACAATATTGTGAAGTACGTGTAAAGATTTACGTAAGTATAAGTACAATGTACAACGTAACATATACGACAAATTCGGATAGTATATAACAGAATCATTTTTTTCCTTTACGATGACATTTTTTGTTAAGGACTCAGCTACTAAATTTTAAGATAGTTCGATGGTTGCCATAAAAAGTGTCTTGACCTTATTTGTTAAAGTGTTAAACATACCTTTATGTTTTATGGAACTTATCGGTTTCGTTAGAACTCTTTCTTCTTACCTTGACCTCCTTCGTTGGACGGACTGAAGTCTAATATGATGTTTCGATGTCAATAGTTCTGACATACCATGACCGTGTTTCTGTCTTTATATCTAGTCACCTTGTTTTATCTTTCGGGTCTCTATTTAGGTGCGTGGATACCTGTGGAATAGAAACTGTTTTCTCCGTTCTTATATGTTACCTCTTTTCTGTTAGTTCACCACGACACTTTTAACCAGTTGGTGAACATTTTCTTACTTTGATCTTGTGAAAGATTGTGGTACGTGTTTTTATTTGATTTTACCTAATTTCTAGATTTACATTCTGGTCTTTGATATTTTGAGGATCACCTTTTGTCTCCGTTTTGTGAGAGACTTTATTTAGTGTCGTCCTAGGGGATACTGGGTGGAGGGTCTCATTACCTTTATTCTCGTTTTTATTTGTTTACCCTAGATTAATTTATCCTGTTGTCTCCTTTGATATTCGTTTCACTCTTCTTTCGGAAGTCTTACCCTCTTTTATTATCGTTTGTTTCGTTCACTGTTTCTTAATTAGAGTTTTTGGATGTTCGTCGAGTACGTCGAGTTATGGTCTTTTTATTTACTGAGTTAGTTTTTTTACCCGGTTTCTTGATTTGTCTGTAAAGACGTTTCTTTCTCTGTGCACATGGGGTCACAAGTAACGTCGTGACAAATGTTATTGATCCTGTACCTTCGTTGGATCTGCAGGTAACCATCTACTTACCTATTCTTTCGACACCATGTATATGTGTTACCTTATAATGAGTCGATAAATTTGTTTACGTAAACTTAGGCAAGATTACTCCACCCACTTTGACCCCGGATAATATGTTTCACTTCTTTCAGTCTTTGTTTTTGTGGTTACGTCATATAATTACGTATATATACCTTAAATCTTTCTGCCATTGTTACTGGGATATACGTTCTGTCGTTTTCTCTGTGTCCATTTCTCGTCTGAAAACCTGAGACACCCTCTTCCGCTCCCACCTTACTAGACTCTCTTATCGTAACTTTGTACATATAATGGTATATACTTTATCTAGTGGTCAGGTCAAAGTTATGTACTCTGTCCCACGAGTTCCGGACACGTGACCCTGTTGGGACTCCCAACCCTACCCCTCGCTCCACCCTCCCCCCAAGTCCTACCGCCTGTGTACACGTGGGTACCGACTAAGTACAGTTACATGTCGTTTTTGGTGATGTTGTAACATTTCATTAATCGGAGGTTAATTTTATTTATTTAATTAACTTTTGTTATTTATTTTGAATGACTGTGTTGGACAAGTTAAACTAAGTCAACTTTGACAAAGTATAACAGGAGTTTGTTCTCGAGTATTCCTACCCCAAAGGGGGTCGACTTTGTAAAGACTAACGACACCACCACCTTTCCCAACCACTTCACAACGGGTGACCAAGAGTTTACGAAGGTAGATCTGCAACACAAGTAAGTTTAAAGTAACTGATTTAGTTCCGTATATCAGTAGTGATCTTGTTAGGAGGTTAAACGGAGTTTCATGTCTCCTCGGTCCATAAAAACAAGATGAAGTATTTTGTGTCTATGATATAAATTATATGGTGGACTCACATAAAGTAAGATAGTAGATATATTAAACGACAATTCTGAAGGACCCACCAGGTTACTAATTCTGAGACGCAAAAGTCACGTTCCCAAACTAGAGACCGGTCCCTTGATTCTAGGGTGTACGGTACACCTCCCCTGTTCTTTGTTTGTCTTTTTCTCACACAACAATTTCACAACGAAAGACGTAATCCAAACAGACTATAGATGTTAATTTTACATCTGTAAATATAGTTCGTTTAGACTACTTGTCAGTGATTCTCAGTCTGTGTTGACTCGCTCAAGTGAAAGTGAAAGGTGAAAGTACGTAACCTCTTCCTTTACCGTTGGGTGACCTCTTAGGACAAGAACGGACCTCTTAGGGTCCCTGCCGCCTCGGACCACCCGACGGCGGATACCCCACCGTGTCTCAGCCTGTACTGACTTCACTGGATCGTCGTCGTCGTCGTCGTCGTTTGCCCTCGTATCGAATGAAAACACACTTTTATGTTCAAAAATACAGGGGATCCATCTTTACCTTTATGATTTCTGCGGTGACGTTCTCATCTTACAAGGATTTTTGTAGTAAGTAACTGTCATCAACCTCAATCGCTAACCCTTTGACGTCAATAATTTTAAATTTTCTCGTCTTAACCTACTCTCCAATTCGGTATGACTACTCCAGATTAATTATACTTGAGTTAGACAAACAATTTTTTTTCTCAGAAAAAGGAGATTTTTATCAGTCGTAAAATACGTCCTTAATTAGTTGTCAGTCAGTCTTTGGTTACAAAAGAGTTACACAAAATGTTCCTTACTTTGTAAAATCGGAAGGAACTGTTCTTCTCTTTTACAAGTGAAGTAACTACCACAGAAAGTACATAAAATTTTTCTAAAAACAAATATTTAGATACAAAATTTCTGATATATATATAGAAAGACTTATCGAGGAAATAAGAGGAAGAAGGTTTCGTGTGTGGGTATTAGGAACGGGATCCTTTAGAGATTTCAAAAGTAAAGTTATTATCTGATATTTATAACTTTGTTATCGATTGATTTATACTTATGAAGTTTCTCTCTGTTAAGTATGAAAAAGTTTATAACATCACAGAAAAAGACACTAACGTTCTATGTTCGGAAGTTAAGTTGTCTAAAAATACAAGAACGGGGACCTATGAGGAGATAAAATCTTCGACAACCAATTTTTCTTCGTATCATAGAATATCGTACTTGTTCTTTGTTGTTATCACACTTCTCAACTCACAATAGATTCATACCAACTATTAGAAAGGTGATATAAAGGAAGTCAAGGTAAGTCAAGTCAGTGAGTTAGTACAAGCTGAGAAACGCTAGGGTTACTTAGCGTCGTGCGGTCCGGAGGGACAGGTAGTGGTTGAGTACGTCAAATTTGAGTACAGGTAGCTCAGTCACTACGGTAGGTCGGTAGAGTAGCAGACAGCAGGGGAAGAGGAGAGTGGGGGTTAGAGAGGGTCGTAGTCACAGAAAAGGTTACTCAGTTGAGAAGTGTACTCCACCGGTTTCATAACCTCAAAGTCGAAGTCGTAGTCAGGAAGGTTACTTGTGGGTCCTGACTAGAGGAAATCCTACCTGACCAACCTAGAGGAATTAGTCGGTTTTTTACAATAGTAAGATAGAATAATATCTCTAGTAGTTTAGAACAAATACGTTCAAAAAAAAAGTGACACCATTTTATATGTATTGTATTTCAGATCAAAAGTGGGTAAATTTTCCTATTTACGTCACCGAAACTTTCAGTACTTTGGTAGTGGTGATGGATCAGGGTCTTATAAAAGGAATAGGATTTTTCTTTTTTTTAGTATAGGTAATTTAGAGGTAGGAGGTATGGGAGTCAGGGACCGTTGTTGATTAGACGAAAGACGGAGGTAGTTGAACGGGTAAGACCTATAAATTACACTTGACTGAGTATGTCATACATTGTCCATCGGAGAACATAGATCAAAGGAAGTCAGTCGTGTTATAGTAATTCCAAGTAGTTGAAGCAACTATATAATTTTGGAGTAAGGAAAATTACCGACTTACTATAAGACAACATACCTATATGGTGGTAAACACACAGATAAGTAAGGTCACCCGTATACCCAACAAAGGTGTAAAATCGGAAACACTTATCAGACGATACTTGTAAGAACAACCTTGTGTTGATACATATAAGGATCCCCACGTTGACAACCTAGTATACCATTAAGATAAATTGAAAAAACTCCTTATCAGTTTAATAAAAAGTGTCGACGACTTGGTAAAGTGTAAAGGTGATCGTTATTTACTCATAAGGTTAAAGAGGTGTTGAATTGGATATAAACGATAAAAAGAAAGACAAAAACAAGGTCAGTAGGATCCACCTTCACCGTAGTCGAAAAGGTAAGGACGTCCTTTCTGACAACCCTACAACTATCTCTAACATGGTGTAGACATCTAACGAACTTCTTAGAAGGTTAGGTAGTTATGTTCTACAGAAAAAGTATATTTGAGTAAAAATACAATGTAGTTTTTATGAGTAAAAGTTTTATGAAATTACTATAGATTATTATGAGGAAGAACCCTGTTACGATATATGAAACTCAGAGAAGTAAAGTAATAGTGTATTAGAGATATACTAATATATGTAAAAATTTTTATGTAGTATTGACACATCTTGTATTTTTTAAAATGGTTCAGGTATATGTACTTAAATTTTCTAATAGGGAAAATATCTCAATCAATCTCTTTTCTTAGTTACAAACACTAAGTTATTCTCGATATTTCTATTTACAAAGAACTCTTTGAACATTTCGGTGTTCCAAGTCTTATAGACTACTGTGAACGAGTAATAATTACACAACCATAGAACTTTATTTATTTACTATGAGGAAAGAAGAGAAAGGTTTGAAATTTTTTACCTTTATTCCTTCGATTTGACTATCTCAAGTATTGTAGTCAGATTCTCATGTTAGACCTAACTTGTTCATAGTTGCCCATAGGATAATTTCAGAGACTCATCTTAAAAAAGAGAAACGAGGTCTATTGATCTGGTCTCTTCTACAACGGGAAGGACATCCGTTCGTCTACATTCTTCCTTCCTCTCTCTCTTTCCCTCTGTTTCTGTCCGAACTCGTCTAGTGGTACGAGACGAGAAAGGGGTTTTAAATGGTTGTTATAATCTTTAAGAAGATCTGGACTCCTAAACAATTCCCCGTCTTTCATCAACAAATAGGTCGTGACAAGAGGGGACTCTTACATTACATGTACTACAGAAAAGACCCCTTTTTACTCCTCACTCTTTATTGAGAGGGTCACAAGTATGTCGTCTTCGGGGTGAGTGGAAAACTGGAGTGTTACTGTAACACAATTAGTCTGTCTTTCACCACAGTAAGTTGGGTAAATATCAGCGAAAAAGAAGAAAGTAAATCCTCATATCAGAAAAGTGCATACTATGTTTAGTTTGGTGGTGTTTAATTTTAAATGTGATAAATAAGTTTGAAGACTAAAACTAGAACCTTAATAGTCAGAAAATAGAGATGTAGAAAAGTGAAACAACAAGGGTACATCCTTCGCGACATTTGAGATTTTATCCTGAACAACTGAAACTTTATACCGATTTTTATGGGTTTACCATATTCGTTAACCTAGTTACAGAGACCTCGAATCTTCTTTCTTACCACCTTCTTCACTCAAAAACCTCGGTAACCGCCGGGACACCAATTACTTCAGGTCCCGGACCTTTTCTCCTGACTCATGTGAGGTTTTTCCTTTCCTTTTCTGCCCTTTGATATCTGTTTTAGGACTCTATAAAATTTTAGATCCTCATTTCGTCTCTGTGTCCTGGACTTTAATCACTGATTACTCCTTGTCGTTCTCTACAAACTTTGTATACTCCTTTTTACCTTAGCCCCTTTAACACAAAGTTTTTCCTTCCACACAGATAGTGGTCTCTCTTTAGGATACTCCACTCTACTCCAAAGTTCCAGTGGTAACCTGACTCGTAGATCCTTCTACAACTATTAGAGTCTCTCATATGAGACGAGTAGTCACCTGACTACTCTTTTATAGTCCCATATACAACTTAGGTCCACTCGACTTACTCTCTCTTCTGACACCTGTGTTATGTTTGTAAAAACTTCTGAACAGACTTTATTTTCCTTTATATTTCTCATTATGTCACTTTTTCTCCTGAAAAATTTTTTTAACACTCACTATGAAGGGGTGTGAATATATGGTTCCCCTTTCTCTCGACCTCCTATTCCCCCCACTTCTTCGTCCTGTCGTACCACCACCAAGGATTTCGTTCCAGAGGGCCATCTTCCCGACATCACCCTGAATCGTGGGTCCCCCTTTCTAGGTAAAATCTCTCTTACTCCCAGTGAGAAGAAACCTTTAGTTTCTCCATTCTAGAAACGTCTATGTGTAAATCCTCGACTTCCTGAAGTCCTAACTCCCGTAGAAAATATATATATATATCAACAACAACAATTGTTAAAAATAAAAAAAGAAAAAAATTTGAGATGAAAGAAAATGAAATGTTATGACATAACCAAAAGGGTATGTAGTTGTACTTAGAAATTATTATTTCACTCTACCTGTCGGTGGACGACTCCCTCTCCCATCGACCCCTCCCATGTCTAAGTGTCTCAGTACGTTCAAAAACCATCGTCGACTCCAGTTAATTTCTCGTCAAATAGTCCCTGATAATCATTAAGACGACTTGTTGGACTTCCTATGGCTACTAGGATTACGTATCAAGACACATGAACGTTATGGTTCGGTCTTGTCGAAACCCCCAAGACAGTCTCACCGACGGTTTATTCGATCCAGTACTATTTATAATCATTTCATATAAGTTAATAAGTCACATAAAAAGAAGGTTCACCCTGTCCTCCTACCATCTCTCTGATAATCCTCTTAGTGGATATTCGGGTACCTTTAGTCTACGATCTACTAAGTTACGGTAACTTCCGAACTCTTCTGGAGAGAATGCACTCACTACTTTGCTCGGACCGTTCCTTAGTGAGCTATATGTACGACAACCTGGTAAAGACATCTACTATAAAAAAGTAAAAATATGTATATAGGGATGTATTATAAATAGTCGGGACTGACGTACTGGAATGTGAGACCTAGACTAAACCATTCTACGATAGAATACACTGGACTAAGAGACTAAACCTACAAGGGACCAAGGTGTGTGGTGTTAGCGTGTGACTTCCGTAACGGAGACCTACTCCTTCCGTCGTACTAGATCTTAAACCTCAGGTATAGACGTGTGACAACCTCCACCGAGTAGAATACAACTCGGGTCCACGGATCCTGAGGGGGGCGGTGTACACGACCTAAGAAGGGTCCTCCAACCACCAAATCGACGATTCAGTACAGACTGAGAACGTTGTGAGTATATATAAAGTATGTATATAATATATAATAAATATATAACATATAATAATATAATAATAATTTATAATAATATAGGTAACATAATATATTTAATATATAATAAATTATTATTTAATTAATGTAATATATAATCATATATAATATATATTATATTACATTAATATCATATATTACATTATATAATATTTATATTAATATATTGTATATAATATAATATGTATTAATNTTGACTGGATGGGTTCCTCTAGTGTCGTCACCCCTCCAATGTGTAATACTCCGAGTCCCAGTCCGTCTAGATCGAAACTTTTGACTGGAGTTCATCCCCTTCCGTCCCCCCGCCCACCCTGCTTAACTCTCTCATCGTACCTTTGTATGTGTGATGGTATATATTTTATCTCGGTCACCTTTAAACGACATACTGAGCCCCTTGCGTTTAGGTCCGAGATGTCGTTGGATCTCCCCACCCTTCCCCACCCTCTACCCTGCCTTCAAGTTCTTCCTCCCCTGTATCCATATGGACACCGACTATGTACAACTAAAAACCGTCTTTGTTTGTTTTTTATAACATTTCGTTAATAAGAAGTTAATTTTTATTTATTTAATTTTTTCTTTTGGTTGCTTTTACCTACTGTCGATTATTCCGAATAAAAGATGTAGATATTTTGTTCTTATTTTATGTAAAGAGGTTTTCAAGAATACTTTTACTTTACTATGTTACATATAATTTCGTGGGTTCTACCTAGTCCCGGGTATTATTCTTAATTTATTTTCAATTGTACTAATCAATAAACCATTTCATGGAAATCCTTTGATGAAAACTGGACTAGTTTACCATTCAGTGACGTTAATACCACGTTTTGGTAGATCATTCTTTTGGTGAGGGACCCAGATTCTATTTGGGAGTGTCGACCTTTTAGAACAAGGCAGGTGTGACTCTCACCTCTTACCGACCAGTAGAAATAGACGAATTATTGTGAAGTAAATGAGCTTTAATGGTAATTGACCGTAACAATTGACCATAGAGATGAATGAGAGGACGTCCGATTTTTTTTTTTTTTTAGGGTAGAGTAAATTGGAAAGGTTTAGCCCGAACAAAAGATCAAGGAATTATCAGAAACACCGAGTGGAAACTTGTGAGGTGTAAAAGAGAGAGTTAATGCTTCCGGACTGTACCTGCGTCATACCCTCGGACGGACACCGCCCGTATAACGCGATCAATGGTCCCACCTTTTATTTCTACGCCTTCTCGAAGTCAAAATGTTGGTCTATGCTACGACGGAAATTTTGGTCATTGTACGACGACGATCTCTAGGGTGTCCCTTATGGTTAGACTTTGTTTCTAGAGGAAGTAACGGTACGTTTATAGACCAGAAAAGAGTAAAATGATCGCTGAAAAAAAGACGAAATTCAAACAACTAGGATTAGTCCGTTGCACATCTTTTAATTCTTTTTTATTATTATTATTAAACGTTAATACAAAGCCCTACGTTTTGTTTCAGTACCAGTGGGTTTAATGTACCAATTAATATAGGTAAAAGATAAAATATGACAGAGAGAAATACTTGAGTTAACAAATATAGTAAAACCTTGACTTTTTCTGTGACTGTTATTACTTTCAGTCGCAAAAATATCATGTCACCTTTTTGTCAAACGTACCAATTTTTTAACCTTTGAATCATATAGTACAGATGGAGAACCTTTGAGGATTATAAATAACCATACACTTTCGGACTTTTCAAGTCGTCAATTATTTTGATAAGTTAAGTGGACTGTTCTGGTCCAGAAAGAGTTTGGATAAAGTACTACTTTGAAGACCCCCTAGACATAATATGAATGTAGGTCAACTTCGACTTTACGATCATAGTGGGTTTAGATATTAATATGTTCTTTCGACTTAGAGGTTCACAACGAACGGACCAAGAGTAGAGAAGGTAAAAACGAGAAGATTTTAGAATGATAAGAAGGAGTGTATACACGGTGGTAATAGGTGTCTATAAAAAATAACGTAAACATGGGGTTTACCGATTTGTGTGAAAGTAAAGGGAAGTTGTTTCTCTTTATCTTTTTACCGTCTAAAGACAAATGTTTGGTCAAGACACGACAAGGGATTTACAGAGGAGAGACATATGAGGTATTTATGTATGACTATGTTTAATAGACCGCCCTTATACATAAGAAACAGACATTAGATCTCTGGTGGTATCAGAGATAGAAATTTGTACATAAACGTATCGGTCAAAAATGATCAAAGATGATTGTACACTCTTGTTTACTGTTTCGTAATCCAGTGGTACTTCAGTATTTTAAAGGGTTTCCAACTAGTTATGATTAAATATTTACGTACTCATTACGTGTATACAGTAAAAAGTCGACTACTAAAGATAATGGGCCTTTTTCGGAATGCCTTCTCTTGACCTTTTCAAGAAAGGATATTCGGAACGTTGACTTCTTGTTCCTTTCGTATATAAAATTCTTTCCCCAGTGAAAAATAATAACACACACTGGGTTCTGTCGCAGAAGTAAAGGTGAGATTTCCTGTTGGGTAAACTTTGAGTACAACACTGGGAGTTCATAGTCTACTCTCGTTATGGTAGTTTTTTGGACTTATTCTTTTTCGAACTCTTAACTAAAAGATACTGCGACACTGGTTAGACGAAAAATAATCAAGGTGATCGTAGTCATGATTTATATATTTTTGTTCTGTACACACACACACGTGTGTGCTCGTACCGTGACAAAAACAAAATAGGATTCTAGTGGAGGTGTTTCGATATCGGAAGACTACTTTCTTCCCCTCTTTTTTTTAGGAGTAGTAAGAGGATAACCAGAGTCTGGATTTAATGAGACAAAAGGGTTCAGTCGGTTACGGAACATGTCGATTTCGTGATTGGAACCAAGGACTTTTATAACAGAGGAACAATTTAGTGGGTGAGACCTATCCGGGAATTTCTCGAGTCGTACGGAACTTTAAATAACGGTGTCGTATACATAAAAAGATTCCGGACGTTAAGAGAATTCAGAAAAGGGGTTTGTTCGGAGGACTATAAATAGGGACGTCTCCCGTTGGTTCTCGGTATGATGCCCGATCTATGTAGGAACATGGGACTTCCTTATCACTCGTTCCTAAGGAATCGAACCCGGAGACATCCTGGACTTGTCGATTAGGCTCAGTACACTTACCGAAATTCGACTGGGTAGAAAGGAAAAATTAACTTGTCATACGTGTTGACGAACCCTTTCGGGTTAATCCGACTGGATAGGAGGGAAGTTTCCGGGCTAACAAGACTACGAATCAGTTTCTGTGTACGATGTGTGCATCTGTACGAGGTCTAAGTGTCTGCCTGGATGTCCGTAAGACTCAAAGGGACTGTAGGTCGGTCGAGGAAGAGACGAATCCATCTAAATTAGGGTAAACCGTGGAATTTCAAATAGGATTCGGTAGTCTAAAAGAAGTCTGGTAAAATGTTGTCCAAACAAAGTAATTAATTGGAGGAAAACACTCCAGATTCTCGGTATTCGGTCTTACTACAACCGAACCGTCGTTTCTCAAAATATCGATACAGTACTGTATAAAATTAAAAGCTCGATCTTACCAGAACGTACGAGAGACGTACTGGTAAATGTCGTATCGTGTAAATGAAACTTCAACTATCACGGGACAAGAAGAAGTAATATAAGTGGGTCCTGACGTGTCAATTTACACATCCGTCGTCCTTCTTGGGATCCGGGGGTGAGTCTACGGGGTTGACCCGTATAGACGGAAGTCGGGTTTCTATTACGACCGGTGAAAGTATAGGTCTTTTTATTTAATTGAGTCATAGACTCTTTTATGTTTTAAATTTTATTCTAAAGAATCTCTAAACACCGTGAAGGGGCCACTGTAGACAAACAAACAAACAAAACGAAGATCTTGTGTAAATCATCCATGAAATACTTCTGGATGATCAGTTAAAAGTTTGATGGAAATCGAGTGAAATTATGGCAATTACCGTAGAACCCTAAAATCTAGGTAACCCTTTGTGTCTCTTATCCACATTTGACTCTCTAATCTGGTAAAATATTATTACGGAATCTGGACAGAGGAGTTTCACACTAAGACCTCGGCCGGTGTAGTCACAGGTATAGAGGACCTTGGTAAATCTTGTCGTTTGAGGGTCCGGGAGGAGGTCTGGACGACATAGTGTTTTAGACCCCCACCCAAAGTCGTTCCACAAGGAACTCCACTCAGACTAAGTTCGGTTTCAAACTCTTGGTGTCGGAGTCAGTAAATGTTTAATAAAACTGCATGTCCCGTACAGTAAAGAAAAGTACTGATCCATCCTTCTTGCCTATAATCAAAGAGGTGAAAGGCTTCTTCTTCTGTCTGAAATCTTTCTCTTGAACAAGTTCTAGTAAGGCACCGATTGATCCTTTCACTCTGATCTAGTGTCTCAAAGGTCAATTTAAGGTAAGGTACTGTTGGAGTCGTCTTTTTGATCATGATTTGTCTGTTCGGAGTCCGAGTGGACCTGGATCTCTAGGTAACCGACCCGACCGGTCCATCTCGGGGATTTCCTACCCATAATTTATTTATTTATCCTAATTCGCACCCCTGTTTCGATTGTTTACTCCTCTTAGGTTTTGAAGTTGTGTTATGTCGTACCTACCACTCTCTTTGCGCGGTACTCTTCGATTCCCCCTTTTTTCCTCTCTCTCTCTCTACTTCTCGGATGAAGTTTCTACCTTCTCCTGTAAAAAGACGAACCTGTAAAAAGAATCCGGAACACCGTCCTCTTTTCAGCAACGTCAAGTCTTGTTATAGATGCTGTTTATACCTTCGGTTTTCTTTAACTAAGTTGGGTTTTGTGAAGATTCCGGCAAAGGGGGTTAAATGCATAAATAAACTGACGTAGTACGCGAAACACCCTTAGAAGGGGTTGGTCTCTAGCTTGATCACAGGGGGACGTGACCTTTACGTCTCGGAATTGGCGACCTGGTGGTCCCTTCAAGAGGAGGGGAATAAATAGAAACGTAGAGTTGACGGTTTAAGTCACAAAGACTTTCACTGCAGTCTGTTTCGCATAGTCTTCGCAGTCTCGTGAACAAATTTTAAGTCTAAAGGATCGTTGAACAATGTAAATGGTTTAGACCTCCATTTCACTTCTTAGTAAAGGAGATATGAAGTAGAGTCCATTTACAAGATCAAATTCCAATCATCGATCCGGTTCTTCTCAAGTATCAAACGTAAACACACACACATACACAAACACAAAATTGATTTATCGTACGATATTGACTTTTTCTTATTTTAAGGAAGAGTAATAAGTTCCTTTCAGTTCCCCTTTCAAAGACGAAACGTGGGTTTCCTCTTCTCTTTTCACACTGTGTCCTATGTTACCTTTTCGGGAAAACATGCAATTCGCTAGGAGTGGACTTGGCGTATTGTTCTGGTCTCACACGGATGTTGACTGCGTATGCCAGTACAGATGAGCCTATATAGTGTGTAGTACCATTTTTATTTACGATAGAAGAGCGATTCGTGTTTATAACATATTTATGTAGTACGATATAACCTTTATATACCCCCGTTTACCCTCTTTATTTCCCCTTAAATACCTGGGTTCCTGTATCAGAGGTCTTTTAGTAGAAAAGACGGGGTAGGGTTCGAGGTTAAATAAGATCGTTCTATGTTTCAACAGATACGTAATTGTGTTGACTTATATAAAGACAAAACCACTCTCCAGGACCGTGAAAAAGTAGTACGGTAAATGGTAGTGAATTTTTAATCCTTCATTTTTCAGAAAATTTTTTTATGATGTATTTATTTTCTAACCACGTTAGGTAGAGTTCAGTTAAGTTAGACGAGGATCTATTATGAATGAAAAAAAGACAAATAAAGATACAAAGGGTTGTATGTGAAGATCTCTAACACTAAATTAACCAACCCCGACACCGACCCCGAACCTTAAAAGGTTTCTAGGGGTCTACTAAGATTCCAAGTCTATTTAAACCCTTGGTACTGGAATTTGGTTAGTGCATTTCGTTTACTTTTTACTTGTAACTGATAAATATCATGAAATTACACTAATAAAAGAGAGAAATTTCGAAAAGTTACTAAGGGGAGACACATATGATAAAGAATCCAGGATATCCTATTTACGGTTCAGAAATCCCCTTTTCCTTTCGGAAGGCAAGACACTAGTGATGACAAAAAAGTGAAATTGAAGACAGAAGAGCGGATTGTCAAGTGTCAGTTCCTTACACTTTGAAAGTGTATAGCTGTATAAGTTGTTATAGATAACTTTCACTTATTCATTCTTACTCTTTTATGAAAGTCTTTCTGGAGATTTTTAGTGAGATTGTGTTTGACCTCATTTTTAACCTTGACGGAACACTTAAACCCCTCTTCCCATGGTATAATAAATAAATGGTAAATAGTCCACCAAACGAGACTAAAAGTCGGTGACTAAGACTTTACACGTTTCTAAAATGAAGAAAGAAGATTCGGTGTCCAGTACAGTTCCCACCATTCTACACACAGTCCTACTAAGAGGAAGACTATGACGTAAAGTAAGGTTTACCAAGAGGGAGAAGAAAAGGGACGACGACAGAAGACGTCAGTAGGAGTACCTGTGTGACAGTACCTTTCTGTATAGAAGTCACCTCACATGGTATAAAGGGGTAACCCAAATTATTTTCGATTTCGATTTGTTCTCTCTGACCACTTTTAGTGCAAAGGAAGGGGAACCACAATGTGTGTGTAGAAGTAACTAATTCTGGAGTTTAGATGTTCCTACGTCCTTGAAAGGAGATTTATTTCCAGTACGTAAAGACAGTAGGGGAAAGGACCAAACCCAACGAGAAGGACTCGTCGGTGTAGAAACAGTGTGGGTCGGTATAGGACAAGTCGGATAGGTTTTTAGAATCTTATCGGACGAGTGTTTATAAGTTGTATTGTCGGATCTTTATAGTAAGGGATGTTAAACTCGTTATTGAGGTTGGTTTGTGGACCAGTGACAGAGTGTGAGTAAGTCCAGAACCAAACACACACACAGACACACACAATAGGTCAAGGGGTGAGACAGAATTGTTTTCCGATTAAGATAGAAAAGTCTATTTCAACCTAACTTTCGTTGACTCAACTTAATAAGGGTTGAAAGAATCTTTTTGTAACAACGAGGTTTTTCTCCGGATTCAGAAAACTTAAGATATTATCTCTAAATAACCACTGAGAAATTGAATTATTTCAGTCAAATTCCCGTTTTAATTGATTGAACCCTTTTTTTTGTAGTCTTTAACGATGAGGAAACTTCTAGACCGTTGGTCGGGAGAACAGATAGGTATATACGTTAACGGTAACGGTTTGGGTTCTATCGCGAAAATGTAGTTTAGGAATCCGAAAGAGAGTTGACTGAGTTTAGACACTTAGATAGGGGTATCGAGTCGTCGTTCCTTAGACTGACGTTACGTCCTCGACGTCCAAACTAGGGACCCAGTCCTTCCAGGGGACCTCCTCCCGTACCGTTGAGTGAGGTCGCAAGAACGGATCTCTTATGGTACCTGTCTCCTCTAACCTGCCGATATCAGGTACCCCAGTGTTTCTCAACCTGTACTGACTTCATTGAATCGTGTGTTCGTGTGTGTGAATTTACATACCGTTTCTTACCCAGATTTTAATTTATTTGTGGAGGTTGATGACTTGTAATATGGTGTAACCCTTCTATCTCCATTTGAGTCTTTAATATGTTAAGGTGTCCGGATGACCTGAATCTGGTACAGTAGATTGGAATGAGTTCTTTCGAGTTTTCAATTACAGAAACAAGGAGCACCATGAACAACTATTACATAAGTAGGCGACCTAGTACCTTTTTCATTCTCTCAAGGTCTTTTTATAGATAAAGACGAAATAACTGATACGGTTTCGGAAACTGACACACCTAGTGTTATTTGACACTTTTTAAGACTTTCTCTACCCTTATGGTCTGGTGGATTGGACGGAGAACTCTTTAGACATACGTCCAGTCCTTCGTTGTCAATCTTGACCTGTACCTTGACCAAGGTTTATCCTTTTCCTCATACAGTTCCGACATATAACAGTGGAACGAATAAATTGAAGATACGTCTCATGTAGTACTCTTTGCGACCTGACCTTCTTTGTGTTCGACCTTAGTTCTAAAGGTCCTCTTTATAGTTATTGGAGTCTATACGTCTACTGTGGTGGAAATACCGTTTTTCACTTCTCCTCGATTTTTCGGAGAACTACTTTCACTTTCTCCTCTCACTTTTTCAACCGAATTTCGAGTTGTAAGTCTTTTGCTTCTAGTACCGTAGACCAGGGTAATGAAGTACCCTTTATCTACCCCTTTGTCATCTTTGTCACAGTCTGAAATAAACCCCCCCGAGGTTTTAGTGACGTCTACCACTAACGTCGGTACTTTAATTTTCTGCGAACGAGGAACCTTCCTTCCAATACTGGTTGGATCTATCATATAAGTTTTCGTCTCTGCAATGAAACGGCTGATTCCAGGCAGATCAGTCCCGATACCAAAAAGGACACCAGCACATACCTATACTCTCAACCTGACACTTCTTCCGACTCAAGACTTCTTAACTACGAAAACTTGACACCACAACCTCTTCTGAGAACTCTCAGGGAACCTGACGTTTCTCTAGGTTGGTCAGGTAAGACTTCCTCTAGTTGGGGCCCTAAAGAAACCCTCCTTACTACGATTTCGACTTTGAGATCATGAAACCTGTGGAGTACGTTTCTCAANAGGCAGATCAGTCCCGATACCAAAAAGGACACCAGCACATACCTATACTCTCAACCTGACACTTCTTCCGACTCAAGACTTCTTAACTACGAAAACTTGACACCACAACCTCTTCTGAGAACTCTCAGGGAACCTGACGTTCCTCTAGGTTGGTCAGGTAAGACTTCCTCTAGTTGGGGCCCTAAAGAAACCCTCCTTACTACGATTTCGACTTTGAGATCATGAAACCTGTGGAGTACGTTTCTCAACTGAGTGACCTTTTCTGAGACTACGACCCTCTCTAACCCCCGTCCTCCTCTTCCCCGGCTGGCTCCTACTCTACCGACCTACCGTAGTGCCTGAGCTACCTGCACCCAGACTCACTTGAGGCCCTCAACCACTACCTGTCCCTCCGGACCGTACGACGCTAAGTGCCCCAGCGTTTCTCAGCCTGTGATGATTCACTGACTTGACTTGACTTCTGCATTTTTTACCTAGACCTCGACCATGTAAAGTCTTCAACTTCATCAAATAATACTATAAGGTTCCTTCTACAGAAAACAAAATGTCATTTTCCTTTATTACATCTTTTACTTATTCGAAAACAATCCGTGTTTTATTCGTTCGCATGCCAATATTATGACTATTAATTTTCATAGACTTGTTCCTTTTTATTCTATTTAGTTTGTTTTTTAAAAACTCGTAGATAATACATGGGTCAGACGCATGTCACGAATTCCATAATGGAGGTATATAACTCAAATGGAAAGGTCAACTGGAAGTGGAAGTAAAAATTCTTGACTATAATCTTCCCGAAACCAATTATAAAATCCATATAACCTTTAAGGGACCGTCAGATCACCAATCCTGATGTACGAAAGTGACTGTTCCTGGGTCAAAGTTGAGAATCAACCCCTTGATTCTAGGGTATTAGCACATCGTGTCGGTTTTTGTTGGACTGTTGAATTCTATATAAAAACAGAAAATTTTTTAGTTATTTACAGTTAAAAAAAGTTCACTGAGAAGTAAAGACTAAAACCCAAAACAAAACCACCGTCCAACTCATTCCTGTCTCCTGAACTCATAACCCCACATCCTTTGCAGAGTGGGTCATTATTACAGTCTTTGTGGTAGTCAGTCGAACCTGTGAGGGATGGTTCCAGGGTGTGTTTGAAGAAAACTTCAATTCTTTTAATAACGAAAAGGAGAGTTCAATTGTAAAACGTAGGGTAGAGAAAAAAGAACTTGGTCCGATTAACACAGTCACTCTGATTCATATTTATACTCTTGTAAAAAAATTTTCCTTTTACGAGTCATTCCCTCTCCTAAGGGACTATCGAGTAAACCATTTCTTATACAGACATTACGTCTTCTGGGGTCAAGTAAAGGATCCAACCCTTCTAGGAGACCTCTTCCGTATTCGATGGGTGAGAACATAAGAACCCGAAGGGAACAGCGAGTCGACCATTTCTTAGGAGGGTGTTACGTTCTCCGGACCCAAGTTAGGGACCCAAACCTTCTAAGGGGCCTCGTCCCTTTCCGATGTGTGAGATCATAAGACTAGACCTCTTAAGGTGCCTGAAATATGAGGTACCCCACCGTTTCTCAACCTGTGTCAACTCGCTGAAAGTGAAGTGTCTATTCCCTCTTAACGATTTTGAATTTCTCTTACATTTATAAACTAAGTCCTCGAACCTATTCTGTTGAATAAAAAATTTTTCACACCATGTATATATGTTACCTTATAATGAGTCGGTAATTTTTCTTATGTAAACTTAGTCAAGATTACTTCACCTACTTTGACCTCGGATAATATGTCTCACTTCATTCGGTCTTTCTTTTTGTGGTTATATCATATGATTACGTATATATACCTTAAATCTTTCTACCATNTCTATTCCCTCTTAACGATTTTGAATTTCTCTCACATTTATAAACTAAGTCCTCGAACCTATTCTGTTGAATAAAAAATTTTTCACACCATGTATATGTGTTACCTTATAATGAGTCGGTAATTTTTCTTATGTAAACTTAGTCAAGATTACTTCACCTACTTTGACCTCGGATAATATGTCTCACTTCATTCGGTCTTTCTTTTTGTGGTTATATCATATGATTACGTATATATACCTTAAATCTTTCTACCATTGTTATTGGGACATACACTCTGTCGTTTTCTCTGTGTCTACATATCTTGTCAGAAAACCTGAGACACCCTCTTCCTCTCCCATTCTACTAAACCCTCTTACCGTAACTTTGTACTTATTATAGTATACACTTTACTTAGTGGACAGGTCCAAGCTACGTCCTATGTCCTACGAACCCCGACCATGTGACCCTACTGGGTCTACCTATCATACTCCTCCCTCCTCCCTCCTCCCAAGTCCTACCCCTTATGCACATATGGACACCGTCTAAGTACAACTACATACCGTTTTGGTTATGTTATAACACTTCATTAATCGAAGGTTAATTTTATTTATTTAAATTTAATTTTTTTTTAAAAAATTTCGATCCTAGAATTTCCGGAAACTTTCATTCATTATGTCGTTTTTCCAGAAACTAATGGAGAGTATTTTGTTAAACTTTTCCGTTCCTTTACGAAAGAGTAAACCGGTTTTTCTTCCCTATCTCAAAAAAGTTTTACCTTTATTAAAATGTCACAGAATTTAATATTACCATTACTAAATAACATTTTTAAATTTGTGGTTTTCCGTATGTCTTCTGACAAGTAGTACTACAATCTGTCAATCACCCAATTCCTTTGTAATAATTTTTCGGTATCATTATTGGTACTAAGAAGTATTTAGACCTTTTTATAATTAAAGGTGGTATACACCTCATTTCCCTTTTAATCCCATATAGTCTTATGTCCTTCTCTTATCTTTTAACTCATTTAAGATGAGTATTTGTATACTTGAGATGATAGGTGATTTTTTATAGATGGTATATACCGATAATTTTCTCAATTAACTCTATCGTATGCATTTCAAGAGTATTGTACTATCCGTGATTCATTTATAATCAAGAGAACAGAGTAGAAGAAAAAGTGACGATTCTTTGACTGTGGTAGGAGTTAGAAGAACTCATTGAATTCGACTTGCGGGTTTAGGAAAAAATTTTTCCAATCCTACTATTTGTATGTTTTTTTTTACGAGTTGTATTAATAAGTAGTCTTTTTATGTTTCATTCTACTCTATAGTGATTGTAGGTCGTTCTACTGATTTTAATTCTTATACTTCCCACCTCTTCCTACTTTTGAGAACTTAATAGTTACCCTGTCAATTTACCCATGTCACTGAAATCTTTTTGTAAGCCGTCGTGGAAAATTTAATGAGATACTGGACGTAGAGGTGACGACTATGTTTGGGTAGGTTTTACTTACGAAAAGAGGAGGTTTTCTATATATGTTATTACAAGTATAATATCGGTGTGACACCTTTTTTACAGATAGTTGATATGTTATTCATTTGTTTGACACCATAATATTGATGTTATCTTAGGACATGTAACTAAATTTTTCTTACTTGATTACTATGTGTATTATTATATTTACATAGAGTGTCTATATTACGACTCATTTTCTTCAGTCCATGTTTTTGTATGTAAGATATATGAAATTAATATGTTTTAAATTTTTCTCCATTTTGTCTTATTACCGAGAAGAACCCCATGGATGACTGACATCCCACCCCACCCTCGGAAGAATTTACGACCTCTACAAGGTATAGAATTATACACGTTACCACTTTCTTCAAATATGGTATATAATTTTAAGTAATTCTAGAAGTAAAATCGGGTCACGTGGAATTATATATATATTCTATGTTGAGTTGTTTTGATTCGTTTAATAATCACAAAAATTATACGTACATGTAAAAAACTGCTCGTAAGAATTGTAATTATAACATAAACTAGTGAAAAATTTAACAAACGAGATACGAGTCGTTTAAAAAAGAAAGAATTTCCAAGTTATGTACTTACGATAAAAGTTCCCTTTAGATCATTGAAAGAATGTTTCGTATGAAATTCTGTACTAAAAGGGATATCCGGTTTGTTTACTCTCACTCAGATAAGTATCGAGCTTCTCGACCCCACCGGTTTTAAATTTAATTCGGTCACTCAAAAAAAGGATGATTCCGAAAGAACCCGGTGAATTATTGGTTCAGTCTGTCGTAGTGTCATTGTTCATGAGTCACCTTGGTCTCTACTGTAATTCTCAAAATGAAAAAGACGAATTACTTATACTTTCGTACAAAAAGGAGGAGGTTAAGAGTGCAAAGTAAAATTCATTATAAAATTTCTGAAAAATTTTCATCATAACCCAAAAATTGTTTTAACTCCCTCCCATGTCACTAAAAGGTGTGTGGTGGAGGGGGGTGTCGGAGGAGGTAAAAGTTGTAGTGGGTGGTCTCTGCCAATATTTTTGTACGATGTCAACTGTTTGGATGTGACTACTGAGTATTAACGGGGTTTAGGTATCAATCGTAATGTCAAGTAAGAATAACGACATGCACGATACCTAGACCTGTTCACACACTTCTTTATACCCGAACGTAGAGCCTTCCATTTCTTAGACGGACGTCACGTCCTCTGGGTCTAAGATGGAGACCTAATCCTTCTAGCGGACCTCTTCCCCTACCGTTGGGTGAGGTCATAAGAACGGTCCTCTTGAGGTACCTGTCTCCTCGGACCACCCGATGTCAGGTACCCCAACGTTTCTCAGTCTGTGTTGACTCGTTGATTGTGTTGTGTTGTTGGACTATTTTATCTAGGTACTAATAATATATAGTATTTCTGACAAAAGTGACTGGATTTTTAGTAGATACAATATGGATAAGTAGAGAGTGGTGGATGGGGGTGGTGGAGACCGTTGATCATTATAAAGACGACAGAGGTATCAAAACAGAAAAGGTCTTACAGTCGAAAAGGTCTCAACCTTAGTATGTCATACATCCGAAAAATCTGACCGAAGAAAGGGAATCAGTTTAAGTAACTTCTAAGGAAGTACAGAAAGACACTGAACTATTGTATAGAAACAACGTTACTTATTATAAGGTAACTGACCTACGTGGTCTCAAATAAATAGATAAGTTGATGACTTCGTGTAAAACCAAGGAGGTTCAAACTCCCTAATACGTATGTCGACGATATGTGTAGACACATGTTTAAAAACACACCTACATTCTAAAGTTGAGGAAACCTATTTATGATTCTCCGTGCTAACGACCTGACATACCATTCTAGTACAAATCAAAACATTTTATTGGTTTGATAAAAGGTTTCACCGACGTGGTAAAACGTAAGGGTTGTCGTCATAAGCTCTCAAGGATAACGAGGTGATTTACAAAAAATTACCCCCCATCCCCCTGTAAAGATACGTAAAATACGGAAGAGTTCAAGTGCACCCAGAGAAAATTTCTTATATAACACGAGGAGAAGGAAGCGAAAAGATAAGAAACTCGGTACCTGAAGTGATCATAACTAGTTTCCAACACCTGGTATAAACAAAAATGGGACAATCTACGTTAGTAAAATAAAATAAAAAAAGGATTCCATCAATTAAGTTATACTTCTAATACTTCTCTCCTATTAGACTGACAACAGGTTTTGGTCAAAATTCTTTTTACGATTTCATTTATTTTTCGTCTTTAGTAAATTTTTACTTCGTGATTCCTTCCGATGGACAAAAGGACTAAACATATAGAGATTACGGAACCAGAACTTGTAATTAAGTCGTCCCGGGAAGAGACTTCTACCATGTACGACGATAAGAAGTGTTGTTTAAGATCTGTAAATCCTCCTCTCTTTCTTACGTTGGATTGAACCCTTTCTCTCTCTCTCTCTCTGAGTCCGTCGTTTTTGTTTTTGTTAGTTATGTTGAATCTTAGTTTCTCGTAAGAATCAAAATAAAAACTTCATATTAGAGTCCTAGAACCATTTTTAGACTGACACTGGTAGTTTGTGTCGTCGAACGATTCCCTTATCACGAAAAGGACAGGTCTGACGAAGTAAGACGAGACACAGATTCCAAGTACGTTCCAGTCTACAGTCCCGAGGTAAAAGAGTCTGAGATACTTGGTATTTGTCGAGATCGGCACCGACCGACCTTCCGGGGACTTACAAAACTTCTTACTCTTGTTTACCAGTAAATCCAAAGTTCCGACCGAACCTGGGAAGGAGCGGAATAAAAACCAAACCAAACCAAAATTACCCAGACACAGACGGTTATGTAATCACGTGAATCAGGAAACCCAACTTGACACACTGGACACTGGAGTGAGGTGAAATTTTGTCTGGGGAGATACCACTCTGTTCGGGTCTAGGCGGACGTCGAACGGTGGATTTGTGAGGAAAAGGGAGACACGGAGAAAGAGGGATGGCGAGTACACGTTCAATGTTTTCGGTCTCGTTTGAGGTCGGAGGTAGTTCCCGTCTCGAGGTTATATTCTCATTACCGACCTCCTCCACAATAAACATGGGGCACAGTTCGTCACTAACAAGTGTAGACCGACGTTCGACTTATCCCGAAATCTAATAAGACTCGCCAAGTCTTTTTGCTCACCAATCCTCCAATCCCCCACCCCTTCCCCCAAAACTGAATAGAACACCAAAAGTCCGTTCAGTATTTCAGTGGGATAATTATTTCTTTGTATTAGTTGATACAAAAAAATTTATTAGTCACTTGTATACCTGGATCTGGACATGTAAGGTTCCGGTGTTTAAGTTTTCTTAATCGGACAATTTTATAGTTTCAACTTATCCGTAAGAACGGACATTCAAAAAGACTCTTACCATAACTAATACTAAATTGTTTCTCCAACGATGAGTGTGTGTGTGTACGTGTGTGTGTGTGTGTGTGTGTGTGTGCACGTATATGTACAATTAGAACCGATCCCAAAACGTAGATTATACAGGTGTGGTCCCTTCACTTTTTTAATAAATTATAAATTTTTTAGAATAAAGATGTGACAACAAAAGGGGAAAAGGAGAAAGAGGTGATAAAACATTTATATTTGTTTCTCATGTACAAATCCGGAGGTTAAGAATATGGGTTCCGAATCACACTTCGGCTTTTATTTTCGATACACTTATGACTATCTGAGACTCTGTAGGACCGATGACGAAAAGGAAATTTCTTTAGAGGACCCCACTTTTCGTGTATGTTGTAGTCTACGATAACTTTATAAAGTAGGACACGTGACGACATCTCGATGGACGTATTTTTACATACACCTCAAGTATAGTAAAAAACGTTGTCTTTTTATCTCTACACCTATTATTAATCTTTCTTAGATTTTTTTAAGTGGTACACCCTCCAAACTCTTTAATTTTAGTATCTATTTTATATTAACTTTTGATTCTTTTGTTATATGAGAGATTATTTGTACCTCTAGGTAAATCCCAAAGGAAAAAGGGATGTTACAAGGAACGTTAGAGAAGGTTAGAATTAAACGTTTTGACTTAATCAGGATCTCGTTGTCTATCATTTTATAAAAAAATTCATACTTAACGGAACAGTAAGAAAATTATAGTATGTTTCTCTATTGCATTTAATTAACTTATCCCTCTACTAATTTGTACAGAAAAAAAATTAATGTGTTAACTTGTAGTTTCTTTGTTACGTCTCTACTAATACAAATTCGACAGTAGAACTGTCAACGGGAAAGTAAGTAAAAATCCATCCTGGAACTTGTTATGTATTCTTTTGTTCTCTTGTTTTCTACATTTACCACCATAAGACTACATGTTCTAACGAAACCCGTAAACAGAAATCGAGAGTCGATTTTATGTATTGTTAACCACTCCTAGTGTACGAAAAATTATAGGAAAATAAAATACTAAAAAATATACTTTAGTCGTGGTTCTTATTTTTAAAAAGTCCTTACTCGTGTTAGGACTTTATTTCTAATAAAGATGTAAGTTCTCAACTTAAAAAGATCTCCCATTAAGTGTCGTCATACCATTTTAAGTAAGAGAAGAGACTACGATTTTTCTCACTGAGATTAGTTTTGTTAATTACAAGTTCTATTTTCACTTCTTCAGAAAGGGGGAGGTCCCTTACTAAAAATAAGAATCAGGTAGGAATCCTACAATCGTTGTTATACTACTAGAAATTAAGAACTGTAGTCGTGTAAAACGACCTCGGTTTATGTACAAAACGTTTAAACTAAAATCCGAACACTGAGGCGACTATTCACGGTTCTTAACGTGAAAGACTAAACAGGGTGACCTTGTAGTGTTAGTATGGAAGACCATAAATATGGAACCACATCACTGAAGAGGAATTTAGACTCGACCCGGTCTTTTAGAGGGATTGGTTATTTTATGACACCTTTACTATGAGAGGGCCAAGGACTCCTTCCGGGTCGTCGACAACAAAAACGTAAAGACCCCCGGGACCGAAGGTACATTCTTCATACCGAGGGGAGGATCTCCGTGGTACACCATTTTGGTGCACCTCTCATTTATCTCTTCGTCTTTGGGACTGTGGTGACCTCCTTGTGAGTCTTTGGGTTGACTTTCCTTTTTCCCTTCAAGGTCTGTATACCAGGGTCAACTCGGTAAAACCAGGTGTATGTGTAGACTCCGTCCTCTCACTTTTCAGGTTAATCTGTGATGTTGTGTGGTGAGGGAACACGGTAACACTCTTTCCCATTTTCTCACCAACAAAATTCGGTAATACAAAATCTCAACAAACAAATGTCGTCACGTATTTGTTTTATATGGATAACGGAACTGGTGTATGTGTAAAATTTTTAACTTAGCTTAAATCAAAAATGTTGACTATTATATGTCCTGTGGGAAGTTAACACTATAGGACAGAAAGGGTCGAAGATGGTGACAGAGGATCTTACAGTGATTCAAATTACATTTGACTACCCTTTCTTGAGAAATTACCGAAAGTCAAGTCAAGTCAAGTCAGCGAGTCAGCACAGGCTGAGAAACGTTGGGGTACTGAGCGTCGTGTGGTCTGGAGGGACAGCTAGTGGTTGAGTGCCTCAAGTGGGTTTGAGTGCAGGTAGCTCAGTCACTACGATAGGTCGGTAGAGTAGGAGACAGCCGGGGAAGAGGAGGACGGGGGTTAGGGAGGGTCGTAGTCTCAGAAAAGGTCGCTCAGTTGAGAAGCGTACTCCATCGGTTTCATGACCTCAAAGTCGAAATCGTAGTAAGGAAGGCTTCTTTAGGGTCCCGACTAGAGGAAGTCTTACCTGACCAACCTAGAGGAACGTCAGGTTCCCTGAGAGTTCTCAGAAGAGGTTGTGGTGTCAAGTTTTCGTAGTTACGAAGCCTCGAGTCGAAAGAAGTGTCAGGTTGAAAGTGTAGGTATGTACTGGTGACCTTTTTGGTATCGGAACTGGTCTGCCTGGAAACAACCGTTTCATTACTGAGACGAAAACTTATATGATAGATCCAACCAGTATTGGAAGGAAGGCTCCTCATTCGCAGAAAATTAAAGTACCGACGTTAGTGGTANCTTACCTGACCAATATAGAGGAACGTCAGGTTCCCTGAGAGTTCTCAGAAGAGGTTGTGGTGTCAAGTTTTCGTAGTTACGAAGCCTCGAGTCGGAAGAAGTGTCAGGTTGAAAGTGTAGGTATGTACTGGTGACCTTTTTGGTATCGGAACTGGTCTGCCTGGAAACAACCGTTTCATTACTGAGACGAAAACTTATATGATAGATCCAACCAGTATTGGAAGGAAGGCTCCTCATTCGCAGAAAATTAAAGTACCGACGTTAGTGGTAGACGTCACTAAAACCTCGGGGGTTTTTATTTCAGACTGTGACAAAGGTGACAAAGGGGTAGATAAAGAGTACTTCACTACCCTGGTCTACGGTACTAGAATCAAAAGACTTACAACTCGAAATTCGGTTGAACCGAAATCCAGAATTTTTTACTCAAGTACACTAGTAGACATCCGTAAAAAAGAATTCATTTCAATGAAAAAGTACAAAAAAGAGAACACTAACGGAAGAACCATCTTCTCTTGTTAAATAACTAGGACTTTTAGGGATTTACTCTACTTCTATTTAGTTTTTTCTGAACTTGAACCTCTTATGTAGGGTTAGATCTTGTGTTTTAAAGGGATTTAAGGAAACTAGAAAGACCCAAATCTGGCTCGTGGGTTTACTGTAAAGTAAATAAATAAATTAGATAAGTAAGTGACTCGTAATTTGTGTGAACGTTTCTTAAGACATGACACAGTCTTTATGATAAAAGAATGGACAAAGAAAGAAAATTTGTAAAAGTATTGACCATTTAAATTCCACTAGTTCAAGTTCCTATTGGATGAAGAGGTTCTATTGAACTTTGGTCGATCTATTTTGTTATGTAGTCTCGACCCTATAATGAGAGTGAAAACACGAATTATATTTGGATTAGTATTTCTTATTACTTTTTTACCACTTAACCACTTACCTATGTCTTCACTCAAACCTACTTACTTACTTATTGCGACTTAACTCATCTGGTATTCTTCTAGGTTGTCATGTTTATTAATTAGAGGACAATTTATAAATAAGTCCAAATATTAATTTTCTATTTTATCTCGGTATCAACTTTCCGTTCTTCTTACAATTGGATCAGGACCTTAAAAGGTTTCCAGTTCTTAGAAAGAACGAGGAAACTTGTTGAATGTTAACAAGTTTTTATTTTAGGACAGAACCACAACCTAAATCAGAGGGTTTACTTTATTATTACTGAGTTGGTGAACTAGAATTTTCTCTTGACCTTCAAATCATCTGGACGTTTATTTCATTCTTCTCGTTTTATTTAAGGGTCAAAAGACCCTGACCTCTCCTAACCTGTCTACGGTCCTCATAAAGATGGGACATCCACGACGTCTGTGAGGACCCACTGTTAGTACGTAGGAAACTAAGATCCTCTCGTTTGTCCTCTCTTGAGTCTCCGACTCTTTTAGGAAGTTGAGGTAGAAATAATCCGTCTAAGGTCGTAAAGAGTCATTCCAGGTAAAATGACCAAAGACACTTCTATTCTAAAACTTCAGTTTATAATCTATGTGATGTTTCTTTAAATTTTTTTTTATTACTGCACAATATGTTCACTACTCATTTTTCGTCTTTCCCCCTTCTATTTACATATTTCTTATAACTGATACAATACATCTTTTTAATATTTACACGTTTCCTATAATCCTTAGAATCCTCCGTTCAAATAACTGTTATGTCTACCTTTCCCCTTTTCTCTAACCCCACAACCCAAAATCCTACTTGGACAGAAACAAGATTTCTATTTCGCAAAGTTTATGGAGAACGTATTGTTTAGTAGGATTTCGAATCACCTAATTTTTTTTATTAACTAAACGAGTATTAAGACATTAAACCCAACCTAACAGAAACTGTACCACAGTCACCCCCACCGAACCGACCCCGGTCTCCGAGACGAAGGTATTGTCGAGTGAGTGAATAGACTATTCAACTACGGCGAACAGTCGATCCTCGAGTCCCCGACGGTTGCTCCCGGGGCCAAGAAAGAGGGTCTAGGAGAAGGACGTCAATCCAAGTATACCGGAGACCGGGAGTTACTAAGTTCTAGGTGTATGTTTCATATACATAAGGGAGGATAGTAAGGTGTTTCGATGTAGAGTAATATTGTATCAGAATCAGAATATTCTGTACCAAGGAGAACTAAACTTCTAGACACTCTTTTACTCTGTTAAATAGAGAAGGATTCGGTCCTTGTTCTTTTTAGTACTATTTGTAAGGGTAAGTTTTTGTCCCTTATACCCTTCGTGTATGATTAATGGTTACGTTTCGTTAAGACGTTAGGTAATCCCATTTTCATTTATCTAGAAACTCCTCCTGACCATTACCAAAGAGGTACTCTTTATCAAGGTCGGAGACCAGACAGGAAGGGAAAGGAGGAATTTATCGAGTATAAATATCTACTCATTGAAAGAGTCGGATGAAGGACGGTCATCTTTCGACAACTAAAACTTGACACAGACAAAGAAAATTAGGTTTAACCGTCACGAAGACAATTATGTTAATAGAATTTTTGAGATATCCAAAGGTTACTTAAAATAACCTCGAATAGGATAATGATATTTTATCTTCTTTCATTGTAGAGAAGTTTTTTCTGAGGAGAGATTAAAACCCACGTCCTATTGTAGGATACTAAGAAGTTTCAGGAAAAGAACCGTCCACTCCAGATGCGACATCTGGGAATTTTCAGAGTCTTTGTGATGACGGATCGTCTCTCCCAGATCGATTGTAATGGAATTCAGAAAACTTCCTTAATTGTCTCACAGAATTCTGTACTGGGATTGGGTCTGTGGTATAAAATGACTTTCTTTGAGTCCTAGAAACGGGAGTCTAGTAAATAATAAAACTCTTAATAAGTTAAAGTTTTTCGACTCTTACTATTTATCGAATTATAAACTTACTTTACTTAGGACCGAAGAAACGTGAAGAAATAAAGTCAACTTTGATTTTGATTTTAATAACATAGAGTAAGGAGGATAGAAATAGTCTCTTTCATTTAAACTTGAAAGTTGTAAGACGAACCTTTAGGGGTTTGGGTTTTAAAATAATTCATGGGAAAATAGTAGGTGTAATGACATATGTCCTCTGAGTGACTAAAAGGATGGTCAAGTTAAAAGAGGTCGATGTTCATCATTATAGGTAGGATAAGAAGGGTCGGAAGTCATTTTAAGAGGAACTTCGGGAAATAAAAAATAACGACGAATTTTTTTGTGTACTTTTGAATTGTTGACAAATAATAAAGAGTGTTAGTAGTCAACAGAACCGTCCAAAAGACGAAATGGAATACAACTGACTATCGTTCGTCCGAATCTTACGGGAGTGAGTATTCTGTTCAACCACGATCGACCGAGAACCCTCGGGTCGACTCCGACAGTCGACCCCTTGAACCCAGAGAGACGACCGACTCAAAGAGACAAGAGAAAGTACAATCAAAAGGTACACAAATAGAACTTGAAAGGGTTTGTACATCCAGAGTCCCATTAATCTGAAGAATGTATCACCGACTAAAGGTTATCGTGTTTTCATTTTTGACGGTCCGATAGAATTCCGAGTCCAGGTCTTGACAGTGTCGTAGAAAGACGAAGAAAGATCATAAATTTTGTTCCATGTTCGGGTTTAAGTACGTTTCCTTTAACAACGGTTCTCCATACTAAGTGTCCCCCGGTTTTTTCAACTGTCAGACAGTGTTATTTTAAGTCAAGGGAAACAAGGTCCTCTTGATATCCTACCACCACGAATTTCACACCAGGGGTCTGATCGTCGTAGTCGTATTGACCCTTTATAAACGGCTTGTGTTTAAGAACCCGACATGGAGTCTGTATTACTCAGTCTTGAAGACCCGTACTCGGGTATTTAGAGACAAATAACTCGGAAGGTCCACTATGTCTACGTCTGTTTTCAATCTCTTAAGTTCCCGTTTTCTTTGTATAATTTAACATAAACACAGTATACACCTTTTACAATTTCGAATTAGTTCAATTGAGTTATACTTATAGATATATATATTATATATTAATTATAGAAAAGTTGTACTATAATAAATATTTTTCTAGTCAAAACAATTGTCGGAAGATACTGATAATCATATTTTGTAGTAAATATTATACTTTTACCGACTCTTAATTAATTGTCGATAAAAACAGAGGTATGTGTGTTTGTATGTATGTGTCCGTATACGTGAAGAAAAAGTTAAAGAAGAAAAATAACAACGAAAATAACCCCCAAACTACTATGAAAAATAAACTTACTCTTTATAAAACGGAATATATCAACAAATAAGAACCCTTACACTCGTTCCTCCATACCATTTCTTCCTTCACTCATATATACTATTTATAGTGGTCTCGGTGCTTGTTGAAAAGACGTTTTAATAAAAACTTTCGTCGAACCTTTACATTCAAATTCTACTTCCATGGCTCCTGTAAATTACTCTTTTCTACTATGAATGTATAACTAGGAAGAGAAAAGTCAGGTGACTCTAACTCGAACGTGGTACTGAAGTCTGAAGAGGTATTAGGAGGTCTCATAAGTTCCACAAACGTTTTAATTGGAGAGTTCGATAACGTTTACCTTTTTACTGGACAACTTGATGTAATTAACTAATTTCAGATGTACGTAATCTCGTCACGTACAAACTAACGGTTATTTTTCTGAGTATCCTTCATCAAATAACTACCACTCTTCCGTTTTTATCTTTACTAAGTTTATGGAATAACTTTCGTACACTTTAAACGTTTCACGTAGAGATGTGTTTTCAAGATTGTAGTTTATTATAAACTCGGAATCCATGAAAATAATCTTACGGTCACTCTCGTCAACACTACTATTTTCGGAACTTATGTAAAAGAAAAATCAAGTCGTTTACGAATACTTCGTGTAATGTACACGGTTCGTGGCTAGACATAGTGGTTCAGGGGTATAGTTAGGACACGACCTCTATCATCTTAATACGTGTAAAATAATTTTCCCCTTACCTCAGTCTATCGTTTCAACCCCGAACTTGATGTCATCTGTCACCACGATCACCGTTTCTTGTGCAGACGGTTACGTCCTCTACATTCTCTGTGACAAGTCAGGGACCCAGCCCTTCTAGGGGACCTCCTCCCGTGTCGTTAGGCGAGGTCATAAGAACGGACTTCGTAGGGTACCTGTCTCCGGGGACCACCCGATGTCAGGTAACCCAACGTTTCTTAGCCTGTACTGAATTACTGACTTGTTGTTCTTCTTCTTACCGACACCTCAAGTACGAGGATAAGTGTTACACTGTACCTAATAAATGTAAATGAAATCTAAGAGTGGAACTTTTAAACCGAATACTTGAGTATACTGCTTTAGACTTCTTCAATTTTGTTCAGAGTGTCAAATCGGTAGACCTTAACTTCACCTCCAATCGTAGCATTTGGTCCATTAGTGGAAGAGATAAGTGTCAACGGATTAAAAATTTTCAGAACTTGTATGAGGTAGAGCAAACTCAGAGTTTTAAGAATTTTCCCTACAAGGGGTCAAAATGATATTTTTTTTAGTTCTGAATCTTTCCGATTCATTGAAGTTGTCAAGGATGTTGATCATCCACGGCCAGTCTTGGGAAACAGTCATAGGACTACAGTTAAGAGTGTGTAAAGGACCTTTGAGGTCCTTAAGAATTTTCAGTTCATTACTACGAACAAAAAAAGTCTACTTAAACAGTTTAAACATAATTATAGTGTACTAGTGATTTTATTATTTGAAAAGAATGAAGAACGATTTTCAGTTCATTACTGAGACCCTCTTTCTCTTCGTTATCCCTAACATTGTAAGAGTCGGAGTAAATATGTAGATTTGACGTTTTAAGGGGTCGCTACGTCGGAAATCTAACGTCGTACTTAAAAATAAAAAAAAATAAGATTCATTTAAAGTTTATATATGAACATATGTTATGTTGACGATGACAAATGTAAAATTAGAGAAAGAAACTCAACCCCTCTTTCACTATCTATATCTCTGTCTGTCGACCCTTCATTAGGTCTACACAAAATACCCATGTGTGTACGCTCGTACGATACGTATCCTTTCACCAGAAAGGGTTCACACAGGGTCGTCTGTAGACTAACGGGCAATATTGCTACCACTGTACTGTACCGAAAAGAAAGAAATCTCGTGTACCTAACCGTGGATTTCTATCCATCGTGGACCACCAAAACAGAGGACCCATACTGACATAAAATTTATTTATGAGTCAAGGTTTTGGGGTAAGGGTGAAACGGAAGGAAGTTGTACGAAGGATTCGTCGATGATTCACATTCCTTTGAATCTCTTTTTTACATCTTCTCTTCTCACGTGTGTTTATTTTCTCCCTTATAAACCTTTCCCGTACGTCGTCTTTCTTTTCGTTTTTCAGTCCTTCGTCGCACCCACTCTCCTTTTGGACCACCCATCCCAACCTTCTTCCCGTCTCGGACTCTCTTAAGTGTAATGTACCACAGTTTCCTCTGTCTGTAAGATAAGAAAGACTGAGTCAGGACCGAGACGCCGTTACTGGGTAACGTCAGTCGAATAAAGAACCGGCTTCGATTGCCTTCCGAATAGTGGTAAACGACACACTTAGGTACAGACATTAAAGACACTGGACTCGTAAGTCCCGTTTTTAACAAAGGTAAAAAAGGGTAAAGTACGTAGTAAAGTCTCAAGACATCAGTGAAACATCTTTGACACCCACGGGTAAAATTGTTCAGCGGTTTGTTCTTAGTATTTCGGACGTACCGAATGTAGACGAAGAAAGCAAAGATTTGGTCTCTCCTACCCTCAATTACTCTTGTTGATGTCACTTGTTGTCGCCTAGGACACAAACGTATTCACAGGATAAAATTGATTCTCCGTTGACACGCATTAGGGAAGTCTCTGAGCCCAACGACCAACCGTCCGGAGACCTCGGTCCTGTGGACGCGCCACCTCTGAGTCCTGCGAGACACTTCCCACGGTCGGTGCCCAAAAGGTGGAGTGTACGAGTCGTAGACTGATTCCTACAGTCAACGAAGACTTCCGGTCAACGAGTGTGTCTTTTATTGATGTCGAGACAACTTTGGGACAAAGAGAGAAACGAAAAGAGAGACCTTGACTGATGGGAGAAACTATGTACCGGGGTAGATCTTACCGAAGGTTCGGTTTCGGACTCTGTAACTCGGCCAAATATTTATAATTTATGTCTACGGGACTTCGTAGCTCTCTCGACATACCTATTTTCTATGACCTCTTGTGACGTACCTCTAGTAAAACGACTGTCAGTCTATGAGGGTTCTATGATTCCAGGGACGACACCGAACTTTGGTAACGGAATAGACCGTTCCAGAAAAGATGGTAAGAGGGGAACCGAGAAACGTGTGTGGACCTTCTTTACTAACTCACTATCTTGATTAGTCACTTAAATGGTTCTTGGCTTACGTTTAAATACATTTACACTGATCTAGACCTGAAAGTAAACGAAAACATTAAATAGATAAACCTATTAAGAATCTTTCATCGAAGAAGAATTCATGAGAAAGAAAGAGGGAAAGAGGAAGAAGGAGAAGGAAGAAAGGAGGGATAAAGGTCCCATCCTCATCTCTTGCCTGTACACAAACCCCAACCCCCCATGCTTGACTCTCTAATCTTAACTGCATATAGGTAACGGTACGCCATCACCCTTCGACGACAGATCGTGTCCCTTGAGTCGAGGGAACGAGACCCTCCTGGATCTACCCTCACCCCCTCACCCTCCCTCCTGGTTCTCCCTCTCCTATATACTCATGTAAATCGACAAAGTCAACACGTCCTACTTAATTGTATTGTGATTCCGCCCTGAGGGGACCACCGAGTCTATCATTTCGTAGACGGATGTTACACCTTCTGGGTCCAAACTAGGGACCCAACCCTTCTAGGAGACCTCTTCCATTACCGTGGGGTGAGGTCATGAGAACGGACCTTTTAGGGTACCTGTCTCCTCGCAACATCCGATGTCAGGTACCCCAGTGTTTCTCAGCCTGTGCTGACTCGCTGAAGTGAAAGTGATTTCGTTAATATGAGATTATTTTTAATTTTATATTTATTCTATCTAGTTACTTTGCTAGGGTGTAAAAATACGTCTTATATTATAAAATTTAATTTTTTTATTAACGTTTCAAACCCCGACTAGAAATCTTCGATACTGTCTTTAAGTACACTGGACGTACAACGTCGTAATAGTAAGGGGAACTCTTACCGGTGGAGGTGGTGGTGAAGGGGAAAAAGGAGTTAAAAGGATATAAAAGGAAGATTAGTGAAATGACTTAAAATAGTATAAATAATACCACGGTAGGAATTATAGTATTTTAAATCCTACTTAGGTTTACTCCTTTACTATCATCCTTTCTCGATTCGAAGGAAAAAAAAAAAAACCTTTGTGACCTAGTTAATACGAACACTTCTCAATCCAACCCTTCAATTAATCCAACTATGATTTTGAGTTGACTAAGATTTTTAAAGTTTTCTTATTAATACTTTTGAATGGTCGTTAAATGTGTTACAAGGGAAATTGATAGGAGGTAAATCACCTCCAAAAATTTCCAACTATCTCGTGGCCTTTATAAGTCTAGTATTCTTGACTTCGAGTATTGAGAGTTGTAACACTTAGAGGTCGAACAGAAGAGGGAACGCGTTACGTTCCAAAATAAAATGTCAAAACGTATGCTCTAATTACCCTCTTCTAATAAAAAAGAAATTAGAGAGGTCGAAGATGAACCGTACTTTTAGAAAGTTCAGTATAACCAAGTTGTCTATAAAGAAATCTTTGTGGTCGATGGTCTCGTTAGTATTGTATAAATTGTTATGCTAATCATAATAAAACTACAAAATTCATATTTATCGTTCTTCTTTTACAAAATAATAGATACCACAAAACATAAAACTTTTCTTAAACCATTTGTGCCATAGACCTTATGATTAGTCTTACAAACGATGGGTACTTTTGTCGTTCAGTCGGTACCTTTACGGACAGAATAATTGACACTTTTGACTTTGTGTCCCCCTTTTTATATTAGACAAAATTTATATGAGATCGTATGTCTCTTCCCCTCACATAAACCTCCGAGTGTTGACCGTATAGGAGAACGACAAAAGATCCTACATAAATACATCTTAATTGTGTCTTACTCTGCGTCTTTCTTGATCACTGGACTATAAGAATAAACCTTTAGGACGTTCTCTCTTTAAAGTTTATGTCAGAATAAACATAAGGAACCATAATTCCGTTATAGATAAAATTTTCTAAAAAAAAAGAAGTTTTTGTGTACGTTTTCTCAGTGGTAATTTCAAGGAGTGATATCTTCACACATTTTAAAAGGTGGGAACTTCGATGTCGTATACATAAAGAATTTTTCTGTTTTTTTTTTTTTTTTCGTTTGGTGTTTGTGTACACGTGTGTGACCCTTTTAACCAAAAGAGTTGACTTACTTATCTACGTAAATGACTGAAGACTCAGAGATAAACTTATATTTGTACACTCTTCACTAGTAAAAATAATTTGTGTTTGTTTGTTTTGGACGTCTTTATTCTCACCGAACTTAATTCCTGACGGTCGATTCAGTCCAAGACGACGACGACAGTCAGAATTTGTCTGATTGAGTAAGAAAGACAGAAAGAAACTCTGGATTTTAAGATATCGTATAAGGGTGGGTAACTGACTGTATCAATACAAAGACCGTACTCAATAAGATGGGATAATTCGTCTTATTATTGATTAACACCGGGATCTCTACTGGACTCTCAGGGAACCTGTTGTTCCTCTAGTTTGATGAAGTCAAGATTTCCTTTAGTTGGGACTTATAAGTAACCTTCCTGACTACGATTTCGACTACGAGGTTGAGAAACCGGTGGACTACACTTTTCGGTTGAGTAACCTTTTTAGGACTATGACCCTTTCTAACTCCCGTCCTCCTTTTCCTCCACCGTCTCTTACTCTACTAACCTACCGTAGTGACTGAATTACCTGTACTCAAACTCGTCTGAGGTCCTATATCACTTCCTGTCATTTCGGACCGTACGATGTCAGATACTCCAGAGTTTCTTAGCCTGTAATGAATCAGTGACTTGTTGTTCTTATTCGTCTTATTCTTATAGACTCCAAAACTTTACAATAGTGTCAAAATGTATTGTTATTCTTGCCCTCTTCCTACAACCACGTCCTGTCGGCAAAACCAAAATGTAAACCCGTAGGTGACTACTCCTCTTTAGTAAGGTGTTTCTATGGAGGTTACGAACTTAAGGGCACATAAGAGACTAGGTGATTGAAACTCTCACTTGACAATGTGAGTAACAACAACAAATGAGAGATTCAACACAGACTGAAAAACGCTGGGGGACCTGACATCGGACAGTCCGAGGAGACAGGTACCCTAAAGGGTCTGTTCTTATGACCTCACCAACGGTAAAGGAAGAGGTCCCCTAGAAAGGGTTGGTCCCTAACTTGCGTACAGAGGAAGTAATCGTCCGTCCAAGAAATAGTGACTCGGTGGACCCTTTGGGGCTTGGACGTATTAATAAACTCAACATAAAACGGGTACGAAACAGGAAATTTTATAAAAATTCAAAGAACTACTGTCTTCGAATTTAAGGAGTCACTTGTAGTCCTTTAGGACACCATTTACATAAACGTTTAAAAGACAAAAGGGGAAAGGTACGAATAACTGAACAGTCTCGAAGAAAAAGGAAAAGGAGAGAATAGTTTCAATCCGTTAGGTTCTTAGACAGGGTGGTACGAATTAGGGTAGACGGTATTTGTTCATGAACGACTTCATTAAATACGTTTCGCAGTCGCCCAGACTCGGAGAGGGAGAGTTCAACGGTAAAAGTTCCACAAATCTTTTCTTTCCTTTCTTTACTACGAAATTATTATCTTATCGTGTTGTTTGTGTTTCAGTCTTCGTTTATAGGACTTTTTGTGAAAGGTCTTTGAGTGTCGGACCTTAGGAGTTCGTTAATTTTGATTTAATCCGGTCCTTGTAACAGTCTTAATAGTCCTCATTTAACTCAGACACTTCTCACGACATTACCCTCTTTCACGGTCCACCCGTCAATCTTGGATTCCTCTGTAAACCGTTCTACATACTAATCTCTCAGTCTAATGCTTTATAGATTCAGATCTTTATACTGAGTGGATTCAACTGCGCTGATCACACACAACCTGGGTTGACCTGAAATTCAAAGGCTTATGGTTAGGTCTCAAATAGAACGTTCTAACATAGGGAACTCCGGTGTCATAAGGTAGTACACGCGAGTCTGTGAACCAGCACAGGCTGAGAAACTCTGAGGTACTGACATCGGGTGGTCCGAGGAAAGAAGAGGTACCTTAAAAGGTCCGTCCTCGGGACCTCACCCAACGGTAAAGGGTAGAAGGGTTGGGTCCTTATCTTGGACGCAGAGGACGCAACCGTCCGTCTAAGCAATGGTGAACCGGTGGGCCAAGATAGTACATCATCTGTGTTTATCAATTAGTTATTTATAAACAACTGATTTACTTAGTGAAAGTGATAGGGAAGAATGAGATGTGTAACTAGGTATATACACCTAAAAAGATGTGATGAGACATACCTTATACTCTCGTGTGATAAAACAGACTAACAAATTTCTCCTCATTTATCTATCTTTCTATCTATGTCGAAAAAATTTTGTCTCTTGTGAGGGGTAGGGTTCGGTTTAAAATGTGTCTTGTCCTTATATATTTTGTATGTTCTTATTTCGAACATTGTCAATTTTTTTATTTTTTTATTTTTTGGATCTTTAAGAGTATGACTCAGTTCATTCAGTCTGTTTCTCTTTATAACATATTATAGTGTATATACGAATGACATTTTTCTTTGCTATGTCTACTCGAATAAATGTCTTTTCTTTGTCTCTTCCTGGAGTACCAACGGTCGGTCATTTCTTCGGTCCTTCCCTATCAATCCCTCAAACCCTCCCTGTACATGTGAGACTATATAAGTTTTACCTATTGGTTGTTCCAGGACGACATATCATGTCCCTTGAGACGAGTCACAGGACACCGTCGGCCCTACCCTCCCCAAACCCCCTCTTACCTAAGCACATTCATGTCTTGACTCAGGGAACCGATAGGTGGTCTGTGATAGTGTTGTAACAATTAGACGACGCGGACATAAACAGATTCAGAGAAGTCTGTACAAACTGAGACGTTGGGTTACCTGACATCGGACGGTCCAAGGAGACAGGTACCCTAAGAGGTCCGTTCTTATAACCTCACCCAACGGTCCGTGAGAAGTCCCCTAGAAGGGTTTCGTCCCTGACTTGGGTGCAGAGAATACAGAGGACGTAACCGTCCTCCCAAAAAAATGGTGATCGCGGTGGACCCTTCGGACAATTAGATGATATGAGGTTATATTTTAATTTTCAAAAAAAAATTTCACACGTACTGTGTATCAAAGAAGATAATCATTTAGGATGTCTTTACAATCCACTGATAACCTTTAGGTTGACAACAAATCCGAGTCAGATCGGGTAAATGTTCTTTTTCCGTGGTTCGGGAGTTCGTGAAATTGGATTTAGGGGTATCCTTAAAGATTTAAGCCCCATCCTTATGTAAAGAGGTCTAAAACTGGAAAGATCATATAATATAACGAACAAATGTACGGAGACTTAAATCAAGAAAGGAAGATAAAGAAAAACAAACATACGAAAACCAAATACACAAATGTGTCAGTTTGTAACTATTCGATGTTATCATATGAAGGACTAAATCACTTAAATGGTCAGAAATAATGATAGGGATTTTAGATCAATATGATAATGATTACTTGAAAACCAGTTTACATCTCGTTTTATTTAAATGACTTAAATCAGTTAAACTGGTTTTCAAGTCTGATTACACCAAACTATGAAGTGTTGTTTGGTACTTCAGTGTCAGTTAAAACTTCTATTTTTAGGATATTTTTCGTTAAATGAATTTTATAAGGTATGAAGTAAAGTAACAAAATATTCTGACTTCAGTCATGATCACTGTTTTAACGAAAAAAACATTAATTAATGTTCGAATGTTATTCAACCACCAAAAGACTACGTCCTAAGTGTCTAATACTTCCTTTATTTTCCTGGAGATTTACTTAAAATCTCTCTCTTTTATCACTTATATCCACCTTTTGTACGTCGAAAATTTTTGATGTGATCATTACTTCTGTTGTAAGACAGACCAGACAAAAACAAGTTTGTTGTTTTGGATGTGAAAATTTTAATGATTTTCATTGGAGGTTTTCTAAAATAGAAGTGCAAAGGTTTCATTTCCGAACTTAATTGTAGGACAGTATACTTACTTAAGTTTGAACTGACAGTCACAAGTTAAACCCCCAACGACACTTTGTAGTTTCGGGATTCATGTCGTAATGAAATTTAATAATGATAAATGTTAAATAGTGACTTGAAACAACACAATCACACTAGTTCTCCAACCAATCGAAACGAACTAAGAATCCTTTTTTCACTATCTCGTTGTGATTATCTATGAACTTTTAATTTTCAAGTCGTTTAATTTAAAGGTTTTCCGACTTTTTTTATGTGTATGTATAGACTATTTGATATAAGTAGTCAAACCAAGTCAGCGAGTCAGTACAAGCTGAGAAACACTGGGGTATCTGACGTCGTACCATCGGAAGGAACAGATAGCAGTTGAGAACCTCAAATGAGTTTGAGTACAGGTAACTCAGCCACAACTGTAGGTTGGTAGAGTAGGAGACAGCAGGGGAAGAGGAGGACGGAAGTTAGAAAAGGTCGTAGTCCCAGATAAGTTTACTCAGTCAAGAGACGTAGTCCACCGGCTTCATAACCTCAAAGTCGAAGTCTTAGTCAGGAAGGTTACTTATAAGTTCTGACTAAAGGAAATCGTACCTGACCAAACTAGAGGAGTGTCAGGTTCCCTGAGAGTTCTCGGAAGAGGTTGTGGTTAAGTTTTCGTGGTTAAGAAACCACGAGTCGAAGGAAATATCAGGTTGAGAGTGTAGACATATACTTATGACCTTTTCGGTATAAAAATAATCTACCTGGAAACAACCGTTTCATTACAGAGACGAAAAGTTATACGATAGATCAAACCAGTATCGAAAATAAAGTTCCTCGTTCGTAGAAAATTAAAGTACCGACGTCAGTGGTAGACGTCACCAAAACCTCGGGTCTTTTTATTTCAGAGAGTGACAAAGGTGACAAAAGGGTAGACAAACGGTACTTCACTACCCTGGTCTACGGTACTAGAAGCAAAAACCTTACAACTCGAAATTCGGTTGAAAAAGTGAGAGGAGAAAGTGAAAGTAGTTCTCCGAAAAATCAAGGAGAAGTGAAAGACGGTATTCCCACCACAGTAGACGTATAGACTCCAAAGAGAGTCGTTAGAACGAAGGTCGAACACGAAGTAGGTCGGATCGTAAAGAGTACTGCATGAGACGTATATTCAATTTATTCGTCCCACTGTTGTATGTCGGAACTATATGAGGAAAGGACTAAACTTTGGTCAGACAACAGGGTACATGTCAAGATTGTATAAGAAGTCTACCGGTATTAATTTCCCTAATTCGACCACAGTTTACCTCGTTTAAGATCAAGAACCTGAGTCACTCAACTATGTATTACTCGTCTTCCGAAGTCCCCAGTGTCTCTGACAAACTTAGAGACGAGATAACTACACTGAGACCTAATCAACGACTTAGGAGATTGAGTACCACAGGAATGAATAATGTGTGATATCACACACATCACATATGTGATCATGTTATCACATCCTGTGATAATTGTTATCACTCCTACGAGAAAGATCGAGTATCTCAGTAGTACTCAGAAACTTACCGTAAAGAATCATTTTATTTCCCTGACACTGTAAGTTATAGTGAAAAATTGTTCTTAAACTAAAGATTTTATTATTGATGGTGGATACTTTATCAGACCCGAAGGGAGTACCGAGTCACCCAATTCTTAGACGGACGTTACGTCCTCAGTGTCCTCTGGACCCAAGTTAGGGGCCCGACCTTTCTTCGAGACCTCTTCCTTTACCGTTGGGTGAGTTTATAAGAACGGACTTTTCAGTTACCTGTTTCATTGGACCGCCCGACGTCAGGTTACCCAACGTTTCTCGACCTGTGTTAAGCCACTGGTGCGTGTATTTTATCCGACGACGACGACGACGACGATTCAGTGAAGTCAGTACAGACTGAAACACGCTGTGGTATCTGCCGGAGGGTGGTCCGAGTCGACAGGGACCCTAAGAGGTCCGTTCTTGTGACCTCACCGTTTTATCCGATATTCTATGATTTATGAAAGTGAGTCAGTAAATTAAACTTAAAGATTTGTTGGGGGTTTCGACATCCAATCAAATATACGAAAAATACATGTCAATTGGGAACTTGTTACTTACGTCCTTAATCCTCACGACTGGGAGATACTTCAACTTTTAGACGTATATTAAAACGTTACGCGGAAGAGATACCCATAAAGAATAGGAGTCTAGGTTGGTTGGAATCTAGCACGTCATGAGATCATTCATAAGTAATTTTTCTTTAGACGTATATCCACCTGGTACACCAAGTTTGGGTACAACAAGTTCCCAGTTGACATAAAATGAAAAAAATGTTAATTTCTAATAACTGAGTATTCTTCTCGTTTTATTTTTATGACTGAGTAGGTAGAACCTTGTGAACGGGTTTCTAGGAAATACAACAACAACAATGACCACACGAGAGAAAACACATGTACATCCGTCCCCTTTAGTGACTTTTAAACCCGTTTGTTTGTTTGTTTGTTTTTTTGTCAAACTGGACTTAGGGTCATTTTATTTGTGAAGAGGTCAAAATAATATGATTTAAGGTGTAGAAAGTGTAGTATTTCGAAAATATGTACATCAATAATGTTAGTTAGTAGGATGATTCAGATCCACCATAGTAACGGAAGTAGAATGTCTTATATCTCTGATTTTCTTCTAGTCCCCGAAGACGTTCATGTAAAGTAAGGAACCAGCAAAAGGTACCAGGTCAAAGAGAAATAGTGTAGTGGGCCGCAGTAATGGGGTCCCGGTTCCCCATTACTTCCGTCTCCGAATTCCGGTTTTCAACCGTATCACTGTGTAATTGGGTCGACCGTTCCTTCGTGAAACAATCCCATTCATGAGCGGGTATGGGATTAGGTAATCTGTAAAGAGGTCACTTATGACCTTTCTCTACTTGAGCTGAGGGTGTCCAAACCTTTACCTCATATAGAGGGTCACGAAAACACGTTGTCCCACTCGTTTCGACCAGTGTCAGATCCCGGTAATGAAGGTTTCCCTCGTTCCGTACCTCAGACTGGTGGTCAGTGACTCCGTTATACAAAATTTTCCGGTGACGACACTTTTCCCCTACCTCTCGTCTATGTTAAAATAAGAGTACCTTTTGTCGAGTCATGTGTAAGGTAGGATAAAGTGTCGTTTATACAAGGTGGGTGAACGTGTGTTGGGATCAGGCAAGAGGAGGTCTCATGAAGATCGAAAATTTTATAACTTATTTTTATTTTGTTGTTTATTGGGGAAAGGGAGGGAGGAAGGAAGGAGAGAAAGAGAAAGGAAGAAAGAAAACTTTGAAGGTATACCGATCCCAAAGAAAATTATAAAGATCAAGGTAATTTAGGTCATTATAAATTACCTTTTTGTCGGTGAGGGTACGACCCTTTCCATTTTGAGTTAAGAAATAATTACGAAAGTTCTGTGGTCCTTTTTTGTTTTAGTTCCAATAATGATCTTTCAGTCTGTTCGGGGAAACACAAGTAAGGTTGTCGACAAACTGTACTTACCTCCGGTTCATTCCTTTCAAGTCCATTTATAGGGTTAAATCACCTCAATAAGTCTCCAGTCTTTCCCCAATCCACGATAACCCCCCTCCCACAATCTACATGGGAATTTTCCGTTAAAAATTACATTCTTTAATTTAAGGAACAAAATATCTAGAAATTGTATAAAATCTGTGTCTTTTTACACTGGTACAATACGAACGTAATTTTGTCTCTTACGTACTGATTTAATTCTCAGAACAAACCCCAGGACTGACCGGTCACTTGGGTAGTGTCTCCTGACCGGGGAAACAATTGGGGGAAGACGAGGGGGGAGTCGGAGGGGTGTGGAGACTCAGGTGAACGACTTTAAGACACAGTGATTTATTATACAAATGGTCCCGTCACTAAAATACAACTAACGTCTCTAATAGGTATCGATAAATGGGAAAACATGAGTTTTTAGTAGGTTAGCGGGATAAATCCTTAGCCTAAAGCTTCTATGTTCTTCGTCGGGGACTTACATTGTTGTCTCGAGTAGGAGAAGGTGGAGTTGTGTGTGTTAAAATCTGTTGGTTTCGTTAGTAATAGACTTTTTCAGAACAAAGACCGTCCTTTTTTTTTTAGTTAAATTAATATGCTCTACACAGAGGGTAAAATTAACAACAATTCATATCACGGAATAGCTGTCTCGAAGAGACCTAGAGTCAAATACTCGAAAAATGCAATGAGTCTATTGAACGGCTCCTCTTTTTTTTTTAGGTAGAACAATGAATTTTCTTGACTTCGCGGTAACACGAGGTCGGTAATCCGGGGAGCTGACGCGAGTATTACTACTTACGTAGTAAAAAGAACGTACTTTGAAACCATTGTTTATCGTGTCGGTTCAGAAAAGGTCGTGACAATAAGACAAAATTTTTTGTGACTGTAAAAGAATTTGTCTGTATTAAATGTTAAAATTCCTCGTGTTGTCACGGAACCACAAACTCCCGGTCTTTCGTTTGTTGTGAAGAAAGTCAAGTTAAAAAAAATTTTCCCTTAGAGCACGAATCACTCAAGTAAGAGCGAATTCCGGTCTCTCTGTCCTCGACTCCCTCTTGTGTCGCGGGGACGACGGGCACTTCCAGTACTGAGTCGCCAGTGCAATGTAAGTCCCAGTCTCGTTCTGTCTCTCGTTCCTTATTCTCTTGTTCTGCCGTCTCGCGCGGTCCGTGCCCTCGGACTCTCCCTCCGTAGCCGCTCCACGACGAGGGAACGTCCCTGTCTTCTCCGAGTCTTAAGGAGAGATGGTCGGGACCCTCCTTTCGTCGTCGGAGACCCTACGAGGACGTGAAGTCTTGAGAGATCGTTCGGGAAGACATTTAAAGTGTGCTTCCCCGGTGCGGTCACAGTCTCACAGACCTAGCTATCGACCTCGTTACAAGCTAAAGGTCACCCCAGTCGAGTCGGGTGCGTCTATTTACCTTTAGACACGTCCTCTGACGTCCAGACAACAAACCTCCTCTGGAGTCTTCGCTTCCAATACACATTTCTAATTTTAAGGGTGCCACAATAAAGATTCTGTCACCTATACAAAACAACGGGCTCCACTTCGAAGAAAAGGACTTAAAGGATTATTAGGAAATAATTTGACGAAACAAAATACCGACTTCTTTTACAGATACTTCCGTTTCGCACACGAACACTTACAGGGAACACACACACACGAGTCAAAATACAGACTGAGAAATACTAAGGTGCCTGATATCAAGTGGTCCGAGGAGACAGGAACTTTAAAAGGTCTACTCTTATGACTTCATCCAACAGTAAAGACTGAGGTCCTCCAGAAGGATTGGGTCCCTAGATTGGGTTCGGAGAACACAGAAGACCGTCTATCTAAGAAATGTTGACGTGGTGGACCCTTCGGGACACTTACAGGGAACACTTATACATTAAACACAAACTCTTGATATATGTACGTGTATAGACACACACGCATATATACGTCTACACATGTGTGTACGTTGAGTATATAGAGGAAAGGGATACTCCTTTAACAACGAAAAAAAGAACTACACAATAGATTGAATTCTGTGGTTTACTTGTCTTTAAGTCTTAGGTCTTACAATGGGTACATACCATATGTCGGTAAGTAGACAAGATGTCTGTAGATACAAGGTCCGTAATAGGATTTTTGACTTATGTCTAAGTTTGAGAAAAGTAATTCAGTGAGAATCGATAGAATTGTGGAATCTGGGTGTTTGTGTTAGGAGTCGGTAATATACTAAAGTCAGTTTTACACCTCCCCTTGTCCGTCTCGTCATCGTGATTCCTCCCTCACTAATTGAGATTACCCGTCCTCAATTATTTCTTAAGGGGAACGTTCCTAGATAAAACCTAAACCTTTCTATCCCTTCCCTTTAAAACGGTACGTCTGTTCCCTTTCTTTTTGTGAGATATGTCTCTCTGTCCGTTTACATTTCTTTGGTCGATTTCCACTAGGAAGTACGAGTGGAACAAATCTATCTTACGTATATTTTCCCGTTCCGTAGGTCTCTACCTTTTTAGTCCGTCCTATCCATCTATCCTTTATTGCACGATACTTTACGGGTCCCGATGTTCCATTCGTCAAACAGAAAAAAAAAAAAAACGGTCGAATTTGTCTTTAAATAAAAGAGTGTCAAAACTTCCGACCTTCAGGTTCTGGTTCTGGGGTAATTCCAGTCCCAACAAAAGACCACTCCCGATAAAAGAACCGAACCTCTATCGATAGTAATCCCATCCCCGAATAAAGTCATACTGAACACAAAAATATTCTTCTCCTTCTTTGTGTCTCCATGTAAATGTCTCTTTTTCGATATACTTCTGTGGCGTCGAACAGAAAATGAGATCTTTCGTAATGAGTTCACAGAACACCTTTAATGGTAATATCTATAAATAATCCATTTTGAACTTTTCCTTACAGTACTGATGTATGTAATTCTTTTAAGACTTGACTTGTTCAAAGAAGTGACATCCTAAGAAGTCTTGACGATATCGAGACTTAATACTTTCATATACGTCAGAGGTTTTTCCCTAAAGTCCTATAGTTTAAAATCTTTTATATAAGTCGGTAAATAAATAAACGACTTCAAAGAGATACTAAGGGACAGGGAAACCTTTGCAACTACATTTACGACCTATCCGTCGATTTACGAAATTTGTCGTTTCGTCTCCGGTCTTGAATGGTCAGACATAAGAGTTTTAAAAATCAAAAAAAAAAATTAACCTCATATTAACGAAATTTTACAACACAATCAAAGACGACATGTTACCGTACTTAGTCAGGATTCATATGTATATAGGGGAGGGAGAAATTTAAGGGAGGGTGGGGGTAAAGTGAGGAGATCCAGTAGTGAGAAACGTCTGTTCTGACTCGCTGACTTCACTTGACTTGACTCCAGTAGTGATCAGAGTGTAAAAACTGTAATAGGGGACCACTGTTACACTTGTCCTGATCCGGACCGTCGTTCCCCTGATTAATTCTCCAATGGTCGTTAGTTCTTATTCCAGGAGCAACTTCCGTCTCCCTTACCTCTCTCTATCGTATCTTGTCAAAGTCCTTTATTGCCCAACAGTTTAATAGAAATGGTTAACTGACTCAACGTTGAATCTTTCGGTATTGTACAGGGTTTACATAGGACTTCTAGTTACTATTTTAATTGAGTGACAATCAAACACGAAACAGTTGAAAAGGAGACCTTTTCAGTCTAAACCCCGGTTCTTTTAGTTAGAGTATAACAATGACTCAGGTGTGAGTATGTCGAGAGACGTACTGTCTGGTTATTTAGCCCTCTACTCAAGAATCCCGTTCCTTGTCGTTGAAATAATTCTTTCCGTCGTCCGACTCTTCCCCCACCTGATCACAAGGTCTCTTGGCAGAATGAGTTCAATCTTAAGTCTGAAGAAAATATGATTTTCCCCTCTGAACACCGACGAATAATGTTTGAAGAACGACGTACTTAGAAAACAAGAATGTCCACAGGTGTATCCAGACAGTGTTATAAGGATTTTTAGAGGTTGTTCTGTTGACAATAAAAGATAAGATGTTTAAACATAGAGATTCACATTACCTTTTCACAACGTGAAAAATTTCCAGTCTCGGAACTCTTCCCCATATAAGTCCGATATCCGTTGTAGGAAAATGGTTTCCACGTTTCGGTCGTACGGATTCGAGTCCTTTGTCTCATATTCCCAATCTCCATTTCCTAATCTAGGTTACACCTCAGTCCGAACAAGAAGAGACAATGCAATAAGAGGTTTTTCATATCATACTTTCCTCTACATTTCTCTTACTTCTAGTGAAGGTTAGAGTCACCTCTTTGGTTACTCAGTCTGTTTCTTTTCTTAGGATCCCAACCACAAGTGACTCAGGTTCCTTGTCTAGTGGTTTGGTCTCTCTAATCGACTCTACGGAAATTCACGTTTGTACCTCAGTGGTCTGTAATGGTTTAGGTCGTACATTACCTAATCCCGTGTCTCTCCACCCTCCCGAGTGACTTGTTGGTCCTCATGGACTTAACACATTGATTTCTCCGTGTACTCTCTAGTCCGGGTAGAGAGACGTCGGTCTCTACTCTTCGTCCTTTTTCTAAAGCATAAAAGACTCGTAGAGGAAGTTTTTTCCTCTTAGACGACAGTTACGGATATTGAAAGCTTATAGAAGGTCATAGAGTTTATATCTATTTAAGGAGTTTAATGGTTCCTGTTCTTCTCCGAAACCTCATACTTAAACCTTCTCCGACACCCCTCTCTCCGCCTTTTCGTTTTGGATTGTTATCTAAAATCCTTGCGGGTGTTTCACTTGGGTTTGTTCCCTGCGACGGAGGGAGTTTGTTACGAATGACGTAGTCGGGAAAATAAAGATAAAAATGGGGTTTTGTACCGGATTGTTGAAATTCTTTAGAACGTTCTGTCGGACTACAAATCTTTATACACCAATGAAAAAACAAGACTAAACGTCGCAATACCTTTCGAAGTCTGTGTACAACGTTCAAATAAACTTGTCTCTCAGTCAGTCTTTAAGACCAGAGTATCCGTATGTCGTACGTTCATAGAACGAGAAAAGAAGTCCCTAAAATTGAGAAAAGGACTACGGATCTACATAGACAAACTAGACTCCCAGAACATCTAGGTCTTGTTCGTAGAATGAAACGGAAGGAGTGAGACAGAGAACGAACAACTCTGATACTCCTTATACTTAAATTTACTCTTAAAAATTTCACCGACTTCGACCAACCTCGATCTCAACAAGCACCCTTACAGTCGGGAGTTATTCTAAGACCTAGTTTCGGTGTCAGACATAAAGTGTCCTCGAAAACTTTTGATAAACCTTATTTTATTCACCTCCTTTTTAAGTGGAACACGGTATGACGTCCGACGACGAATTTGTTTGTAGTTCCGTTTCGGTAGTTCAAATGTGAATCAGTCCTGTAAACCGGTTCTCAACGTCGGAAAAACTTACCTTCACAATAAAAATAGGAAAGGAAGGGTTTTCCTTAACTCCAGTGGTTGGTTTTTCAATGTGGACTAGGAGAGCCCAAGGAAACTTCTATGAACGAACGGGTTGAATAGTGACGGCAGAAGATACTTTCCGACGTATCTCTTCATCAAATCCTGCTCCTCTCCCTCAAATCCTTACTCAATTTGATCCTCTTTCACAAAGTACCGACTCAAACCAGTAGTGGGTACTACCCTTGTACTATGTCACCTTCTTCACGACGACGACGACGACGACGACGACGACGACGACGATTCAGCGAAGTCATCACAGGTTGAGACACGTTGTGGTATCTGCCGTCGGGTGGTCCGAGGGGGCAGGGACCCTAAGAGGTCCGTTCTTGTGACCTCACCCAACGGTAACGGAAGAGGTTACGTACTTTCACTTTTCACTTTTCACTTTCACTTCAGTGAGTCAGCTGAAGTACCTGACATCGGAAACGCTGGGGTACCTGACATCGGATGGTCCAAGGAGGCAGGTACCCTAAAAGGTCCGTTCTCATGACCTTCTACGTTCCCTCTATAATTCGGTTCTCACTGACCACTGAGTGGGGGTTGGGGTGGGGAAACGAAGATAACCAGTTCACAAACGTTTACCAAAAGAGGTGGTGACATTGGGTCCCTCGGAAGTCATTGGACCTATAATCACTTAGCTTCTTCCGATCTCCTTCACAAAAGAAAGTCTAATTTGTCTCTGATATTTTGGGTTATGTAAGACAAAACGACATTACATCCGAACCCATTGATTTTAATCATTGATCAAGACATTATATCAAAATATTAACCTTACTACATTCACTTTACGTCTTCAACCGAACGAGACATACACTAAGGACGGAAGGGATGAGGGTCCGTACCAACTCACGTTTTATCATCTCATCTTAATATTGGAAGTCCTCCTTTCTTTTATTTGTTTGATCGTAGTCAAGTCGACAGCGTCAGAGTCGTCCTCGGCTGAGTTGCCACAAACTTCCTTAGACTTTCCGTTACGGTCAGAAAACCCGAAAATGGAGTTTGTCGGAACCTGACGGGTTGGAGGAACGACTGGAACAACAGTCGAGACGGTAGGGTCTGGAGAGGTGTGGGTGATTACGACGGGAGTAACGTAACAACGACATAAAGAAAACATTACTAAAAAAGAAAAAGAAAAACGAATAAACATTGTAGGTGTCACCGTCGAAAGTCGTTACGACTTGAAGACGATACTGGTAGATTTAATTGAGGGGTCGATATTTAGTAATAAAACAAGAAAAATCACGAAGTCAATGTGTCTACGTGACCTACCCAGACAAAGGGACTTGAACAAAAAGTCACACGTCAAAAAATCCTTGTGTATACCATAATACTTTCTTCCGAATAAATTCCTTTCAACATATTCTACGACCTCGTCCACACCTCTTTTCCCTTGGGAGGATGTGACAACTACCCTTACATTTAACCACTTCGGTGATACCTTTTGTCATACCTCCAAGGAGTTTTTTGATTTTTATCTCAACGGTATCCGGGGTCGTTAGGGTGTGGATCCGTATATATAAATCTGTTTTGATATTAAAGGGATACAAGTATCGTCCTGATAAATACCTATACCTTTTTTGTATTTACAGGTAACTGTCTACTTACTTATTCCTTCTATAGTTATTCCTATGTATGTATATATATATATATATAGTCAAACATATGCATGTGTGTGTGTGTGATGTAAACCTTATTATGAGTCGGCATTGTTTTTCCCACTTTATTATGGTGAACGTCGTTGTACTTACCTGGATCTGTAACAGTATGATTCACTACGTTTAGACTTTCTCTTACTTTTTATGGTATACTATAGTGAATATACACCTTAGATTTTGTACTGTATTTACTCGGATAGATATTTCGTCTTTGTCTAAGAGTCTATATGTCTTGTCTTAACCTTAACGGATCCCCCTCTCCCCACCCCCTGCCTTCCGAACCCTCAAACCTTAAATCGTCAACGTTTGATAATATATGTATCCCACCTATTTGTTGTTCCAAGATGACATATCGTGTCTCTTGATTTCAGTTATAAGACACTATTTGGTATTACCTTTTACTATGTATTTTCTTACATACATATGTATAAATGTATATATATAGTGACTTAGTGAGATGTCGTCTTTAATTGTAACATTAGTTGGTATGAAGTTGTTTTAAAATTTTTCTTCCGAACATATTGTTTAGACGAATAAAGAGTAGTAGTGGACATGTAAGTAACGGTGATTTTATTAGTCATCGGTATTTAGTATATATCTTACTAACGATATATAGTTGATGATACGATTCGTAAAATGAAGTAATAAAGTAAATTAGGAATCCACAGTTAGAGTATTTCCTTAAAGAAGTTCTAGTGAGAGGAACTATTACCATTTCGGTCTTACGTCTTCTCCTGTCTCCTGATACGATATATAATAGGCGTTACAACCTACACCTATTTCCTATTATGAGTACTATTTAAAACTTGGACCTTCTATGAAATAACGATGAGTTTTACACTAAACGGAAGCCCGTCGTAGTCGTAGTGGAGTTTTAGTCAATTTTTACATTTAAGAGTCCAGGGTGGGTCTCGATAACTTAGTGTTAAAATAATAGAACAAGTCAAGAATTAGACTTGAAACCTCTGTACTCTCCTGTACGTTAGTAAACACCCTCAACACTTAGGTTTTCTTGTCGTCCGTAACAGGTATCTTATTTATAAACGGAACTCTTAAATTAAAAATATTTCTATATGTTTATTGAAATTCGGTAAAATCATGTATAAATATAGTTTTATCGAGACCTAGGTTTGTTTACAAAAAGATCCTTAACTCTAACCTCTTTATCGTTGTTGGAGTCTATACGTCTACTGTGGTGAGATTACCGTCTTTCGTTTCTCCTTGATTTCTCGGAGAACTACTCCCACTTTTTCTTCTCACTTTCTCGACCGAACTTTGTATTGTAATTGTTTTGATTCTTGTACCGTAGGCCAGGGTAGTGAAGTACCGTTTATCTTCCTCTTTCTCACCTTTGTCACTGTCTAAAATAAAAGAACCCGAGGTTTTAGTGACGTCTACCACTGACGTCGGTACTTTAGTAGAGGAACCTTCTTTTCGATACTAAAAAGGTCATCAGTGCATACCTACACGTAACCTGATATTTCTTTCGACTCGTGGCTTCTTAGTTAACTACGAAAACTAAACACCACAACCTCTTCTGAGGAACTCTCAGGGAACCTGACGTTTCTCTAGGTTGGTCAGGTAGGATTTCTTTTAGTCAGGACTTATAAGAAACCTTCCTGACTACGACTTCGACTTTGAGGTTATGAAATCGGTGGACTACACTTCTTGACTGGGTAACCTTTTCTGGGACTACGACCCATTCTAACTTCCCCCTCCTCTTCCCCTGCTGTTTCCTACTCTACAAACCTACCGTAGTGACTGAGTTACCTGTACTCAAACTCATTTGAGGTCCTCAACCACGACCTGTCCCTCCGAACCCTGACTCACTGACTTGACTTGACTCTCGATTTCTTTTAATCCTCGGGTAGAGTATCGTACAGAAGTTTACAAACTTCTATATTATACAGAAGAGACCGGATTTGTAATATTAATCGAGGAAGTCCCTGAAAGGACTACCAGGTCACCAACTCTGCAGAGGAAGGCCACGTCTCCCACACCAAAGGTAGGGACCAGTCCCTCGATTATAGGGTGTGAAGAGTTCCAGTTTTTTGTGGTTTTGTAATGTGTGTGTGTGTATATTAATCAAGGAAGTTGATAATAAGTAGTTGTATTAAACGTCTGGGACTCAAAAACCGGGAAACTTTATGTCATGGGTTTTTGTACCTTATCCTTTGCCATTCAGTGAGGTAAGAAAGGACCCTTTAGGGTACCTGTCTCCTCGGAACACCTGATGTCAGGTGCCCTAACGTTTCGCAGTCTGTTCTGACTCATACGTGTATCTCCATAGGTTTTCGGTCGAGTTATGACCTTTTACCGTAGAAACGGTTATGTCTACTTCGACAAAGGAAGGAACAAATTCCACTTTTGTGTAGATACTCCCGTTTTATACAATATTAAACCCCATAACGAAAATTTGAATTTTTAGTTGGTTTATACATCTAGAAAAATGAAATTAACGAGATTCCACCTAGGAGTTATAGGAGGGTGAACCATACTGAAAATTTGGATTAGAATCCTGAACGTAAACAGGAACGGAAATACAACCGGATAATAAAACTTCGACTTTATAGGTAAGGTAAAACTAAGACAGGGGTGACTAATCGAAACAGAAGTACCCCAGCGTTTCTCAGCCTGTGCTGACTCACTGACTTGACTTGGCTTGACTTTGAAGATTAAGGAACTTTTCCTTTTTATGTTTACTCTACTGACAGATAACTACGTAAAAACAATTCGGAAAGTTCATAAATTAAGAAGAGAGTTGTGGGTATTTGTTCGCCAGATTCATCAGGTAAGATCTTAAACGACCCTTAGTTTCTCTTCTAATGGTTGGTATTACCGGACTAGGAGTCTAATACTCATTACCGAGATACTTTTATAGACCTTTAATAAAGTCATAGGACGACGACGACGACGATTCAACGAAGTCAGTACAGGCTGAGACACGCTGGAGTATCTGCCGTCGGGTGGTCCGAGGGGACAGGGACCCTAAGAGGTTCGTTCTTGTGACCTCACCCAACGGTAAAGGAAGAGGTTACGTACTTTCCCTTTTCACCTTCAGTTCAGCGAGTCAGGACAGGTTGAGAAGCGCTGGGCTGTCTGACGTCGGGTGGTCCGAGGAGGTAGGTACCCTAAAAGGTCCGTCCTCATGACCTCACCCCACGGTAACGGAAGAGGAGGTCATAGGATCTTATTAGATTTATGTTTCTATCCTTGAATAAATTTCGTCTATCTACAAGGAGTTCGGAGAGAGAGTTGATAGAAACCTAGACTAAGAGAAAAATGGTAGACACAATATGGGTAAAAGTCAAACTTTTGGTAGGAAAACACTACTGTGTTCTTTTAGGGACATTCGAGAGGAGAAGTCACAGTAAACAATTGTAATGTATTGTACGGGAAACGAATGTAGGAGAAACATGATATGTATGTAATGTCTCAAGAAAATTAAAAGGAGTTTTAAACATATGTAAGGAACCGAAAAAGGAAGAACTGTAATAAGTACGAAGAGACACGGTACAGTGACATAGGTAGAGACCGGTCCCCGGGTGAAAACATAGACAGTAGAGTAAGGAATTTTTGGAGAAGTAAGTTGATTTGATTCTAATGTGAACCTCACCTCTCATAAAGTTTGAATTTTTAGTTGGTTTATAGGGGCTAACGATATTTCTACTTAAGGTTTGTAGAAGGGTGTCCGTCAGATTCGGTCGTATAGGTTTACCTTCGTTACTAGAAAAAGAAGGAGTGTTAAATAGTAGAACTTTAAGAATAGGACCAATTCCTGTCGTGTTAAATTGGCCAGTGGGTTCCGACTTTGGTCCTCACTAAAGAACTGAGTAAAAAGGGGACCACAAAATGTAAGTCGTTCAAGAAGGTCAATTAGGGAATTGTAAAGATAGTTTATGTAGAGAAGGAGAGGTCAAAGAGACGGTGACTCAATCAAGTTTGGATGTCGTGAGTAAAAGGACTTTACAACGTTAGTAAAGGAACCACTACACAGATTAAGGTTTAATTAAGGAGATATTTGAGAGGGATGTAACAGTCATATTATTAGAAGGATTGTTTGTACCGTTGGGTGAGGTCACAAGAACGGACCTCTTAGGGTCCCTGCCCCCTCGGACCACCCGACGGCAGAGACCTCAGCGTGTCTCAGCCTGTGCTGACTTCGCTGAATCGTCGTCGTCGTCGTTGTTTGTATAACCTATACCTAATAGATACGTGACGAGTTTTAGGTATTTACGGTAGAGTGACGTATGTCCTATTTTAAGTTCAAGTTAAAATGAACAGTGTCTCGATCTCAGACTCTATGTAAATACCTCATTTACGGACGGTAGAACTTTAATAGTCGAATAATTTGGAGTAGTGACATCTTACGTCTCAATTCCTAGAAGAGTCTACAGTTCCTTATAAGACGACAAACAGGATTACCTCTAGATACAAGATTTCCATGATGACGAAGAAGTCCGGGGTAAGGAAGACCTGACTATTCTTCGTCAGGGGGTCAAAGACCCTACAGGAACCACACACAGTAAGGAGTTGCATGGTGAGATGAACTACCAATGAACCTAGGGGACCGTCTCTGGTCGTTTAAGGACTGATTTTACACGAAAGAGATGGAGGGTAGTTCTGAAATCTTCTTTTATATCAGTTGAGTTTTGTTTATGGGATGTGGAGGAGTTGAACTTCGAAGAAGAGGATCAACTTCACCTTTACCATGTCGAAATTTATACAGGAGGACATAAACTAGAAGGGTGGTACTGAGTGTCCCTGGATTCTGTTCCTATAATAACAGTTAGGGTATCCTGAAAGGTGTACCAGTTGTTATTTCTTTCTTCCACCACCATCCAGATCTTTCTACAAGGGGACAACTGTAAGAGTGAGAACAAATGACGATGTGTCTCTTTTTATCAGACACTCTTACTTTTCTCCGTTATTTTTTTCTTTTTCCAACTTACACAGGTCAGTGATTAGACTCTGGGAGTCAGAGGTGTCCTAGACTCCAGGTACAAACCGAGACTGAGGATTGGGAGGGGTCGAAACTAAAACACTGATCGGATCCTAGTACATAGGTGTAGAAGATAAAATGAATTTAATAAACAAATTCTAAGGTCGTTGACTTTCGTAGGACCGTTTATATTGACAGTAATAAATTCAGTCTCAGTAAATTTTATTTAATAGATTCACTAAGTGTTTTGGACCCAGTGTTATGGGCATCTCTCCGACCTCCACTTTGGTGAGGGGTGTTACCACTTTATTACACTGGAGATGGATTCGTTCCTGATAAAACAACTAACAACCTTACCGAACCTTTCAGAAGTTTCTTTCGAGTACTTGCGGAAAGCAAAAACGTCCAGTGTATTAATCGAAAGGAATCGGATGTCGTCACCAAAAGTTTCACACCCGAGACCTGGTCGCCATAGTAGACCTTTGTATAATCGTTGTCTGTAAGAGAACGTACGATTCGATGAAGTCAACACAGGTTGAGAAACACTAGGGTACCTGATATCGGACGGTCCAAGGAGACAGGTACCCTAAGAGGTCCGTTCTTATGACTTCACCCAATGGTAAAGGAGGAGGTGCCCTAGAAGGACCGAGGTCCCTAGCTTGGGGGTAGAGGATGTAACGTCCACCTAAAAAATGTCGACTCGGTGGTCCCTTCGGGAGAATCCGGGGTTAGATCTGGATAACGTTGTCTTTAAGACTCTAAATTGTTCAGAAAGTCCGTTAAGATTATATAAGATTGCAAATCCCGGGTGATAGGATGTACGATTGGTATAGTATCTAAAAACAACCACCACCAACCAAACGCTATAAGAAAAAGTAAATCAAAACAAACTTTATGACTGTACACTATATACCACTTAAATACTTTATAATTGTGGGGGGTGGTGGTGGTGGGGGCGGGGACGAGGGAAAACGTCTCGACAATTTAGAGATGGGTCGTCGGACCTTTCGTAGTTGTTGTATTGAAGGTGTTCTTTCAACCATTTAAATAAAGTCCACCTAAAAAACGGATAAAAACCATCGAAAGTCGAACTATTTCATATATCAATTATCACTCGTCTTCGTAAAATCTCTAATTTCGTGACAAGTGTATAACTTATATGTATGTATTGAAATATCAATCTAATTCCTTTTAACCTATAAAAATTCCGTTTAAAGTGTAGTTGAAATCGAGATTAGAGAATGTCAAGAAATAAAGGAATCTTAAAAGGTTCTTAATTTCTTCATTTATGTATAAGGTACTGAACTCAAGTGTTGTTCTTTCTTACGAGACACAATTCCAACGTTAAGACCTTCTTTATCAGTAAACGGTACATACGACTCTTAAGAACCGAGGCCAATGGGTTCAAAAGTTACACCGATTGGTGACTTGGGGTGATGGACCCAGTCTCCGTGAATATTATCGTACAATTCACCCACACTGAGAAGGTTTCAAAGTTCCCTCTTCTTTGCAAACAAAAGGAAGCTCGATTTCTTAAATAATGAATCAAAACGTGATTGAAGTACTTGGATGTTGGACTTCATCCTTTCTCTTTTTCACTAATACAAGTCACTTTACGTGTTTATATGGTCTTATTCTTTATGACAATTTTACAACCTACGTAAGGAGTTCCGTTCTTACGATATTAATAGTATTATATGATGAAGAGAGTATAACGACACTTCATACTTTGTGTCGTTGAATGGATGGAAATTAATCGACATAAATCATAAAAAATACCGGTGACTTGTCTCACGAGTCTAATGGTATATAATCGTATATTAAACGTATGTGTAGAGTTCCATAAACCAAAATAACGAGAATGGAAAACACCGGGATAAAGTCATTACTGCGATTACCCTATATTTTTTCTCGAAAGAGTAAGTTAAGTAAATGTTAGAATTCTCAAAATGTCACCTTTCAAGATACAAATTACATTTTAAGAAGTTTTCTGTAATGATACGGAAGAATTTCACCAACTAGTCGGATGTATAATAGACCGTTTAGGGACTATCCACAGGGTCACTTTCGTGAATGAAAGTAAGACTCGAGTTATTTCTATACATATAAAAAGTTGAAAAAAAAACATAGCCGCATACTGGTTAATTGTCATAACACTATCAAAGTCCGTTTGTATCCTCTCTGAGTCGGTATGTATATGTACATAGGTAAGAGGGGGTCTGAGGGAAGGATAGGTCCGACGGTGTATTGTTACTCATCTCAAGGTACACGATATAATCGTCGAGGAACAACCAATAGGTAAAATGTATGTCGTCACACGTGTACATACTGTAGGGAATATACACCCAAAAATTTTCTTTACTATGTTAAGTACAACTACAAACTGTCTTTTGTTGTTTTAAGACATTTCGTTAATAGGAACTTAATTTTTTATTTAAATTTTTTATCTTTACTATGTTTACCCGAATGAATGTTTTGTCTGAATGTCTGAATCTCCTCCTTGAATTGCCAATAGTCCCCTTCTTCCTCTTTTCCTTCTCTATCAATCCCTCAAACCCACTTGTATATGTTTTATTTCTATATAAAATATTCGGAACCATATTTGACGAAGTATAAACGAACTTTCTTCCAACGATTATATGAAATTACTTAGAATCGTCAGATAGTTGTTGATTTCCGAGTCTCTTTCTTTTTATTGTCGACGTCGTACTTTTAAACCTCTTTCCAGTCTCCAGTCACAGACGTAGACGTAAGTGACCCTCTGTCTCTCCTTTTTTATTTCCCAGAGAGAAACAACGTTCAGTCGTGATAAAATCTTTCACGTCTATGACTGAATTAATGGTTACAAGGGAAAACGAGGTCCCACGTCGCCGTCCGATATTTAGTTATGGATTCCAGTGTAACGATTTTCGTACTTTTTTTTTAGTCCGAAAGAACGTGAACCCTCGTAACAAAACACGAAGAAGGAACCGCAAGGATCTCAAGATATGGTCTATCTTTATCTCCCACCCTCAGTGATGTCTCCCGTAGTCTTAATACTTTCGACTACACTTTTCGTCCGAAAAACTTGAGACCCGTTGAGAACTTGACACAGTTCAGAGGGTAGTAATGAACTAACGACACCTAAACAAAACTTAGGGAAATGGGTTAGGAATTCGGATGAACGTATTTATTAACCCACGGTCAAATTATTTCGATTGTTTAAAAAAAAAGTTAACTTTTTTTACCATATTACATTACACAAACCCTGATGATTATGTAAAAATAAGTAGAAAGTTGGGTGTACGATACTTTTAAGGGTGTGACTTGAAACTATTCATCTTCTTGGAACCAACTAAAAAAAAAAATTATCCTCGATCAGGAAAGTTACCCTGTAGAAACAATTGGATCTTTCTGTCATTATAGACCTTCTCTTTAGTACTACAAGTATTATACGTTTTACTTTTTGTCAGTAAAGTTGTATTCTGACAGAATTTCCTTGAGTGAAACTATCAGTTTTTCCTTAAGGAAGAACTAAATAACGTAAGTTTCCGAAGATAAACTCTCCGTCGACTCCAAACCAAGGACCCCGTCAGTCCTGTATAAACTTACTCTACTGGTGTAGTCCCAAAAAACACAAAAAAAAAAAGGAATTAACCTCCTATTAACGAAATGTTACGACGTGTAGTCTTAAAACTGGTGACGGTATTGACTACGACGATAGCGTCAAGTCTGGTTGGCACGTCATCCGACTAAAGTAACAACTATGTGTCATAAAAAGTGACTTGATCTTGTTTATTAAAGTGTTAAACATACCTTCATGTTTTTTGGAGCTTATCGGTTTCGTTAGAACTCTTTCTTCTTACCTTGACCTCCTTAGTTGGACCGACTGAAGTCCGATATGATGTTTCGGTGTCAGTAATTCTGTCATACCATGACCGTGTTTCTGTCTTTATGTCTAGTTACCTTGTTTTATATTTCGGGTCTCTATTTAGGTGCGTGGATACCTGTGGAATAGAAACTGTTCTCCGTTTTTATATGTTGCCTCTTTTCTGTTAGAGAAATTGTTCGCTACGACCCTTTTGACGAGTTGGTGAACATTTTCTTTCTTTGACCTTGTGAAAGGTTGTGGTATGTTTTTTTATTTGAGTTTTACCTAATTTATAGATTTGTATTCTGGTCTTTGATATTTTGAGAATCTCCTTTTGTCCGTTTTATGAACGGTTGTAAATAGTGTCGTCCTAGGAGATACTGGGTGGAGGGTCTCATTACCCTTATTTTCGTTTTTATTTGTTTACCCTGTATTAATTTGAATTTCCGAAAACGTGTTGTTTCCTTTGATATTCATTCCACTTTTCTGTCGGAAGTCTTACCCTCTTTTATTATCGTTTGTTTCGTTGACTGTTTCTTAATTAGAGTTTTTATATGTTCGTTGAGGACGTCGAGTTAAGGTCTTTTTATTTGCTGGGTTATTTTTTACCCGGTTTTCTTGATTTGTCTGTAAAGAGGTTTCTTCTACATGTCTACCGATTGTTTGTGTACATTTCTACGAGTTATAGTGAATAATAGTCTCTTTACGTTTAGTTTTGGTGTTACTCTATGGTAGAGTGTGACCAGTCTTACCGACGATAGGTTTTTAGATGTTTGTTATTTACGACCTCTCCCACACCTCTTTTCCCTTGGGAGAATGTGACAACTACCCTTACGTTTGATCATGTCGGTGATACCTCTTGTCACACCTCTAAGGAATTTTTTGACCTTTATCTTGACGGAATACTGGGTCGTTAGGGTGACGACCCGTATGTGTGACTCCTTTGGTCTTAACTTTCTCTGTGTACATGGGGTTACAAGGAACGTCGTGTCAAATATTATCGGTCCTGTACCTTCGTTGGATCTACAGGTAGTCGTCTACTACCTATTCTTTCGACACCATGTATATGTGTTACCTCATAGTGAGTCGGTAATTTTTCTTGTGCAAACTTAGTCAAGATTACTCCATCAACTTTGACCTCAGATAATATGTCTCACTTCATTCAGTCTTTCTTTTTGTGGTTATGTCATATGATTGCGTATATATACCTTAAATCTTCCTACCATGGTATTGAGATATACGCTCTGTCGTTTTCTCTGTGTCTACATATTTTGTCAGAAAATCTGACACCCTCTTCCGCTCCCACCCTACTAGACTCTCTTATCGTGACTTTGTACATATAATAGTATACACTTTGTCTAGCGGTCAGGTGCAAGTTACGTAGTCTGTCCCACGAGTCCCGACCACGTGACCCTACTGTGTCTCCCTACCCCACCCCTCCCTCCTCCCTCCTCCTAAGTCCTACCCCTTGTGTACATGTGGGCACCGACTAAGTACAGTAACATACCGTTTTTGGTGATGTTATAACATTTCATTGATCGGAAGTTAATTTTATTTAATTTTTTTTATTCCATAAATGTCATCATTAGATATCCCTCACTTTAATAATTTTTATTTAAAAATAAATAAAAACCAACAGACATAAATAGTCAAAAGAATTTTCCATGTACATGACAAAGATACTATTATATTATTATAAAATTTAGTTGATTTATTTTTTAATTTTACGTTATCTTTTTCTATATTGATGTAACTAATACGACACCCCTTCAATTGGTGTATTATCTAGATTGTAGAAATTTATAACTTCAAAATACTGAATGAGATGTATGAATCTAGAGAAGGGTCCACCGTGATCACCATTTCTTGGTCGGACGGTTACGTTCTCTGTTCTCTCTATCTCCAAGCTAGGGACCCAACCCTTCTAGGGGACCTCTTTCCGTACCGTTGGGTGAGGTCATAAGAACGGACCTCTTAGGGGTACCTTTCTCCTCGGACCACTCGATGTCAGACATCTCAGCGTTTTTCAACCTGTGTTGACTTCACTGAATATCATGCGTACGTGCGTGTGTGAATCTCACGGACATTACCCACACCCAAACAACAAAACAAAACAAAGTTTAATTGACATAAATTAGTCCGCTGGGATAAAATAAATACATAAAGACATAAACCGACGTGACGAGTCGGACGTCCTAGAATCAAGTGACTGATCCCTAACTTGTACCCGAGAACTGTAACTTTCACACCTCAACATTGGTGACTTGACGGTCTCTGAAGGGTCAAATTAAAAGTTACACACAATATACGGAATTTATTAAAAGTCTTCATCCATTCTACGTTTGATACCTATACACTTTTATTACAGTTATTAAGGATCTTTGTTAAGTAAAACGAAAAGGAAATGTGAATTTTTAGTGGGGGTGTGGTGGTTTATGATAGAAAAATCTCGATAAATTAAACCAGGTTGAAATATAAAATAAATAAAGATAAAGATAAATAAAACAAAGATGAGAGATCTGACTAGGAATACCTTCCATGTAAGAAGATTTCTAGAAACTCAAATTCTTAAGATGTTATACATATTTACAGTAGGTTAGTCATAAAGTACTTTAGTGTATTAAAACTCATCTTCACGGGGAATCTTTAGTATGTCAACTTGGAAGCAAAAATTGTCACTTCTTTCTCTCCGGTAGAGTAAAATGACATTCCCGAGTCGACTTTTCTTGTCACGTTAAATCATTGACCGAACACACGTCCCCTTAAAAGGTTATTCATTCTTCGTGCTGAGTTACCGAACGACGTCCCGACGTGCATAAATGAATAGATTAATAGAAATGTTTCTCCGGTGACTATTACGTTTTAGATGGTGGAAAGGGTCTCACTTGTCTTCCTTTAAATTGAATTATACTTTACCATCGTATGTCATCGTTGAACATAAAAGGGTCTGAAGCGGTAACCTCTTTTTACTTCAACTTTCTTCTCAAGACAAACGATAAGAGAGGACTTTTACCCTTTATCTACATTTCCCGACAAGGAAGACAACGGTGTCTCTTACGAGGTCTTACTTGTGTGTATAATAATATTGACGAGTCTAATATTTTGTGTTCAGTATTAACTTCCATCGCAGATGGGATTTATGGCTCCCGTTAGACGGGACCGTAGAGTGAGGGGTAGGACGGAAGTCCCTAGGTAACTCGTATACGTGTAAGGTAGTCGGTCTCAGACGGTCGTAGATTACACAGAGATCCCAAAGCGGTAATGGGCTAAACTTACGACTCTTCTACGAGTATTAACGAATAATACTGTAATCTGTTCTCTTAAGTTCAGGGTAAACTAACATTACTCAAACACCTTAGAGACGGAAAACACCCAGGTTAGTGTAAGTCTTACCTTGATTTCCGAAGATATAACTTTGTCTTAATGTGAACTTGTCAACTCGTGCTCCGAAACTGAGACAAGTAACTTTAAAAAAAGTTAATGAAAGACATCGGACAACTACCGTTACTTTTATTATAGTTAATTTTTTAGAAAGTCGTCTCTGTGAGTTTGAAGAAGGGTTTGACCTCAAATAAAAGGGTCCAAATGGAGACTTTATTAAATGTGAATGATAGAGGTGTAATGTCCATTCGGTTGATTTACCATTTTTATCTATTTTAATAAAGGAATTTTACTACATCCTCATTTTACCGTCCTAATCAGCTAAAATGTACACCGTAGTTTGTTATACTTCTTCATTTATACATGGAGTACTTGTCCACACACGTAACTTGTACGGATGAATCTTAACCCACTTTGCGGAGACACTAATGGTAACTAGGTACCACATCATCATTTCTTAGGTGGATGGTTTGTTTCGTCCTCTGAGTTCTCAACACCCAAGGTAGGGACCTACCCCTTCTAAAAGACCTCCTCCTTTACCGTCGGGTGACGTCATAAGAACTGACCCTTTAGGGTACTTGTCTTCTTGGACCGTCGGATATCAGGTACCCCAGCTTTTCTCACCCTATGCTGAACCTCTGACGCGTACGTTCAGGAGACACTTGTAAAGTCATTCCTTTCACTAAATCCTTTAGTGGTCACTTGTGGGAGCTAATATAAAAATGTTCTACCTTTCAGTTTCTTCTGACTATTTCTATTGTGTCTTGTGCCGATACTATTTTCCTTCTTTTTCTCATTGTCCTAGCCTAAACTAAACATTCACCTTCTTGATCCTTAGAAAACGGAACGAGCCCTAAAGTAGTAAGACACGAAACTATTTCGTAGTGACGAAGGACGAATGAGTGTCATCATTGGTCTACCGACTTCCTCTCTTTGTTACTACTTAACCTAAGATTATCTTTCGTGTGACTCTGGGGTCTCGAAAGGTAAGTCTCGATTGCGACTTTAATATTATGTCCTCGCGTTATCCGTCCGCAATGTCCTTTCGGTGAGTGTTCCGTGTCCACGAACGTAAGCACTAGAATTGAACACGTCCGCCTACATTATGATTAATTCACGGGTTGTCTCGACCCCAAAAATACATATATATTTAAAATTTTACGACAACACCGATAAGACTCCTATCGTGATTTAATTGAAGTAAAGTTTGACCGAGACTCAATAATTTATTTATAGACCAACGATCTTCTCTTTTCGATACATAACTCCAAGTGAAAAACTCCCTTGAGATTGTTCATAAAAATTTTCTTACACGTTGTATACAAAGAAAGGGAGAAGATGTTTGAAATCGTCCGGTAAAGTGAGAATTTCCCTCGTTAAACCACATTTTCATTTTATTGACCTGGCCTTTACCTACGTCAAGATCAAATAGACAGTGGTTAATTGACTCATCGGAATCCGTTTGGCAAGTTAGAGAATTAAACCAAACTAAGATTGGACATCCTTCGTTCGAACGTGAGTTGTCTTTCAAATGACTATACATCGAAACCCGACAATCCAAAATAGTTGACGTTTCAATGAACAAAGGAATAAATTTATTTTCGTTGTCGTTGTCACTAAGTTTGGTTGGTGACAGTCATAACTCACGGTTAATAAATGGTTTATGACTTGATCTTAAGATCTTTACGTTCTTCTTATTTGCCTTGACGGTATATCCTCAAGTTTGAGACGATTCCCTTGATATATCGTAAGGAGGGGCGGAGTGGGGTTAATGTGTCATGGACATTATGTCTAAAGAGACGTCCGTTTCCCTACGACCAAAAGAGGTAATTAGTCAGTACTTGAAACCTGGAGGTACTTGGAGTGATTTGGATTGAAAAGAGTGGTGGTGTTATCTTTATTATTGTCTTAGATCGAATGTACCAACGTATTTCGAATGTGTTACATTAAGTTTATTAATGACGGTTCTGACTATCTATGATTCATGATTTATCTACAATTTATAGTAACAATGTAACAATAATAACAATGATAACAAATGTTAACATTTTACGTCTTACAACTGTATTACATTTCTCCTTATACATTTTACAGGAAATTATTATTATACTTCTCTAAATATGTAAGACAGTAATATTTATTCTATTACTTTTAACACTACCCGACTTACCGCGAGGGAATTTACATATACGATTTAGAAATTGGGGATAATACAGTCTTACACTGACATAAACCTTCTATCCTGGACATTTCTCCATTGATTCCAATCCCCGAAGGGACCTCCGAGTCCACCATTTCCGAGACGGACGTTACGTCCTCTGGACCCAAGCTAGGGACCCAACCCTTCTATGGGATCTCTTCCCTTACAGTTGGGTGAGGTCAGAAGAACGGACCTCTTAAGGTCCCTTTCCCCTCGGACTCCCCGATGTCAGGGATCCCAGTGTTTCCTAGCCTGTGACTCACCCATTGTGTAAAAAAAAGGTCAATTCCAAGTCAAGTCAAATCAAGTCAAGTCAGTGAGTCAGTACAGGCTGAGAAACGCTGAGGTACTTAGCGTCGTACGGTCCGGAGGGACAGGTAGTGGTAGAGGGTCTCAAGTGAGTCTGAGTTGCAGACACTACGGTAGGTCGGTAGAGTAGGACCCAGCAGGGGAAGAGGAGGACGGGGGTTAGAGAGGGTCGTAGTCTCAGAAAAGGTTACTCAGTTGAGAAGCGTACTCCACCGGTTTCATGACCTCGAAGTCGAAATCGTAGTAAGGAAGGTTTCTTTAGGGTCCCGACTAGAGGAAGTCTTACCTGACCAACCCAGAGGAACGTCAGGTTCCCTGGGAGTTCTCAGTAATTTACTCCAGTATGTCCACCCAAAATTAGGTTAGACTGGTCATAGGAACCTGTCTCCGTCTCTGTGGTTTCTATCTTCGCGTGTCGTTTTGCGGACTTTTCTGACACACTCCTCTGTCTCCCTTCCGCCGGTGTGTGTCCGGCTCCTCTCTCCGGAGTCCTCTTCGGTTTCGACGATTGTGGCACGCGAACCTGAAGGATGGAAGTCTCGACACTCCTGTGTTTGAAGACAACGAATTAAAGAGTAGACATCAAACAATACCCTCGGACTCGTTTGATTAATGTTTTTACTTTCATAAAATTTATTATTTTTATTACGAATGTGTTGTTACTAATTTTTCTGTACATCCCCATCTTCTAAATTTTTCTGAATAATGAGTCGACAATTTTTCTTAAGTAAACTTAGTCAAGACTACTCTACCTACTTTGACCTCGGCTAATATGTCTCACTTCATTCGGTCTTTCTTTTTGTGGTTATGTCATATGATTGTGTATATATACCTTAAATCTTTCTACCGTTACTGCCGGGACATACGTTCTGTCGTTTTTTCTGTGTCGACATATATTGCCTGAAAACCTGAGTCTCCCTCTCCCTCTCCCACCCTACTAAACCCTCTTACCGTAAGATAGTACATATGATAGTACATTCTTAACTTAGCGGTCAGATACAGACTGCGTCCTATGTCGTACGAACCCCGACCACGTACCCCTACTGGGTGTCTCTACAATACCCCTCCCTCCACCCTCTCCCCCCAAGTACAAACCCTTGTGTACATTCTTAATTTCTAAAATTCTAATTTTTTTAATTTTTGATTTTTTTATTTGTACTTCTGTATAAAAACCTTTTAGTTTTTTTTATTTTTTATTTTTTCTGAATAATACCCCAATATATTTTGGGATATACACTGTGAAAACTTTTAACATTTCGTGATATCTTAAATTCCCTAAACCCCCTTAAGGGACCACCAGGTCACCAATCCTGAGGTACGAAGGTGGCGTCACCCCGAACTTAAACTAAGGACCAGTCCCTTGATTCTAGGGTGTTTGACGTGTCACGTCGGTTTTTTATGTTTAGAGACTAAGTTATTTTTGTTGATTTATTTATTTATATTTACTCTTTTATTTCTATATGTGTAGAGTTTATAATGGAAGACTGGTGTGACATCAAACTTTTAAATCATGATAATTTATTTTTATTGTAAATGTATCTCATTTCTCTATGAGTTTATTAAATTCTCAAATTTTATTTTCAACGAAGGGGAGACATGAAGAATAAACTTAACTTATCCACTACAATAACTATGACGATGACGATTCAGTGAAGTCAGCACAGGCTGAGACATACTGGGGTATTTGACGTCGGGTGGTCCGAGGGGACAGGGACCCTAAGAGGTCCGTTCTTGTGACCTCACCCAACGGTAAAGGAAGAGGTTACGTACTTTCACTTTTCACTTTCACTTCAGCGAGTCAGCGCAGGCTGAGAATCTCTGGGGTACCTGACGTCGGATGGTCCGAGGAGGTGGGTACCCTAAAAGGTCCGTTCTCTATGTCAAGACCCGTTTTCTATATCTTGTCCTTAGGAAATGTCTACGGGTTGTACAGTATGTGTACGGGTTGTACAGTATATGTGAGTTCAGACGTACTGGTACTTAGGTCCCAGGAGTAAGTAGGTACTAGGTAAGTAGGAGTAAGTGTGGTTTGTCGTTATAAGTATAGTAAATCCTTTAGACTCGACTGATGTCCGGTAGGTGTGGTCAAAAAAGTCCCCCATGCACCCTCTGTTGTAGGTTGTGTCTCGGACCACGTGTCGTCCTTGAGTTGTTTATACAGACAATTAAACTATACGAACTAATTACTACGGAGTCTATTCAAAATATTTTGGTCGACGTGTACCAAAATATTTCTATTACTTCAGCTTAAAAACGAGTCCACATAAACCAGTCCAGATATACATACGTCGATCTTTCACTTACTTTATTATAAATACAATCTTGACCCCTAAAACGATTTGTGTGGAAGTACAGTGGAATAGATAAATCAAGTGAACTGTATCGAAGTTAGGACGTAATTGAGTCACGGTTTAATTTTTTTAAACGTAAATTATAAGACGACGAGATGTTCACAGTCCCTTAGATTTTTGCTCCTATTAGAAATGAACTGTCTATTTTAGATACCAGTTTCGTTATTAGATTTAGGTCATTTCCAAAGGAGGTTTAAGGACTTCTAAGAGACGTCGAAGGAATCTTTGTCGTCTTTCCCTTTTTTCTTTATACTTTACAAACAAAATTTAGTATCAAGGACGTCCTTCACTGTCACAATGTAGAAGGTACAAACATTCACCCTTATTATGAAAGAGACTAAAGATCATTGATAATGAATACTAAGACACACCCGAAGGGACCATCGAGTCGACCATTTCTTAGACGAACGTTGTGTCCTCTGGACCCAAGCTAGGGAGTGGACCCTTCTAGGGACCCTTCTCCCGTACCGTTGGTGAGGTCATAAGAACGGACCTCTTAGGGGTACCTGTCTCCTCGGATCGCCCGATGTCAGGTACCCCAGTGTTTCTCAGTCTGTCCTGACTCACTGATTCGCGTCGCGTGCTAAGACCCATAGCCGTACAACCAAGACGACAAAGAGCGCGGACTCACGAGAACCCTCGGACGCAAGTCCACCACCCAAAAGACCCCAATCTTAGTGGACCCAAGTGCCCTCAGTGGACCGGGAGGGAGAGACCGGGACCGTCAGCTGCCCTCGAAGGTGAGGTACTAAATGAAAAGGGGGAGTACCGAAGAGTAGGAGGTCAATCACCGTCGTCTTGAGAGGGTTCTTCCACTTTCCAAATGACTTTTTATAAATTCTAAAACTATTAGAAAAGTAATATTAAACTGAAGACGGAAAATTAAAATATCTATTGAAAGTGGAAACCCCTCCTTTCAGAGAAAACTTTTCTGCACTTTTTACTAAAAGTATAAGGTATAGAACGAAGTGGTATGTAGAAACTACTTTACATGGGATTTAATTAAAACATTTGAAAGGTATAAAATTAAGAATAAGGAATGTCAGGGATCTTGTATTCAGTACACTTTTAGAACTAATTTTACTGCCACTAAACCGATTTTACTAATAATATCTTATTTATACATTATTCGATTCAGGATATATGTGGAAATAAAAGAATTAGTCGAATTGTAGTAGTTTATATAATCTTATGAGTCTGTACATGTTACTCAGTCTGTATATGTTACTCACAAAAAAATTGATAAAAAACTGAGGTAATTATATTTTTGGTATCTAAGTGTACATACACATTTAAAATAGTATTTCCGTATAAAAAGTGTCCTGTATAATAAAAATAGTCATATTAAAAACATATAAATCGATACACCCAAAAATACACATGAAGGTGTGGTTCGGGACCTTTATAATCCCCATCCAGAACAATAATTTTATAGAAATGGTTTCTTCTTTGTATTATTCGTGACGTGAATTCCTTCTAGTAAGGTCACCTCTGTCATCTATAATAAAGAGATCGGACTTGGAGACTTCGTTGGGGTGAGTGGAGAAAGGTATGACGTAGAAACCTCTCCTCGACCTAGATGGGTGACAGGTCGTTCAGGGGTCGATATTGGAGGGGACGGTCCTCGGTCGCACTCCTTAAGGTGGACACTGTTCCAATACGCCGTCTCGAGACTACCGTTCCGATTAGTCTGGAGTCCAAAAGGGGACCTTAAAGGACTCGTAGGTGGGGGGGTTTTTTATTCTTAGACGGACGAAAAGGTGAGAAGACTGTAAGAGACCTTTTTCAGTTAAGTCCCGAAATCAGAAGACGTAAACTTTCACACAAAGTTAGGTTTTTGAGGAGACTACCGAAAGATCGGACGGACGTCCTGAGCATGTCGACGCGTACACTAACAAACTCCGGAGGACTGGCGACCTCCGTGTCCTTCGAATTTTGTAGGATCCTTACATCCCCGAAGGCTTCTCAGTTTTAGTAATCTTATCCTGACTAATTTCCAAAGTAAACAACTCGGTTATGAACGACGGCTTAAAAGTATAGGAAATGAAAATCTATATCAACCATATATCTTTTTGTTCATCATCTGGACCATAATCGTTGTAATCTAGAAACTCAATTCATGGAAGAAACAATATTGGGTGACGTGGAAACAAGATATCTCTACATTGAAATTGCGAAATTCCTCTATGTCTAATTTCTTTTTGTGAAGTCCCCTTTGCTTTAATTGTAAGTAATTCCTTCTCTCGGTTTTCCACAATTGTTCGGAGAACCGGTCTTCTATTACATTTAGTGGACTCTGGAAAACATATGTTTTTCTATATGTCTTTCTCAGACTCGACGCTTGCGATGAATTAAACCATAACGGGTAACTAGAGATACATATTAGTTTTCATATTTTCAGGAACTTCCTGTTACCTTCCTCTCGGTCAGCGACCTGACCAAAGGGGGCACAGAGGAGAAATGAGATTAAAGTTCGACTAGGGAACCTTGTACCTCCGAGTGACACAGATGAATGAACAGGGTCGAAGACTCTAGGCATTCTCTCTCTCAGGTTCCACCCCGTGAGAGGCTATAAGTTTGCCCGTGGCCGCCGGATTGCATCTACCACGTTCGAGGATCAGACCTTGAAATAACCAAAAGGTGCATTGGGTTCAATTAGTCGGAGAAGAGAGGTGAATTAGAAGGATGATGTGATAAAGAAGGATTAGATTAGAATATAATTATTTATTTATTCAAAAAGAGTGCGGTTGTGGCAGGGGCGAAGCTTAAGGGACCTAGGTGGCCCCGACCTGGGGTCGTGAGGGGTAAAAGTCTCGTCCACAAAAACTGTCGAGTCGGTATATCTACGTTCCTACTCGGTCTTCGAAGGTCCGTAGAACTTTGGATTCGAGACTTTAAGTCTCACAGTGAAAACTGTTTGAGATGATCACTTTCGTTCAGTGTCCCAATCGAACGCAAGTCTCTCATCCAGTTATCTAAGGTAGGACCTACTCCTTTCCCTGGTTCAGTTTGTGTATCCTTCCTCCTCTCTAGTAATCGTTTGATGGTTCTTCCGAATAAAGTACTATAAAGTACAGAAAGAACCTTTCGTAAATCGTATAGTACCAGAATCGGAGAAGATTCATGTACTAGAGCATATCCACGAGACTCTACTTGGTAGTCGACTTTATTATTACCTGTACTATCCCCATCTGGGATTGAGTCTTTATTCCCGAAGGGACCACCGAGTCACCCATTTGTCAGACGGATGTTACGTCCTCTCGGCACAAGTTAGGGACCCAACCCTTCTAGGGGACCTCTTCCTTTACCGTTAGGTGAGGTCGTAAGAACGGACCTTTTAAGGTACCTGTCTCCTGCGACCACCCGACGTCAGGTACCCCGGCGTTTCTTCGTCTGTGTTGACTCACGGATTGTGAAAGTGAAGTGAAAGATTGAGTCTTAATTTGTAGTCCATAGACACGTTAGGAACCGGTTCAAAATTAAACTTTACAGTACTTAATGTTCGTCATGAACCGTTACTCGGTTTTTATTGTCAAAGACACAGAGGGGGTGTAAAGTGATCTATATGTAGTTCAACGGTCTTGAATGAAATGTAGTCGTATTTTGTGATAGTCTTATTATACGACCCCCGTCCTACCAAAAGGGTAAGGCACGTTTAACGGTTAACAATCGTTCTTAGGGAATTCACAAGTTTTCGTGGACAAGGTGAGTCAAATATAAAGACAGGCGGTATCAGTAAACGTAGGCACTGGTTCTCTACCTCGGAGTAGTATAGAGTCAACCTTGTCGGGAAATGTACCCTTCCATATAGAAAGACCCCTCAACGATAGAAGGATAATCTACTCGACCTTTGTTTTACTCTTGAGTTGCAGATGATCCCGATATACTAAACTTTTTTTATGTCTTGTTTATATGAATTTTAGTAAACAAATGAACTTTAAGTTTAACTTGATCCATGACACAAGGACAGACCTGGGGATGGGATATTCTTGAACTTCTACCTTCCATGTAAATGTAAATTTACAATGGAGAAAATGAAATAACAGTCTTAAAAGGACTAAAATCGTGACTTTTAGGATGTAGGTCTCTTGGGTTGGGGGGTTGGGATCCGTTTAGCCATGTAAACCAGGTTATTTGAGACTGAGAAATTTCTGTCACGAAATAAAGGTAGTGGTAGTAATAATAATAGGATAAAATGACCAATTTGTCGACCACCCTAGAATCAAAGGGTTGGTCCCGATTTAAGGACCGGAAGCCGTCACACTCGAAATTCAGAATTGGGGACTTTACGGTCCCTCAAGGGAGGTAATAATAATAATAAAACATAGGAGTTATAATGGGTCACAGTCTGTGAATCATGTATGTATCATTTATAAAGAACTTACTTATACTTACTCACGTAAACTCTTCCAAAACCTCCCGTCTCTTTCCCTCTCCTCTCTTCTCTTCCTGTTCAGTTTTGTACTTTATGTGACGTCTGGAAACCGTCTCGTCTCATTACCTTGACGAATCAGTCCCGTATCTCCTCATCTAAGTTGGGACGTTATGGAGGCTTAGAAGAATGTTTCGAAAAATAAAAAATTATATTTAAATAAATAAAATTAACCTCCAATTAATGAAATGTTATAACATAACCAAAACAGTATTAGTTGTACTTAGGTGGTGTCCATATGTGCACAAGGGGTACGACTTGGGAGGAGGGAGGAGGGAGGGTATGGTAGGGAGACCCAGTAGGGTCACGTGGTCGGGTCTCGTAGGTCATAGGACGTAGTTTGGACCTGACCGCTAAGCAAAGTATATACTATAATATGTACAAAGTTACGGTAAGAGGGTTTAGTAGGGTGGGAGAGGGAGAGGGTGTCTCAGGTTTTCTGACAAGATATGTACACAGAGAAAACGACAGAGCGTATGTCCCAATAGTAATGGTAGAAAGATTTAAGGTATATATACGCAATCATATGACATAACCGCAAAAAGAAAGACCGAATGAAATGAGACATATTATCCGAGGTCAAAGTAGGTGGAGTTAAGGTCTTTTTATTTGCTGGGTTAGTTTTTTACCCGGTTGCTTGATTTATCTGTAAAGAGGTTTCTTCTACATGTCTACCGTTTGTTTGTGTACATTTCTACGACTTGTAGTGAGTAATAGTCTCTTTAGGTTTAGTTTTGGTGTTACTCCATGGTAAAGTGTGGTCAGTCTTACCGATGTTAGGTTTTCAGATGTTCGTTATTTACGACCTCTCCCACACCTCTTTTCCCTTGGGAGAATGTGACAACTACCCTTACGTTTGATCATGTCGGTGATACCTCTTGTCACACCTCTAAGGAATTTTTTGACCTTTATCTTGATGAATACTGGGTCGTTAGGGTGACGACCCGTATGTGTGGCTCCTTTGGTCTTAACTTTCTCTGTGCACATGGAGTTACAAGTAGCGTCGTCACAAATATTATCGGTCCTGTACCTTCGTTGGATCTACAGGTAGTCGTCTACTTACCTGTTCTTTCGACACCATGTATATGTGTTACCTCATAATGAGTCGGTAATTTTTCTTATGTAAACTTAGGCAAGATTACTCCAATGTTTCGAAAAATTTTTATGGCTGTGAACCCGAGATGGTTAACTTACTTCAGAGAATAGTTATGTCGGGACTTTGTCATGAAGAATTTTCGAGAGGGGTCCATAAATATTTTACGTCAGTCCCAAATCTTACAGTTCCGTCCGTTTTTGGGAGGTTACTTTCCTTAGACCCCGTCCCCCCAACCCCCTTGGTTTTGCTTTTCTATTAACTCTTCACCACACTAAGATTGTGTGGAGAGATCACTGGAGTGAACGAACTCAAAGAATAAACATACCGACATAGACGACGGTGAAGACTATGTATTACTAGGAGACTCCACACACTTAAGAACCGATTAAGGATGTCTCTTCTTCGTTCGTCGGTCTCCTTTCATCACAGACTCACAGAAATGGTAAAATACACATACCCCTTGGACGGAGGTTTATCGGCAAACCTTTTTTATTTCTCGGAAGTTCCGGTCCATTTCTTTTATCAGTTTCAATCGTTAAAACAATTGCGTACGTCCTTTATCTGATCGATGACCGTCCGATTTATTTACACACGGTGAGTACTGGAAGTTTTAGTAACTAGAATTTCCAATATTTGTTATGGGTTGACTGGGTAACCAGACACAAGAGTCCAATTCTCTAGGACGGTACCTCTAAGGGAAAGTGTCACATAACGACGGTTATTCCTCCTTGTGAATTTTTATATATCTATAACTTGGTCCCATATACACTAGTAATTAGTGGTTCAGAGGGGTCGTGATGACAGTATTTATGACGTAGATGTATTTTAGGGGACGACTTTAATGGAACGGTACAGAAAAGTCCGAAGATACTTTTTCGTTTATGTAAACCTCCTTTCTCCTTTATTTTTCCGTGCCTCTCTCCTTTGTTTCTTCTCGTATATCTGACGGAAAATTTAAAATAAAATTTAATAAATTTAATTTAATGAATTTAATAAAATTTAAAATAAGTTTAAAGAAATTTCAACGAAAATTCACACGATCGTAAAACAGAGTATCGTGACAAACTACCACTATAAGTTATATTGTAAATTGGCTGAGAAAATATAAAATCATAAAGAGACAATGGTTCATACAGAAGTATCTTGTTTAAAGACCGTGACTTTTAGATAAATTTTAATTTATATCCCCAGACCCTTCCCCGGGACTTCGACTTCAAAGTGATTATATTACCATTTAAACGAGACCTGTCGTATAATTTTTCGTCTCTGCAATGAAACGGTTGTTTCCAGGTAGATCGGTTTCGATACCAAAAAGGTCACCAGTACTTACCTACACTCTCAACCTGACACTTCTTTGGACTCACGGTTTTTTAACTACGAAAACTTGACACCACAACCTCTTCTGAGAACTCTCAGGGAACCTGACGTTCCTCTAGGTTGGTAAGGTAGCATTTCCTTTAGTCAGGACTTATAAGTAACCTTCCTGACTACGACTTTGAGGTTATGAAACCGGTGGACTACACTTCTTGACTGAGTAACCTTTTCTGGGACTACGACCCTTTCTAACTTCCACCCTCCTCTTCCCCTACTGTCTCGTACTCTACCAACCTACCGTAGTGGTCGAGCTACCTGTACTCAAACTAATTCGAGGCCCTCAACTGCTACCTGTCCCTTCGGACCACACGACGTCAGGTACCCCAGTGTCTCAGTCTGTACTGACTCACTGACTTGACTTGGTCGTAGTATAAACCCCTACATTTACTATATAGAAAGAAGAACAAATAACATAAATTTTACTGTAGTTTAGTATATCCATATATTTTAAGGTTATTATATATTAACGTTTTTATTTTTAATCTTCCAGAAAAAGTGACGGACAATCCATGGAGAGGTTTCCGATAACGAAAATCGTAAACCGTACACTTTACGTCATCGAATCTACCATTTCTCAGTCGGACGTTACGTCCTCTGGGCTCATACTAGGGACCCAACCCTTCTCGGGGACCTCTTCCCTTACCGTTGGGTGAGGTCATAAGAACGGACCTTTTAGGGTACCTGTCTCCTCGGACCGTCCGACGTCAGGTAACACAGTGTTTCTCAGTCTATACTGACTCACTGATAGTTAGTGAGTGAACACTTTACATGAGTAAAAATTCATCATGAAAACTTATCAATAAAATTTAAATAAAAGTAGGATCAGTGTATAAAGTTCACAAGTCAATTCATATATATATATATATATATATATATATATATATATATATACGACAGTTGTGAACTATAGTTTCCGATATTAAAGTCAAACATCCAAGGAACCCGAGAGAGGAAATTCGTACGTGAACTAAACCCTTTCAAACCGGATCATTATAGTGAATTTTAGTTATTAAGTCCGTTGTCTTGACCCAAACTTAGGGAGAAATTTTTAAATTATTAATGTACTGAAGTAATAATTGTTAATTACGATATGTTGGTAAAACTTTGTAAAAATTGATGAAGTAAAAAATCAAGAGGTAGAAGTTTTAGTCCTATTATCATTATTGGTTACTTACCCCAACAAAGTTCCTAATTTACCCTACGATGTATGTTTGCCGAGTTCGTATCAATCAGGACCTTGTAGTGTATATGTTAGTTATACTTTTTGGTATAGTAGTCAAAATTCAGTAGTAATAGTAGTGGTCGAAGTAAAAGTAGAAGTCACTCACCGATTTCTTTCCCTCCAATATTTTTTAATTTATACTACAAATGATGCATAATCATTGAACTATTTACAAAAAACCATCTTGTCAAACTTTAATGACAGGTGCCACTTTGGTTTCCACGGGACACTTTTTAATCGAAGGTATATTGGAGGTTCATGTGAAAACACGACAGGTCTCAAGTGTCTCGTCTCTCCGAGCATCTGGTTTACTAGGGTAACGAATAATTTAGTTAAAGTTTGTATGTTCTTCTGTTTCCCCCTCTTTTTTCCATACTTATTAAACCCCACCACACATTTACGTGTTTTCCTGGTGAGAATAGACTTAGGGTCCTTACGTTACAAGGAGATGGGGAAGGTGGTGTAGTCAGTAGGAATACCTACAACATTAACGTCCCTCAGGTCGTTTCGAAACTCGACCTCCGAGTCGTCTACCTTCGACGGACCTCGGTTGTGTGTGAATGTGAAAGGTTTTCTGTGTCCCGTTCAGGTAGGTCGGTTATCGACACTGAACGGTTCATCGAGTTACTCGTCGATATTGAATAGACACAAAGAGTCCGTCCTTTGTGTTCAGTCTTATACATGGTGAGTACCCACCGACTACATTCTGAAGTACTGATGTATAACAGAAGATCCAGGGAGGTAAGGAAGGACAGGTAGAAGTCTATGTATCCGGGTTGAACGAAATTAAATTTAGGTTGTATAGAGGGTTCATTGAAAGAGGAAATGAAGAAAATAAACTGAGGAATAGTACAGAGTAAAACTTTTAGGAATGTAGTGTCTCTTTTGTAAGTAATACCTCCCAAATATGAACGTCACTGTCGAACCTCAACAATATTGGGACGAAAGTTAGGTCAACTGGACCTAAGTTTAATGTCAGAAAACGAATGGTCGACACACTTGTGCTCATTCAATGAATTGGAAAGACACAAAGTCAGAGAAGGAGACGTTTTACACCTGCTACTACTGTGATTGTCATAGACAGACTATTCCAACACTACGACTACTTTACTCAATGACTTGATTCCACTAGTCTTCTCCCAGATCGTGAACCATTCCTGAGTCATTCCTAGTAGAGAATACTACAAATCGGAAAACCTGTCACATGAGAACCGTCCTTCGGACTGGATTTCCGGTTCAACAACGATAACAACTCAGTGATTCAACACTGGGAAACGCTGGGGTACCTGACGTCGTGTGGTCCGAGGAGACAGGAAGTGATAGAGATTGAAACTCAAACGAGTTTAAGTACAGGGAAGTCAACCACTACGATAGACTAGTAGAGTAGGAGACGACGGGGGAAGAAAACGGGAGTTAGAAGGGGTCGTAGTTCCAGAAAATGTCACTCAGTCGAGAAGGGTAGTCCCCGGTCCTCCTCTGCCGTTATACAAATGTCTCCCTCTTTTAGTCAGAAAGATGAATGTCCCACGAACGGTGAATGTTTCTTGCAATTTCGTTTGTTAATAAAATTCTAAGGTTTTGTTTAGATACTTCCGTCGTGATACTGGAGATCAATGTCTAATTCTGGAACTTCAAATCCCTCACTTTGTCGAATGAGTCTCCGTGTGTGTATAATCCATAGTCCAGTACTGAACTTAGACGTAGAAGGATAAGACAAAAGTCGTGACAGACAGAGTCATATCGACGACAACATGGGTTCCTCAACCGTTATTAGAGGGGACGGACTTTTTTTTTACCCCAGAGGGAAGGGTGATGGAGGAAGGTGGTGTGTGAGTCCGACTACTAACTTTTGAGAAATATAGTGGTCTCCTTTCTGAAGTTGTGACGAAGAGGGGTTGAGTATGATATCACTAATTAAATGTAATAACACCTTTACGACATGTTGACTAGTAGAGGGTCGCACAGGTTCCCAATCTACGATTATCAACTCTGTCAAAACCTCCTATCTACCCTTCTCTCCTATCTAGGCTTTTCCCACCCGACTAAAATAGTAAACCGGATCTTAACGATACTTACCAAAATACATGTTATCCTTGTACTTATTTAAACGGAATAAAGATTCTCACGTAAGGAGACTTCATAATTTATACTGTTGTACACCCCGATATCACCTTACGTGAGAACAATGAGTTTTTATCACTACATTTGTTTTATATCCGTGTTTCTTCTTTTATAAGTGTATAGAGTAACTGAGTAAACGTGTTTATATTCACCTTCGGACCCCTTTGGGAGTTCTCAAGTGTCACAGAGCGGAGAACGGGAGACACTTCCGTAACACGACTCAGTTAACAGTCATTGACGTTAATTACCCTTTTATAAATTATATTTCTTTATGACCCATCCATTTTCTTTTGGTTCATCTTCTTTTATTTCACTCACAACCGTCTCCTATCTTAGGATGTGTGTGTGTGTGTGTGTGTGTGTGTGAGTCGTTTCGTTTTAATTTGGTCGACGGTTTGGTACAGAGGTAGGAGTGTAAACTGGTTGAATAGTCTTCCTAAGAGAAAAGAGAAAAATGTCTTACGAAAGAGACTTTACGGATCCACTTGAGTTCCTAATAAATAAAAGTTTATCAGTTTCCATGAGACTGTTTTCCTAGTCGGTCAGAGGACACGATAGGTCCGGAGTCAGTCTAGCTGTGAAAACAGACATATTTCTCCACTCTACCCTAGTGAAGAGCCCTTAAAATTCCGGAAATGTTAATTTACTCAATATATATTACCTTCTTTTTTTTTCAGGGCGGCATTAAACAGTTTCTGACGTCGTGAGGAAAATTTCAGTGTCTCCGTAAGGACTCCCACGACCCTCCCTGTGAGGTAGTGGGGGTCTCCCTGAGTCAACACCCTTCCTAGTCAGGTCCACTCCGGTCCTCACCGACTTCCACGCGCACAGGACAAGGGACCAGAACACTGTCCTGTTTTTCAGTCCCTGGACCAGTGACCGAAGAAGAGTCACAGGTCCTTGATGAAAAGGAAGTTTATGAAAGTCACAAGAAGGGACCAGGACTTAAAAGGTTCGTTTGAAACAAGAGGAGAGAAGACAGTTGTTTCCATTAAGGGATTGTTTTGTCAACACGAAAAATAAAAAGTACGAAATAAAATGTCACGATATATACCCATGATCAAATCCCAAGTTACTCTCTTCGTCTTGGTCGTACTCTATCTATAATTCTCTAAAGAACGAATACCTTAACATCCCAGACCATTCCGTTCAGACTTTAGGTATTACGGACGACAGTCTTATGACCTGTGTTCGTCTTCGACTTCAAGGTGTCCTCCTTAAAGGAAAAGAAGTCCCTCCGAATCAAGACGAAAACTTCGAAAGTTGACTACCCTAGCCCGGTAAGTATAATAGATCCTAATCGAGAGAGAATGAATTTGAGTTGCCTAACACCTGAAATTACCTTAGGTGGTTCCTGGAAGTGACGTTATGAGTGTAATGACTATTCTAGAGGTTTTTTACGTACAAAGTCCGTGATAGGATTCCTAAAGTATGTAGTGAAGTAAATAATTGGAGGGTTGTTGGACTACTCCTTTGATTCCATGTCTCATTACTTCATTCTCATTTAACGAGTTCTGACAAAACATTTATTTAAGGTTTTGTTGTAAAATCGGACCCGGACCAAGGTCCCTGGTATAAGATGGTACTGAAACGACTAAAAGGAACCTGAGTCAGAAAGGTCTACGAAATTTTTTATAAAAGGTCTTACAAGTTACAAGAAAATAGTTCTCGTTGAACGAAAAGGATAGTTTTACAGAGGAGTATGAGGTCTTGTGTCCGGTTGAAGAAACCAACGTCATAAGTAACAGAAATCCTAGTACTAGTAAAGATTCTAAATGACAATGTTAATGAGAGTATTATTGTTATCTGTATAATTAAAGAGATCGATCTTACTTCATTAAAACGACTTAGAAGTAACTCTTGTTGACGTAAATATTAGATAAAATATCCACCCTGTTCTTTCAAAGTCAATTAAGTTTCCATAAGGACCTAGAAGGGACCACCAGGTCACCGATTCTGAGATACGAGGGTTACATCCCCCGGACCCAAGTTAGGGACCAGTCCTTTACTCTAGGGTGTCCGGTGTTGATTTCTAGGGTGTCCGGTGTTGATTCTGAGTCATGTCGGTTTATTTTTTTATTTATATATAAACTGTCTGTCACCGTCTCCATCTTTATAATGAAGTCCATAAATTCTTCCTTAACAAGTCAACAAGATACTTAGTCTGTTTTAAAGACTAACGGTGAACCTTTACCCTCACTCGTTACCTTTGTTATTTTCAAATCCCCCCTTTTTTTTTTCCGTTGATCCTAGGTTCAAGTGGTTATCAGACCTTTAATAAACCCTTAAATTAGTAAAACTTATCCATTACAACAAAAAAAAAAAGGGACTCATCAACGACTCCTCTTCTTTTCAGAAAGTAAACACGGTTCTGAGACACCACCGACTTCTTTTGTGACTGCCGGTGTGAACCGTACAAAAAGGTTCGACAGTTACCACACTCCTCTGTCCGATAGGAACGGGTAGGGTGACTGGAAGTGTTCGATTCTATGTCTGGACTCGTCGGTCTACACTCATGAGGACTTATAGAAATGGTTGGACTCTCTTAACGGAAATGTCATAACGGTTCGACGACGACGACGACGACGATTCAGTGAAGTCAGCACAGGCTGAGATACGCTGGGGTATCTGCCGTCGGGTGGCCCGAGGAGTCAGGGACCCTAAGAGGTCCGTTCTTGTGACCTCACCCAACGGTAAAGGAAGAGGTTACGTACTTTCACTTTTCACTTTCACTTCAGTAAGTCAGTACAGACTGAGAACCGTTGGGGTACCTGACGTCGGGTGGTCCGACGAGACAGGTACCCTAAAAGGTCCGTTCTCATGACCTCACCCCACGGTAGTGGAAGAGGTTAACGGTTCGATGGAAGACGATTTTTAGGGTGGTTGTAGGATCGACAGGACTGGGACTCCACGTGTGTGTTGATTCTTCCGAGCAAACACTGTGCAGACATGACGGGGAGTCGGACAGTGGATCTTCTGGACAGTGGAGGAGGCAGGGGTAAGTCGGGAGTGACTCCTTCTAAAGTAAGAGGTCTAACGACGAAACCCTCTGACTTTCTATTTTGTTTCGACGGTGTCCTCCCATGTCCAAATAAGGAATGTTTTAAAGACGGTCATTTAGTGGACAAAGACTGAACGAAAAGTAAGGACAAAAAGTTTTAATAAATTGTAATAATTTATACAGGGGTATCTGACATCGGATGGTCCGAGGAGGTAGGTACCCTAAAAGGTCCGTTCTCACCCAACGGTAAAGGAAGAGGTCTCCTAGAAGGGCTGGGTCCCTAACTTGGGGTCAGAGGGTGTAACATCCGTCTGCGAGATGGTAGACTCAGTGGTCCCTCCGGGTAAATTTATACACTTCATGTATTCACAGTTCATTGGCTATAGATCCATGGATTGTGACTCTAATTTATCTAAAATCGTATAAAACGAATAAACGGAATCCAACGAAGTCAAGTCAAGTCAACGAGTCACAGGCTGAGAAACGTTGGGGTACTTAGTGTCGTGTGGTCCGGAGGGACAGGTAGTGGTTGAGGGTCTCAGGTGGGTTTGAGTACCCGTAGTTCAGTCACTACGGTAGGTCGGTAGAGTAGGAGACAGCAGGGGAAGAGGAGGACGGGGTTTAGGGAGAGTCGTAGTCCCAGAAAAGGTTACTCAGTTGAGAAGTGTACTCCACCGGTTTCATAACCTCAAAGTGGAAGTCGTAGTCAGGAAGGTTACTTGTGGGTCCTGATCAGAGGAAATCCTACCTGACCAACCTAGAGGAACGTCAGGTGCCCTGAGAGTTCTCAGAAGAGGTTGTGGTGTCAACGAATTTTTTATAGTTTGTAATGTCTTATTCGATTTTGGAATGGTGACTGGAAAATGATAACGAACAAGGGACCTATATTGATAATAGAACATAGAATGATGAATTGTAACGTTGGTGTGAAGACACGAGAATCTAATAGAAAGGCAGATAGACAGTTAGATAAATAGATGGATAAAGAGATCGGTCCACTAAAACTTAGAAAGTTAAATATATGTAAACCATAGAAGATTTTAGAAAAGTATTAATCGAAAATAATCAGTTACATTACAAAAATTCTAAATTTGAACTACTATAAATGTATAAACTAAGATAAGATAAGAAAAAAAAAAAAAAAAACATATCTGCAGAAAAATTTTTTTAGCACAAAAGCCAGAAAGGGATCACTAGACCACCAATGTTACGTCCCCGACGTCAAAGTGAGGGACCAGTCCTTCGATTCTAATGGTGTACGGAGTACCGGTTTTTTCGTTTTGTATTTGTCTTCGTTGTAATATTGTCTAAGTTAGTTCTAAAAAAAAAGTTGCCAGGTGAATTTTTTAGAAATTTTTTTAATTCTATTTTTATTTTAAAGATACAAACGATAATGTTTGTCGTCACGTCACCGGAAGAAAGATACTAAAGGACACTTGTACATCGTTACACAGTTCTCCCTGTTGTACATCGGCATCTTGCTATCAATGGACCGTACACATAGAATTTAAAAAATTCTATCGGTTTAACGAAAGGTTTCGTCTTCTAACTTGTACCTTTATCTTTCACCGTCTCGGTTCAAAGGTTGAGACTAGACAAACCGAAGTTTCAGGTAAGAAACGGGGACTACAAGAGTCGGGGTAAAAAAAAAAAAAAATTACATACGTGACTTCTCAGTATTGAACTTGCACCATAGAGATCACAGGAAGTCTTGAGGTTTGGTCCTCTACTCTTACGTTTCCAGAGGTTTTTTCTTTGTAGAAAGGAAGAGGCACACTATGTTTTGTCAGTCCTTCTTCTTCGAGCAGAGGACGAAGTGAGTACACAGACGTCAACTTGAAATTCAGAGAGACGGGGGAACAAACCAAGACCTTTTATCGAATAATGGTGAGAGTCACATTAAAGGGTGGTAACAGGTACCTTCGACATTACGGAATGTCATTCGTAATTTAGTGTACAGTGAACTTCTGTCTACCTTCCTGTGTTCTTTGTTTCCTCTCTCGGAACACACTTTCTCTCTGTTCACGTATATAGTCTTTTCCGTAATTTCATACTGAAAACTTTAATTTCATCTGAGTATAAAATGTAGTCCTTCCAAAACTAAACTCGTTCTACATGGAACGAAAGAGAGAGTAAGAGTTGTACGATTTAATCCGTGTGGAAATCAGGGATTTAATCCTTTTTCGGACCGTGAACCCGAAGACCTTCGAAACGATCTTCAGCCAGGTTTCCTATTCAATTCAGAATGTCCCTTATTTCCTAGTGTGGAAGTCACAGAGTCAGGGACGACAGAAGATTATGGGATTCCGCTACCTGTGTGGATACTGAGTATCGAAAATCCAGACATCGAGGAGACGGAGACCTTAGACGTCGAGATAAGACTTAATCCCTCTATGTCTCTATACACCCGTCGTCTTTCATGAAACCTCCGATACACCATTCTATATATCGTTCTTTTCCTCTTTCTTCCGTCTGTCGCATGTATATCGTCGACATCATACATATTATCAAATCAATCACGTTGTAGACGACGAAATTGTCAGTAAATTGTTTCCCTCCTTCAACTAATAAAACAGTCCTAATCAGGTTTTATTAATAAGGAGTTGTCGTCTAGTGGAACGTACACCGATATGTCGCTGGGTCCGTGACAGATGAAACACTTAAGTGGGACAAAGCCCAAGAACTTCAAGATCCGTAAGACGGTCGTGCACCCCTTTCTTCTCTCTCCCAACACACACCCACACACCCGTAAGTAGTGAAGAAGAGTGTAGGAAAAGCAATGTCCAATTAATCAGTGTGCCGTTATGGATTGACACCGAGTCACCATTTCTTAGACGGACGGTTGTATCCTCTGTGTCCTGTACGTCCAAACTAGGGACCCAACCCTTCTAGGGAACCTCATCCTTTACCGTTGAGTGAGGTCATAAGAACGGACCTTTTAAGGTACCTGTCTCCTCGAACCACCTAATGTCGGGTACCCCAGTGTTTCTCAACCTGTGCTGACTCGGCGGGGGGGGGTGGGCCGGCGGTGTGTGTGTGTGTTATGGGTTGACGTCTCCTGTCTCTAAAGTCTAGTTAATACATGGTGTCTTCTTCTCTATCTCCAAACCCCTAAGTGTGGGTGTCGTGGATGGTGTCACTAGAGTACTTTACCTTCTCGTGGATCTCAGACTCTACCAGAATACGAACAATCAATGTGTTTGACAAAGAGATCCTGAGGTCATTCAGTCTTAAATTAGTGTATTCATCTCTTTTCCACGGTGACACTAAGTGTCTACTTGAGATCGAGACCCTTTCCACAAAATAATTTTACAAAGACGAAAAGTATAGACACTTCGTGTAAGGTCAGAGTCTAGGGTGACACAATTAAGGAGTATAGAAACCTACAGTCGAGGAGGAGTAGTGAGTTCAGAGTCAAATTTACGTTATGGAGGTTCTCCTGAAGAGAGTGTAACGACAAAGACTTTCAAAAGGGATGTTTGAGGTTGTGTCATGGGACAAACTGAAGGAGGTACCCGAATAGACCTATACTTTAATGACATGGACACTATATATAAAAAAAGGAAAGGGTGACCGTACGTTAGAGGTACTTTTAGTACTTGGGAGAAAAAGTGTTTGACCGTGACCGTAAAGAATTATCTACAATTTATTTAATTATTTTATGTAAGAAAAGAGATATTTTGATTCTCTTAAGGTAAATGATCTCCACATATTCTTTCGTCTTTCGATGTCTATAGTAATGTCAGTAAGGGTGAGAATTTTTCATAGTTACCCACATAACGAAATGATTATGAAATTTTTTACACAATGTAAATTCCTACAATGGAAATAAGTGAGGTGAGATTTCGTTAAGTTTCTCTCAAAGAATCTCAAGAGACAGAGTCTACATGTCGACTCAAGTCTTTTCACTGTATTATATATGTTGACTTCTGGCATGGGTTTCTTTCAATACGACATCCATTATATCCCATTGACATCATTTCAATTTTTATACCTTATACATTTAGTTGATAGGAAGTTATTTTGTGTAAATTTTTATACCTTATTTTATTTGTCTTAAACAAGAAAGTCTTAATCCAGTTATTGTTTACTGGTTCGTACAGTTATGGATAAGATCCGAAGGGACCACCGAGTCTACCATTTCTTAGAAGGACGTTACGTCCTCTGGATCCAAACTAGGGACACAACCGTTCTAGGGGACCTCTTCCCTTACCGTTACGTACGGTTAGACATTTATTATTATAAAGTCAGAAATAACATTCTGACTACACCGTAAAAATGGTCTTTCTATTTTCTCTCTCGTAACATGTATCAACCGTTAGTTGTTTGTGTTAACCGTTATTTTTTTTGTAAATCTAGATTTGTGAGTTCTCTAGTAGTATACAAATTGAATTCTTTGTATCAAAAAAAAAAACATCTGTCTTGAGATCCTAAATTTTTTGTTTTATCTTTGAGATCAGATACATCAAATCTTGTTCAGATCGGGTAACGGAAACTCACTTCATGTTAGATTTTGATGTCTTAGAGGAGAAAGAAATACTAGTAAATCCGTGGATTTTATTAAACATGAAGTAGATTACCACATTTATCTATTGAATGTAATCGCAGGTTGTGGTTCGAACTCACGGGGGAGGAAAGGGAGAGTCGGAGTGAGAGTCTTATACACTTTTAAGTTTTTTTACGGATGGTGTCTGAAATGTGACAGTGAAATAAATGTAAAAAAAATCGACAATGACGGGATGAGTAGTAGGGGTTCTCTTGACCGTCCATGGGTAATATCACCTCCATCGAGTTAGCCATTTCCTATACGGACGTTACGTCCTCTGAGTCCAAGTTAGGGACCCAACCCTTCTAGGGGACCTCTTCCCTTACCTTTGGATGAGGTCATAAGAACGGACCTCTTACGGGATCTGTTTCCTCGGACCGTCCGATGTCAGGTGTCCCAGAGTTCTCAACCGGTGCTGAATCACTGATTTGGGGGTGGTAATTTCACCTCCTAGATTTCGTATAAAACCCACCGTCAAGAAAAATGTGACACCCCGGAGGTAAAGTAGTCGAGTCCAAACTCTACTCCTTACTGTAGAACGATCCCTAAGACCAGGTGTGTGAACTACGGGTGGTAAAGGTGTCTGTGTTTTATGTTGTATAAGAGGACCGAATAATAGTCCAAAAGAAAGGGGTGACCTAACATTGACGTCGCGTCGATGTCGACACAGAAAGTTTCGGTTTGTACCTTAAGTCCAAAGTGAGAAAACGGTTGAGTTACGGAGTAACTAAAAGAAAATAACAAAGGTTTATATAACACATCTATTTACTCGCCACCTACCCTAAAAATTTCAAACATATTCCTAAACCACTTCTAATTTTTTTTTTGGGTTTACAAACCCATAAGTATGTAACGAATAGATGAGAGAAACCTTCGGTCACCCTTTTGTAGGTTCTTCTCGAAATATAAGAACGGTTGCGAAGGACAAGCTTCAACCCACTTTTATCGTCCACCAGGATGAGGTTATGAATATATAAAAGTTTGAATCAGTATTAGTCTTCGACGAAATTATTCGTTAAAACTCTTTGTTTGTCCATTTCGTTTAAGTTAAACTTTAAAACTTTCTTCACACGAGACCTGATATTTATGTTCGTAAACGGTAAAACAGGTTTTACCAGATATCTTGGTTTCACTTGGCTCACTCTAACTTTCATTACCAAGTTTTCACACATTCAGAACCAAATGTTATTAAACAAAGTATTTCAACCCACTAAGGAAACGGAGAGACCAAGAGACGAACCGTTTTAAATGTATAATATAGATTATACAAAGATTTTTTTTTTGGAATCACGAAATACTTATATTTTCTTGAAATCTTTTAACCGCCATCAAGTACTGAAGGAGACCCTAGTATGTCTTTTTTAGGGTTCCTTGAGTGTAATATATCATAGACATTCTCCCGGTAATAAACATACTCAGTTCATGGATTCACGAATGTAACTAGTTCATTACTTATTTTCTTTTAATTCAGGTAAATGTATATATATATATATATTTCCAGATATAATAGAAATACCTTTAAACAGTCTATTAGACTCTAAAAATGAGGAATGAGAGGATCTAAGACGACTGGTTCATTGTTATAGGTTTTACAGACGGAGTTTGAGACACAATAATATGGTAAATGAAACATTGTGTAAATATCCCTTAGGAAATCATATATCTCATAGTTTCTATGTGAAATTCTAAGTTATGTTCGTCGTAAGGAAAAGGGAATTATGGATTACCGTACTAAAATATATGTTACCAACCGATACTGAGGGATTTAAAGTCGGTACACAATAAAAGTATTCTAAAAGGGTTTCCAGTTGATCCACAATAAATAACCGACTAAGGAGGTATTTTCTACAGGACCGTAAATGATTAGTGTATTTTAGTACGACTCGATTCGGAACCTGTATATGTAGAGACTTATTTATATATTTACGAAATATATCAGATACATTCGTTTATATTATCCATCGATATTATCGAGGGTAAATAACTCAGGAATGAGATATTTTCTGTACCTCGATTTGTAAATATTCGTATTGAAGTAAAATAAGAATGTTATTGGGATTCTCCGTTCTGGTAATAATAAGGACAAAATTTCTACTCATTTTATTCTAAGTCTCACCGATTCACGGAACTGAATTCAACGTCTTGGATATTTCAAGAACGGGTTTCATCATCTATATTACCAGTAGACTTAATTTAACCGGCTAGAGGTAGGTAGAATCAAGTGACTAAGGGTTCTACGACTACAAGTGAGGACGGTAGAGGAAGAACTGGTATAGGTTAAATGGAACTGAGTACCTGCATTGTAAGGTCCAAGGATACGTCATAACAAGAAATATCGTGACCTGAACTGAAATGACCGAAGGGACCACCGAGTCTCCAATTTCACAGACGGACGTTACGCCCTCTGGACCCAAGTTAGGGACCCAGCCCTTGTAGGGGACCTCTTCCTTTACCGTTGGGTGAGATCATAAGAACGGACCTCTTAGGGTACCTGCCTCCTAGGACCACCCGATATCAGGTGCCCCAGCGTTTCTCAGCCTGTACTGACTCGCTGAAGTGAAAGTGACATGAAAGTGGTGGTCTGTGTAGGTGTTGCATGTGGTAAAGACGAAGCAGAGTCGGTGAGGTAAGAAAGGCCTCGATAGTCATTAACGGGAAGCGAGAAGGGGTCATCGTACAACCTGGGGAAAACTAGACTCCTCAAGTAGTAGACCACAGTATAGAAAAACGAAAAAGTATGTCGAGTAGCCCAAGAGTGTTGTTCTTATGACCTCACCAAACGGTAAGGGAGGAGGTCGTCTGGTACCAAAACAGTCTCGAGAAGTGACAGTGAACAGGTAGAACCCACCGGGAGGTGTCGTACCGAGTACCAAAGTAATTCAATGAGTTCGGGGAAGCGGTGTTATTCCAACACTAGGTACTTCCCGTGAGTTCGAATCTGAGAATAAAGGTCTCTGGTAAAGGTGAACCAACAAGACAGTGGTTGTACGAAGTGACATGTTTAAGTCGTAAAACCTCTATCACCAAATTATAGGACAAACGGGGATTAATCTGAGACTAACCCGAAGGGGTCACCGTGTTGTCATTTCTTAGGCGGACGTTACGTCCTCTACGTCCAAGTTGGGGACCCAGAATTTCTAGGGGACCTCCTCCTGTACCGTTGGGTGAGGTCATAAGAACGGGTCTCTTAGGGTACCTGTCTCCTCGGATCACCCGATATCAGGTATCCCAGTGTTTCTCAGCCTATACCGACTTCACTGACGCGTACTCGTGTGAGACACAGATACCGTTGAGGACGTACAACGATATATGTGACTGATGAAGGATTTGTTCTGACTGTTGAGTAAAAATTACCTACAAATTACCTCGACCTGTTTGGTTGACGATACCTGTGTGCGGTGATGAGGGTCTCGGAGACTCGTGGTCAGGATATTTGTCATGTCCTCTTACAATCTAACGAAACTTTAAGTCTTCCAGTAGATGGAAAATAGATGATATATTTATAGAACCAATAAAGAGCATTTTCTTTCGATACATATGAAGTCTAGTAATGAGGTTATTTAATTACGAATTTGTAGTTCACAGTCACGTTTTTTTTTTTTTTTTTTCCAATTAAAAGTTCAGTTTCGATACCAAAAAGGTCATCAGTACTTACCTACACTCTCAACCTGATATTTCTTTCGACTCGTGACTTCTTAACTACGGAAAATTGACACCACAACGTCTTCTGAGAACTCTCAGGGAACCTGACGTTCCTCTAGGTTGGTCAGGTAGGATTTCCTCTAGTCAGGACTTATAAGTAACCTTCCTGACTACGACTTCGACTTTGAGGTTATGAAACCGGTGGACTACGCTTCTCAGCTGAGTGACCTTTTCTGGGACTACGACTCTTTCTAACTTCCACCCTCCTCTTCCCCTGCTGTCTCCTACTCTACTAACCTACCGTAGTGACTGAGCTATCTGTACTCAGACTCGTTTGAGACCCTCAACCACTACCTGTCCCTTCAGACCACACGAAGTCAGGTACACCAGCGTTTCTCAACCTGTACTGACTCATTGACTTGACTTGACTTAAAAAGTTCGTCAGTGTCTTTATTAACTTTTGACAAGGAAGTCGTTGTCAACTACAAAATTTTTTCATATTTATAAACTCTTAAAATAATAGAATAATGAAATTTTTAGAGTTCATTAAAGATGCTGTTCCACATAAGTACGATGTTATATGTAGACACGATTAAAAAACTTGGAATCCACGAGTCTCATTCAGTACTTCATACATATACGAAAACTCAAACAAGGTCCCTATTACAAACCATCCTAGACGAATATTAAAAACTTTAGAAATAAATCAAGACCTGTTACTGTACAACAAAGGAGTTTTAGGTTTATCACTTAATTAATAGAATAGACTCCTATTACTTTGACCAGTAACACAAATTCTATGTTACATACTTATTTATATATTGTAAATAATTATTCCATTATTATTGATATAATAATTCTAGACGATCTAAGACCCGTATCGGTCTAAAAGCAACAATTGAACTGTATTCCAGAAGTGTGGTTATTAGGTTGTTTGAAGTGAAATAAGTACTTGTAATGAACCCGAGAAACAGACTACCTATATTGGAATGAGGGGCAAATCTGGTTTGAAACTTCAGACAGTTGATAAAGGTAAAGTAGGTCGTGTTTGAGTAACCTATAATGAAAGTCAAAAATATCATATTCATATACAAAAGACGAATGTTATAGTCAACCAATAGTTACTCTTCCTGATAAGAAAGATAATAAAACATTCTTGGGTGAGTTCATCGAAAGTACGTCGAAGATTAAAATTGGTCCTGTACGTTTTGGTGAATCACGATTGATTCGACGTAAATCGATTTTACGATTTCTAATAGGTCCGTGTTTTGATTTCTAAAAACCAATCAACAATAACCAGTACTTAAAGTATGTGAAACGTCGGAAAATACCTTAAACATTATGTCAGAAAAGTACGAACGAAATGGGTCTTTATGTGAGTAATATTGCAACCTGGAACGTTCCGTCTTTTTTACTACTGTACACTAACAAAAGACATTTCTGGAAAAGAGTCAAAATACCTAAATACAAAGTAATAAATATGGGAACACGTACAACGTCAAAAGGGGGTGTTCACGGTTGACTCATGTTTTAATCCTTCGATAGGGAAGTGACGGAGAGAGATAAAAATTAAGTTACAAACCACCGGTTTCCACTAGGTTCACGTGTCGGGAAGTAGGTAGAATATCGATTAGTTTCCAGATTACCATCGAAAGTACTATTAAGTGTCTGACATCTCACATCGTCCGTTCTATTTGAACGAAATTTAAAATATTTTCCACAGTTATTATAGTTTCTTATTGAAGTCCTCTTTAATAGTGTCAAAATGCGAGAATGATTAAAACTCAAAATTTCTTTTTTCAATTAATAGGTGTAAACAAATATAACATTTTACGACACGTACTGAAATTTTCTTTTTGTCAAATTCGACGGACATAACAGTGTAGGGTTATACAGTCCTCTCGAAACCAATTTTAAAAATTCCTTTCTGAAACGACATGACTTTTTCCATTCGTGTATGTATATATCCTCCTCTTATGACTCGTTGTAAGAATAAAATGACATCGTTTACAGTATCCTCTTATAGTCGAAGAAGAGTCTATTATTTGAGACCACATCGGTTCGTAACTTTTTTTACTTTTAATATTTCTTCAATGTTTAAACGTTTTGTTTACTCTTTATTGACGGGTTTGTTAAGTTAATATATCCTCTGGTATATTAAATACCCTCTGGAGTATTCTACTGGTAGTACAGTGTCTGGTCAAATAATACACATAGATTGTCGTTGAACCTTGATAATCTAGGTTTTATGTAAAGACTCTTTTTCTGTCGGTCGAAGATTTTCTTCTAAAACTCTTGTGTACTTCCGTTATAAAGGTCGATGCAATATCAAATGTCTTATGATTTGGGGTACGGTCTTCGTTAGTATATTCACTTATTATGAAATGTTTTAATTCGTTGTTATCTGAAAGGGGTTTTGACTTAAAAGGATTTCTTAGTAAAACGATTCAAAATTTTAAGGTAAGACAAGGAGTGTCGTATATATAAAAGTTTTTTTTTCGAGTTGTCACTCTACCATTTACTAATCCCACCATATAAAAACACATGGGGAGGTTAGTTCGTAGAAGGTTTTACATCTTCACACGATACTACAATGACTGGTTCTGTCTCACGAGGGTTCTTCCGTCAGTAGTAAAACACCCAAGTTGATGTTACATAGGAGGTCTCACAGTTTTATAAGTTCTAAACACAGTGTCCATTTTCATCTAGTATAGGGTTTTGAAGTCTTTTTCGTGTTCTTGCTCCCTTTTTTTAGGTAACAAAAATAACCTAATGGGATGAAGACAAATTGACTTTCCCGTGGTATAAGAACTCACATATATCTCATTCGAAGTTAAAGGAGGCAAAATATTTATTTGTGGGACGATTAACGTCTGTCGATGTTTTGTGTCTTGGTTTATGAAGTTTGACCTTGGTTGTTTTTTCTCTTTTTGTTTTGATACCGTCTAATTTGTGACTGCAGCCCTCTCACCATAAAAGGGAAGAGAGAGTCTTATGTATGTAAACATACATTTCAGGGCACCATAAAGTGGTAGGGTAAGGAATATTACGTACGGGTAAGGATATTAAGTACTATGTGTCTGTGACGAAGTAGTCGACGTAAAGGAAAGTTTGACTTCGATTTAAACACTTCCTCTTGTTCGAGTACCACCCAAGGATAGAAGTGAAATTTACAACGTTCTTATTAATTACCATTTGTTGTCAACGTTTTTTATCTTTGTATAATACTTAATACTCATGTCCGTACACACACAGAATCATTAACCTCTAACAACTAGTGTCATTTATAGATACGGGAATTTTTGTCCCCAAGGTGATGTTCCGTGGGATTAAGTTCCCATATTCCTTTTGGATAAATTCTTTTTTTTATTATTGGATAAATGGACCATTTAATATATCTTTTAGAGTCCCTCTTAAAATTCTAAAGGTTTCTTTCTCTTAAAGGTTCCTTTTTCAACATAAAAGGTCACCTTTGTTCCTTTGACCTTTTAACTAACATTGATATGTATAACTCCTGTTCTCTTAGAGTAATGAATGTGTTTGTCGGACGTTTGTCTTGAGATGAAAACAAATTCATCACCATCCCATGTTGGGTCTTTTCCTACGATCGTCGGTCTCAACAGACCCCTCTGTCAGGTACCCAAAGACTCGGACCTCGTTCTCTTTTACTTTCGGGGAAAATCCTCTCTCCAATTGTTCTTGGATCGTTCACCAGGTTTTCTTCGTGATGTGAATTCTCGAACCCCCTTTTCAGTCTTCGGTCAGGTTCCGTTGTGTTACGGTTGGTTTCTCTGGTCCCATTTAGTCAGGTCATGTCCGACCGAGCGGACCACCGAAAGAATCCTACGAAAATTGGAGTGCGGACTCACCCTCTCTCTTCTATAATTCCGGTGGGTAGACCAAGAAAGTCGTACTACTAGTGTAGTAGACCAGAAAAGAAAATCAAATACATACTCTTTTTGTCCCCTTTGTTTATTTTCGACATACACTTCTACACACATGTTTGTGTGTTTGTGTGTAAACGTTGGTATCAATTTTTATTATCGGGTTTCCCTGTGTTGGTGTTCGGTACAGTCCCGTCGCAGACGCCACACAAAGAACAAGAAGAAAAAAATTAGAAAGACAAAGGTCTTTGATTGTGTAAAATACACAATGTTACTTACAAACAAATTACGAACTTATTCCTTCTTGAAAACAGAGAGGATACTGTGATACGAAATGTCAAGACAAATAGTCCCTACTTGTCAACATGAGTTTATGAAACTAGAGTTTTATTATTTTTAATTATTGACATAGAATAGTTTGTCAACAGTAATAAAAAATTGGAATTTAGACAAAAATTAGTTTTTTATATTTATTTGTAGAGATTCGTTCAATCGGAGACCCCTCCCCTTCCACCCCTTATTTGCTCGGAAGACCCCAGGGTGTCTAGACTCTCCCCCAATGTACTCTTGTGTAAACTCATGTTAAGTAGTGTAACACGTGGATACTAGACACGTGAACTGATACACATTCAATATGGAGGTTGTAGTTGTGACACATTCGGTTTATTTTACACAGAACTCCGGTCTATACCCCCTTTTGTTAGACGAAAATAATTTTTTTTTTACGTGACGTCTTTATTAAACCGAATCGATTTTCTCGGGGAGTCTCCAGTTAAGGACTTTTCCGTAGACCTTTATCGTGTGCCCATTCTTTCGACAACCAGAACTTCAGAAGGAACGGAAGACAGATTCGTGGTTATATTATTTTCACTTTGAAAACCCCTTAGGGTACCTGACATCGGACGGTCCGAGGAGACAGGTACCTTAAGAGGTCCATTCTTATGATCTCACCCAACGGTAAGGGAAGAAGTCCCCTAGAAGACCTGGGTCCCTGACTTGGACCCAGAGGACGTAACGTTCGTCTAAGAAATAGTAGACTCGGTGGTCCCTTCGAGGTTACATAACTCCAGGGGGATATCTTTCGTTAAACGTTTTCTAAGCAGTCATGTAAAGAGTTTCTAAAGGACTACGGTGTACTCAAATAGTGTAAGAATATTTGAGGGTAGGAACCCCTAATGGGTATAGAACAGAAGTGACAGACTTTCCGTCTTAAACTCTCTCTTTTAAAACGATATCAACTTGTGTTTTCCCGGTCAAGACCGACAATCTTTTAGACCGGGAATGCGTAAGTTTATAGTCGAAGTCTGGAACACCGGACAAATAAAAAACAATATGAAGAAGAGTTTCGTAAACTCTAAGAGTCTCACTAGACCTTGGTCCCAGGACTCCCGATTGCGGATTGAGGTTCGAACACACTCTCTTGAGTCGTGACAAGGGTACTAGGTTGTACGGACCCCGGTATTGAGACAAATCATAGAAGCTACGATACGTATCTTTATCCGTTATTAAATAGATCGTAGGTTTACTCAGTGTATTGTGGTCGTCGTTTCTTTTAATAGTAAAAAATCAAATGAACACGTCGTAATTCTTTTTTTTAATTTATTTGTTTATGTCTAATAAAAATATTACTTACGTTAGGAGAATCTGATTGTCGGTCTCTTCTCGATACTAACAATATACAGATTTTTAGGGTTTACCGTTTTATATTAATTTCAATCTTGACAACTTGTTTATTTGGTCAATTTGTGTATTATAATGGTCCGTTTTATCGATACACGAATAGTGAAACGTGACATTAATACAAGTGACGTTGAGAAGTACGTATATAATTAAAAAACGATTGTAATATTTCCGATTTTATATTTAACGTCTCGTGACTTATATCAAAGTTGGGCTTCTCACACCATTCTTTACGAACAATAATCTTTTGTTTTTATTTTTTCTGGAACCCTGAATGACAACCACACACACAGACACGCGCACACACATACACACACGCACACACACACACACATGCCACACACGAGTCATCACAGGCTCAAGTTGACAAACGTTGAGGTACCTCATATCGGACGGTCCGAGGAGACAGCTACCCTAAAAGGTCCGTTCTTATGACCTCACCCAACGGTAAAGAAGGAAGTCCCATTGAAGACTGGGTCCCTAGTTTTACTCAGAGGACGTAACGTCTAAGAAATGGTCCCTTGGTAGACCTTCGGGAATTACGATAATGATTAACGAATAACGAAATGACTCTTCATTCTCAGAAGATTACTGTCCATATGAGCGGAGTTTACTTGTTATCTATATAAAGAGGTGTACCTGTAGGTCAATTTTTAAGTACTTCAATAGACAACACCAAAGGAACTCTTACTCCGTGTCTTTGACAAGCCAAATTGGACTTTTTCCTTTATGGTCCTTTACTTGGATCCAACGATAGGGGTACAATTACCTTCTGTTTATAAAAAATCATTAAAATTCAATAAAGGTTTCAAATACCTATTTAACATTAACCTATCTACACCAATCTCACCCACACAATCAATAATCCTCGGTCCTTTCCAGTCCTTTAATTAAGGGAACCCCACTTTGAGACATAGGTTTTTATTAGTTCTTCTCTGAAACTTTACTAAAGACTTCCGAACTGTTTTAGTCACGGTTTCTGACGTACCCTTTTTTTTTTTTTCTAATGAACATCACTTATCGCTGTCTTCCTCCTCCTCTTCCATCTCCTTCCCCATCCCTCTTTTTCCTCTTTCTTTTGTTTTATAGACATTCATGTCTTATGTATTACTTATGAATAACGGACACAATTATCTTATGATAACTATGACGAATATTCAATTTCCCTAAACTTTTAAAATTATTTTTAGTATTCGAAAGTTCTTGTTGTCATCTCTGTTATCTTTGTAAGGGGGAACTTTTGAAAGATCACAATTAACTAAATGAACTTAAAGTACCTTGCTCAACTGAGTAACCTTTTCTGAGACTACGACCCTCCCTAACCCCCGTCATCCTCTTCCCCTGCTGACTCCTACCCTACCGACCTACCGTAGCGCCTGAGCTACCTGTACTCGGACTCACTTGAGGCCCTCTACCACTACCTGTCCCTCCGGACCGCACGACGCTAAGTACCCGAGCGTTTCTCAGCCTGTGCTGACTCGCTGACTTGACTTGACTTGACTCTACATAGATCGAAGGTTTTAATTACAAATGGTAATCTTTATACCTCTCAGATCTTTGTCTATGTCATCGTGGTTATTTAACTGGTTTCCTTACGTTACCAAGTTAGAAATACTAATTATGGATTGGTATCATTGGTGGTAACGTCCCCCGTGTAAAAAGTGATGTTACTGATATAAAATAAAACTTTTATAAATCCTCTTAATTTATAAAACATTTCATTTTTAGTTACACAGAAATGTACACTAGTTCTTTCAGTAGTATTAAAAAAAAAAAAGTTTGAAGGAAGTCTAGAAGGGACCACCGAGTCTCCCGTTTCGAAGACGGATGTTACGGATGATACACCCTCTAGACCCAAGTCAGGGACCCAGTCCTTCTAGAGGACCTCTTCCTTTACCGTTGGGTGAGGTCATAAGAACGGACCTTTTAGGGTACCTACTACCTTGGACCATCCGATATCAGGTACTCCAGCGTCTCAGCCTGCGCTGACTCGCTGAAATGAAGTGAAGTCAAGAGAATTTTATTTACGGTCCATCGTAACAGTCGGTGGTATAGATAAACCAAGTCCTGTATTATTGATGGTTGTGGGACGGTTCAGGTTACGTTACCGGTAACACGAAGACAAAAATCTCACACTCAAAGGTAAAGGAGTAGACGCAAAATTAACTTAGTGAGTAAGGTCAATCGTTGAAATTAATGAGTCGAAAACATTACTTTATTTTGAAAAATAGAAACTGTTTCCTCCGTTCTTATATGTTACCTCATTTCTGTTAGAGAAATTGTTCACCACGACCCTTTTGACCAGTTGGTGAACATTTTCTTACTTTGATCTAGTGAAAGATTGTGGCGTGTGTTTTTATTTGAGTTTTACCTAATTTCTAGATTTGTATTCTGGTCTTTGATATTTTGAGGATCTCCTCTTGTATCCGTTTTGTGAGAGGCTGTATATAGTGTCTTCCTAGGAGATACTAGGTGGAGGCTCTTATGACCTTTATTTTCGTTTTTATTTGTTTACCCTAGATTAATTTTAATTTTCGAAGACGTGTTGTTTCCTTTTATATTCGTTCCACTTTTCTGTCGGAAGNTCTTGTATCCGTTTTGTGAGAGGCTGTATGTAGTGTCGTCCTAGGAGATACTAGGTGGAGGCTCTTATGACCTTTATTTTCGTTTTTATTTGTTTACCCTAGATTAATTTTAAGTTTCGAAGACGTGTTGTTTCCTTTTATATTCGTTCCACTTTTCTGTCGGAAGACTTACCCTCTTTTATTATCGTTTACTTTGTTGACTGTTTGTTGATTAGAGTTTTTATATGTTCGTTGAAGACGTCGAGTTAAGGTCTTTTTATTTGCTGGGTTAGTTTTTTACCCGGTTACTTGATTTATCTGTAAAGAGGTTTCTTCTGTATGTCTACCGATTGTTTGTGTACTTTTCTACGAGTTGTAGTAAGTAATAGTTTCTTTACGTTTAGTTCTGGTGTTACTCCATGGTGAAGTGTGGTCAGTCTTACCGACACTAGGTTTTCAGATGTTCGTTATTTACGACCTCTCGCACACCTCTTTTCCCTTGTGAAAATGTGACAACCACCCTTACGTTTGATCATGTCGGTGATACCTCTTGTCACACCTCTAAGGAATTTTTTAACGTTTATCTCGACGGAATACTGGGTCGTTAGGGTGACGACCCGTATGTGTGGCTCCTTTGGTCTTAACTTTCTCTGTGTACATGGGGTTACAAGTAGCGTCGTGACAAATATTATCGGTCCTGTACCTTTGTTGGATCTACAGGTAGTCGTCTACTTACCTATTCTTTCGACACCATGTATATGTGTTACCTCATAATGAGTCGGCAATTTTTCTTAAGTAAACTTAGTCAAGACTACTCTACCTACTTTGACCTCGGCTAATATGTCTCACTTCATTCGGTCTTTCTTTTTGTGGTTATCTCATATGACTGTGTATATATACCTTAAATCTTTCTACCATTACTACTGGGACATACGCTCTGTCGTTCTCTGTGTTTACATATTTTGCCTGAAAACCTGAGACTCCCTCTCCCCCTCCCACCCTACTAAACCCTCTTACCGTAACTTTGTACATATGATAGTACATTCTTTGCTTCACGGTCAGATACAAGCTATGTCCTATGTCCTACGAACCCCGACCACGTACCCCTACTAGGTCTCTCTACCATACCCTACCCTCGACCCTCCCCCTAAGTCCTAACTCTCGAACATATGTGGGTACCACCTAAGTACAGTTACATACCGTTTTGGTTATGTCATAACATTGCATTTTATTTCATTTTTATTTTAATTTTTTAATTTTTTATTTCTTTTTTTGAATTTAGTAAAACTTTCTGTAGTGGGTTGGTCAATTAAATAATCCTCCCTACGAGTAACTGAGTCGACACAAGTTGAGAAACGTCGGAGTACCTGACATCGGGTAGTCCGAGGAGTCGGATACCTTAAAAGGTCCCTTCTTATGACCTCACCCCACGGTAGAGGAAGAGACCCCATAGAAGGGTTGGGTCCCTAACTTGTGTCCAGAGAACGTAGAGGACGTGACTGTCCACCCAAGAAATGGTGAAGGGACCACCGAGTCTCCAATTTCGTAGACGGACTTTACGGCCTCTGGGCCCAGGTTAGGGACCCAACCCTTCTAGGGGACCTCTTCCTTTACCGTTGGGTGAGATCATGAGAACGGACCTCTTAGGGTACCTCCCTCCTCGGACCATCCGATGTCAGGTACCCCAACGTTTCTCAGCCTGTACTGCCTCGTTGAAGTGAAAGTGAAAGTGGTGAACCCTTCGGGGTGTATTCTCCCACACACACACACACACACACACACACAAATCAGTGAGTCAGTACAGACTGACAGTATAGCGTCAACCAGGGGTGTGTAGACGTGAGCAAGTATTCTTGTGTCTACCCTAGAGAAATTTGTTGTTGTCGTTTCTAAGTAGAAAACGAGTGTGGGACCCATTTCTGACTCTAGAAAAGGGACTCGACTTTCCCAGACTGGCAGTACGATCGGAGTGAGGGACGGGCGAGGGAGGTGGTAAGTGTGACACACCGACGTTATAGTTCGACTAAACTTAAGGGTTTATAAATTTCGATTAAATAGGGGTTCGTAAACATGTCTGAGCAGAGAAATTTACTTCAATACTAAAGGGTGAAGAAGTTGAACGGTAGAGGACGCAGAAAAGGAAGTTGGGAGTAAACTTTACAGTGGAGTAGGTCTTTCAGAAGAATCTACTACTTTCGGGTATCTACAGAAACAAACCCAAAAGTTTCTCAGTAGAATCCAAACGACACAGAGAGGATACCCCAATATTTGATAAATTTCTATCTGTGGACACAATAATTAGAACTTTTAGGGTCACGGACAGTATCATGTAACTGTGTACCAACCTTAGTGGTTGAGTTCGGTCAACTTATTTGTCTACTCTGTGTTTTCGTTTTTATCTCCTTCTCCTTTTTCCTTCCCGTTTTACTTTTCATTACTGACAAGACATTCACCTTTTGATGAGATATGACCGTCCGTGAGCGTCGGGAAATTTATAAAAAGGTTTGAGAGAATATAATTATGTAGGACGGGTGTACCATGCATCTGCCAGGGGAAGTCCAACTATATTCCTTCTGTGCTGAGTGTTTCTAAGATTTCTCAACCGGTTTACGTTTGTCCATTAACTAATGTCCCAATTTTGATTCAGAACATTGTAGTTCGGTGTCAAGGGAAAGTCGTAGAACGGGACACGACACACAACGTCTTTTCTGTGTAGTGCTCCCTTCCCAATATTGTTTCCCAGAGGGGTCTCGTTAAGACATCTGAGGTTTTGAAAAGTAAATTATTTGTCTCCCTCTTTTTCTAGAGAAAGATCAAACTCACATGAATTGGAGTCTTACTTTGATCTATTGGAACGATTTCATCAACCCTCCCCCCCAGTTAAAAGACCTTTCTCTTCACCCTCTATTTGTTCACGACCGACGGCGTCGGTCCTAAGGTACATCTCCGAAGTGTGTCTGATCCTAACTCACTCTCGACCTGACTCGAACACCTTAAGGGACACCTTAAAATCCCACGTTTCTAACCGGTAACCTTATCCAAACCGAAATAGTCGTTTCTTACTTAAGTCCGTACCTTGTTTTTAGGACCGGTCTAGTGAACCGGTGACAGTGTCTCTCCAGAACATTTGAGTCCGACAGTAACTTTTCTACGGCAGACTTCAGAAAGGTTCCGTACCCGTTAAAGATTCCTCGGTACAGGGACCTCCATGTCTATCTTTTCGGACACTCCAGTAGTCATGTCTGTCGAAGCTCATAAAAGTCAATCAAAAGTTCGGATGTTAACTTTGAGGGTCGAGGGAAATTGTGTTATGATTTCACTTCGCTGAATCGTCGTCGTCGTCGTTTCGGGTCACTGTGCCACTGGTGGAATGAGAGACGTCCTTTACGTACCTTCGGTTTTCAAAGAGGAATAAAACCTTCTTACCTAAAGAAGATAACAAATAAACTTTTGTTACAGACAAAAGGTGAATAAAACCTCCTTTCTGGGTCCACCCGATACCCCAGCGAACTAGGACACCCTTAAGGTAGTTGAACTTGTCATAAGACGTTACACGTGGTTAGGGCGTCAACTGGACCCTACAATCTTAGTCACAATGGTCGTTGATTCAGGCACAAACATGGGATGTTAGTGTTCTGTGATCGACAACCTACGATGGACTCTAAAACGAAGGTTAACCTTCGCCAATCCTATGACCGGTAGGACAAAATCAAGGGACTTGAGGGTTTTAGAGTAGGAAGATGAGTGTGTCCTGTTAAACACGAACACACTCTCGAGTCAACGAAGTCAACACGGATTGAGAAAACGTCAGGGTACCTGACATCGGACAGTCCGAGGAGGTAGGAACCCTAAGAGACTCGTTCTTATGACCTTACCCATCGATACTGGAAGAAGTCCCCTAGAAGGGCTGGGTCCCTAGTTTGTACGCAGAGGACGTAACGTTCACCTAAGAAATGGGTGACCCGGTGGACCCTTCGGGTACTGTAAAATGTCGTGATATGATAACCCTAAAACGACATATATTCGGTCTGCATAAATAAATTTTAGTAAGTTTCTCCGTAGCCTCCCCCGTCCATTTATTTATGTCCGTTGACACTGTTTCTCTTGAGAGTACCCGGGTTCTTGTTTAACAACCACTAGAGTACTCTTTTTGTTCCCTCAGTCTTAACAAAAGCACAACGACACAAATCCAGATATTTGTAAAATAGTGGACTAACAGTTGGATGGAACTTTAAACTAACCGTAGTTAAGGTCGGTTCCTGTCACAGAATTGTCCGACAACATAGTTTATAATTGTAATAAAGTCATAGAAATCCCTGTGTCTTAATAGTAAGAAGTATTATACTTAATCTTTATCAACTCGGTACAATAAGGAATTAGAAAAATTTTTATTTTAAATAATTTACTTAGGGTACAGCGACACAAGGAGATACATCGGTGTTTTGAGGTTTTCGGTTTTATTAAGGGGTGGTTGAAGTACAAAGGTTCCAAGATTACAATTTATTAGATTCTTCTTCTCAATGGGACCGTTTAACGATAATCGACAAACCTCTGATACACGACCTATTTAGAACGTTTATTCACTTATTTATTATTTACTTACGGGACCCGGGAAGGAAGTGGTCTAACTATGTCGTGTTTGGACTATCTTATCTGACTGATCTTGAAATTATATACATTTATGGATTTAACCTATTAAGTCCGTGTTCATTATATAACATCGAACTACGAATAATAAAGTTATATACAATATACGTAAACGTCACACACTTAAGTACCTAAAGAACCAAAGACGTTAGAGGATAGAAGATAATATGGGATAGAAATTTCACAACGTGTTTTTTTTTGTTCTTTTGTAATAAGATATTTCGAATTTATGACACAAACGAATATGGTTGATGGGGTTTCGTCTCAAAGACGAATATTACTCCACAAAAGATCGTCGCACTATCTCATAAAAATTTAGTCGAAACTGTTCGAATAAGACTCAGTCTGCAGAGGGTTCGTGCACGAACAGATATAGGTGTGTTCGGTACCTGTGGCGACACTCCAGACCCACCCTAAGAAATTTAAAGGAGAAAAAACTATAGTTACTGGACTCGACGACTCTTACAAGGAATTCGAGTGCCTCCTCTCAATGACAACTAAAGGAACCAACTACTCGAGATAAAAGAGTGAATTACACTTCCCACTCTCTGCTTCCGGGAAACAAATCGAGATGTCACCCTACTAAAAGGTCGGTGAAACTACGTAAAACAAACCTTTCTCTCAAGACCTTTAGTAAGGAACGCTGTAAATATTGAACGAAGTATAAAAACCAAAAAATAAGTTATGTCGAAATCTTAATTTTATGTGTGTGAGTGAGGAGTAAAAGGATTTCGTTTATATCTTTGGAGGTAGAACCAATAACCTGGTTAAAGGGGGAACTACGTCCGTTAGTTAGTTCCCAGGCCAAATGTCAGTACACTTTTTGTACCCTACACCGATCAGTGCCCAGACTCCTCAAACACGTTGACAGGGTTCTGGAAACCTGAGAAAGACGGAGGAAAAGATATCGTTCCCTACTAGACAAAATAAAGTTGAAGAGATCTTTAGTGTCTCCATTACCCTAATGGTAATATAGAGGGATTTTTCCCAGGTCTACCTCTCATTCAGTGGTGTACACAGACCCTCTTTTTCGTAAGTCATCACTACAAAAGATCATTCTCCAAGATTTCTTAACAGATCGAACATAAAACGCTCTGAGCAGAAACCTATCAGATAAATAGTTAAAAAATAAAACGAAGACTGAGAGGGGAACAACTAGTGAGTCGAAGAAGAAGACAAGGAGTCAAAGGGGAGATGTTAGACCTGATGTAGGGACAGGGTACATAGAACTCTGTTTAGAACCTAAATCCGCCAGTCGACTCTTTTTCTTCTCAAGAAAATAGGTCTTTATAATAAGTGTAAATAAAATAATCTCAGTGAGTAAGGATGTTGATGGAAACGCCGTTTGTTACATACCAAAACATATTCCTGTTCTTTTTAGTCTCGACGACGTATTTTACTCTTCAGCATATTTCTTTGTTACAACGTTGTTTCTTGTACCTTCCTTAGTTCATCCTTTACACGGTTATTACTTTACGTATTCGTCGAGGTGTCCACTTCTCGTCACTACGTCTTTACCACCAAAACACAAATATTTACAAAGTATAAATTGACTTAGTTGTATTGTATATCCGACATAAGGAACGGACCCCGAGTGTCGAAGTTAGGTTGTCTCTCTATCCTATCGACGTGTGTTTTTCTACTCTTACTCTACCACCCCTATCTCCTACCCTTTCAGTCTCCGGGTGCACTTGCCCTGGTTTCATCCCCCCGACGACGTCCGTCCACAGAGTCGTCGAATAAACCTTGTGGAGTGAACACGGGTAGTGGTGAGTCCACCCGAAAACTCTAAGGATAGTAGACGGAGTTAGTTACACGACAAAGGGGAAATAGGAGTATGAAACGAAGGACGAAATGGACATCGGTAATTCACACATGAGACACAACTAATTAATATAAATGCATGTTTCGACGTTTCCGGACAGTCTTAAGGTAAATTCAACGAACAGTAGTCGAGTAGTGGTGGACCGTCCAAACATGAAGATAGGAGACCACACTACGTCCGTCTAGACACTACGTCTCTCCGTCCGAAGTACAGTTATTGGGCCCGGGTGCCATTTGGGTGCCCACAGTAACACGACACTAAACGTTCTACGTCCCATCCCTTTCTTCTTACAGTTAATTCACGTTACGTTGACGCGTCCCACACACAGAAGGATCTCACCAAATGTTAAGGGTCCCGAAAATTTGACACTTATTGACTGTGAGGACATTCCACCTAGTGACATTAACAGGGGTAAAGTGACTCCTCCTTTAACAGAACGTGAGGCCTTTACGAGTAAATGCGAGACACATAGAAACGATACGTGGGTCCATGAAGGGTCCCACCACACTCCTGGTTAATGGTTAATAGGTTTTCTCGAGAATCCAAGACTACTCTAGGAGACCTTACGTCCGTAGACATTTTGGTACTACTATGGAAAAAGGGCAACAGATATGGGCAACCGTAACCTGGTCCGTGGAAACCAGTAACCTAGTTGTGAGACTTACTTTACCTCCTTTCTTTCTCTTCTTGTCTTTCTCTTTCCACAGTCTCTATCCCAAGAGGTAGGTCGGTACCAAGTCCACATTTCTGTTTGGGTCCTTCTTTGTTGGAGTACCCTAGGAAGGTAAGTTTCCTAATTTTTTTCTTTTAGTCTCTTACAATCTGTTGAAATCTTGACCTTTCAAGGAATTCAGATGGTCCATGCTTTCGTTCCTATTATTTCTAGACAAGTGTTATTGTAAGTGTTGTCGATGTACTTACCCCTTGTGATATAACATGATGGATTACTCTTGTTACGTTTAATGAGTTTCCTTCGTGTACTGATCCAACTTCAGTCACAGGACCCTACGAGTCTCAATTAATCCCTTCTTAAAGTTCTCTTCTCAAAACTGGTTTTAAGGTTGTTCTTCACTATTACCCGGTTTCCTGTGGGTAACTGAGACAACCGACCATCGTAGCGCCAGTACTTGTACACCAAAATCTCGTATATATGGTCTAACCGGATTAGTACACTAAGACCCATCGTTTAGTTAAACAGACTCAGAGTCAAAAAGAGTGACCATTTGATCCTTTTTATCATCGTGTACGGGTTACTTCCATACCCTTACTGCCTTACTGTGTAATGGACAGTTTTTCACTCGACTCACTAACTGTGTATTACTTAATAGTTATTTAGGTGAGGAGATAACAACGACGGCCTCTTCCGTTACCGTGGGGGGAAGTCATGAGAACGGACCTCTTAGGGTACCTGCCCCCTCGGACCATCCGATGTCAGGTACCCCAGCACTTCTCAGCCTGTGCTGACTCGTTGAAGTGAAAGTGTAAAGTGAAAGTACGTAACCTCTTCCTTTACCGTGGGGTGAGGTCATGAGAACGGACCTCTTAGGGTTCCTGTCTTCTCGGACAGCCCGACGGCAGATACCCCAGCGTGTCTCAACCTGTGCTGACTGTGCTGAATCGTTGTCGTCGTATAACAATGACGTCGACAACGAAACGAGTACCGTACTTCGTACACGAACTTCTGATAAATAAGTTACCCACTCTTTGAATAGAAACGTCATCCAATGAAGAAACGAAACCACATTGTCGTAACCTCTCGCTTGTTACCTTTTTACTTGAAATCGTTCCGTGACCATAGGATGGTGATTTCTGCTTTTGTTTCGTTTTCCGGTCGTTAAGTATACATGAGGTGACGTGACACGAAAAACATTCTTACAATAACAGACGTGAAAGAAGGGTTGTCAGACGAAGGGAATTTCGTCGAAGGGAAGAAGTACGAGGTGACCAAGACGGTAGTGACGGTTGACCAAAGAGGGGGGAAAAGGAGTAGTGACACGAGTGGTTCCACAAGTCACTACGGAGGTCACGGACTAAGTTCTCGGTGACAAGTGTAGGGGAGAAGGAACTGAACGACCGACGTAAACTGTAGACCAACCGGAGAAAGTTTTCCACTTAAAAAAAGAGAGAGACACGGAAAATACTGTACTGGATAAGCACGTAAGACGAGACACAAAGAGTGACGAGGAACGGTCTAGGGAACAACAACTGGTGACTATAGGTATTGTTCCTGAGACGGACAGGGGACGAGGGGACTAGGGGGACCGCCTCCTTGGGGACCTGAGTAGTTGGAGTACGGGACGGTCTGTAGACGAGGGTACGTACCAGACTTGAAGACAATAAGGGACTGGAAGGGACTCCAGGAACGGAGACACGAAAAAGTCACATGGACGGGAGACGACCCTGCGGGAGGGTCGAGGGGAAACCAGACGAAGGACCAGTAGGAAGTCCAGAATCGGATCTACCGTATTGAAGTCCCACCTGAAGAGACTAAGAATGTGTTGACTCAGAGGAATGTACCCGCAGGAGGTAATATTGTGAGTGTGACAAAGGAAGATTGATGAATATTTACGGACATAAGGAGTACCTCAGGGGCGACCACCACACGACGACAAACAAGGTTCACTTCCAAGTCACACCTTCTCCACTCGTTTGTCTTTGTAGGGAGGACACGAGACACTAGGGACCTCACCTTGTCGAGACGGGTCCCGTTTCACGAAAACAGATTAAATGTGTTTGTCTTAAAAATCCGGTCGTCTTCGGGATAGGAGATTCTTGACCAGTCCTTTTGGCACAGACGTAACAAGTGGTGGCTCAAGAGTCGAGGATAGCGTCATGGACCTTAGAGAGTTGATCTTTAACAATGTATTTAGTCAAACTGTGTGAGAATTCAAGATTTTACCGTGACGGGAAATCTTGAGAGTAGGGACTGGGTATAATACTGATACCTCGTGAACTTTACACCGAAGTCTACACGACTCATATTTCATCCGTACCTTGAACTCTGAATCGTTCTTTTTTTTTTTTACGTCGGACAGAAAAATTATTAAAACATCACTACTATTTCACTTGATTGTAACATCTGGATAGCACAATTCATTTTACATGTTAAGACCACTCACAGTGACAAAGAAATGAGAAAGAAAACACTCACCGATGGTCTCTTGACCCCCCGAAGGGGTCACCGAGTCTCCATTTCTTAGGTGGACGTTACGTCCTCTGGGTTCAAACTAGGGACCCAAGTCTTCTAGGGGACCTCTTCCCTTACCAATGGGTGAGGTCATAAGGATGAACCCTTTAGGGTACCTGTCTCCTCGGACCACCCAATGTTAGGTACACCAGAGTTTTCTCAGCTTGTATCGCTGATTTGTCGTTGTCGGTCCCTTAAACGTAAACTCGAAGAGTGACCGAAAGACAAGCTGTAGTACTAAGGTCTGAAGAAAGACTCCGAGACAAAATATAGGTTCGTGAGTGACCCGTAGAGATCGACTGTGAGGTGTCTGTGAAAGTTGAGTTGTCTTCACTTAAACAGGGTAAAGGGTCACTGACTGAAGGGGAGAAGTCCACAATTATCGGTGTCAAGTGGGTCAGTGGATTCGGGTTTGTGACCGTATAAGGTGTTGAGTCACAAAAAAAGGGGTGTTTAATTGAAAAAAGGAGTGAATGGGAAGTGTTAAGATATGTTTACCGGTCCTCTGAGAGATCACTTGGGACATTGCTGAGAGGAAGTTATAATACATTCTCTAGGAGAATCCATTGTACAAATGTATATTTTACTGGAGAGTAATACTAGTCTACTGACAGAAGGAGAGACGAAAGAGGAGACAACTGAGTGTTTAGGGGAGGCGAATTACGATTAATTTTATCGGTAACTGACTCCTACAAGGTTTTTGTGTAAGAATGTTATAAAATAGTAAGAGTAAAATGCCCACCTCTTTGACTTCGTCCCTCCAATTCATTAACTGGGTCGTAAAGTGGATTTATTCACTGTCCCGACCATAATGAACTTGGATCTGACAGGCTGACACCTCAGACCGGAGAACCGGTAACAAGAACTAAAGTGAAGACACCATTACTTCAGTAAAGATAAGAGACTTACGTAGCTATAAAGAATATGAAAAGATAGAAATGTTTCTAACAAGAGATACGAACCCTTGATGGTGAGAAAGTAGTAGAATAAGTGGCATAGTTAAGAAACTGTCGGAAATTTTGTACGGGGGTTTCTGTGAACACACCTTTCAATAGTCTGGAATGGTCCTTACAAGTCTTCAAAACGAAACGAGAGACTCGTGGCTTGTGTTACATTTATGATAAACAGAAGGAATAATTCTAATACAGAGACAATGTGAAACACGTAGTTTATGTCACGGACTGTATGTCAACCAACGGTCACGTATAGGCAACCTAAACCTCGACGTCCCTCACCCCACCCCACCTCTCTTGTCGTAAAGACTTGTCCTGTCAGGACCGATCCTCCAGGCCTCCAACGACTGACTCGTCTGTAACTTGAGAACTCTACAGGTTAAGATTACACTCTTTGTGGTAAGTAGGATTCAGTTAGAGTCACACCTCCAAAAGTAAATACCTTGTCAAAAATTGTTTCCCAGTGTCCTAAAGTCCTGTCACAACCTCGACTCTGTCAAATTATGGGTTCGGGAATAACACGTTTCAATCGACACTGAGGTTGCTAATTGAGTGTGTAGGTGTCACTGTGACGGTCCATTATAATCTCTGACATAAACTTAGACTCAGAGGACATAAGGTCAGGTGTCTAGGACCGAGAAAATCTGTGTGTCTATCGTTCTACTGAAATATGTATGTGTATGTGTGTGTGTGGGGAAGTGACGATTACTTGACTAACTTAGTTACGTTGACAATCTTCGGTCTGTGTTTTCCGGTGGATCATGTACTAAGACAATAATACTGTACAGGTCTCACTCGTATAGGTATTTCTGTCTTTCGTCCGATCACCTATGGTTCTCGACCTCCCTCCTCTCTACCTCTTTCCTGACGATTATAAGACTTTAAAACATATCCACTACCCACATGTTGTAATACTTATATCATTTTCGGTGAGTCAATATGTTGAAGTTTCCCCACTTATACGATGTACACAATGTCAAGTTATTTACTCTTTTTAAAACTTCTCCTTTTTTATTATTTACGTTCACGAAGGAATGGATCTCGGACTAGTAAACACGTTATTACTCCCGATTATCTTTAAGTCACTAAATGTCTTATCGAGAAAAGAATGAAGATTTGAAATCTTTCTTTACGTGATGAAACGATCCTGTCCCTTTTACATAGGTCAGTTGTGAAATTTTTGGTTTGTCCGTTACCTTACTTTAGTTCGACTAAATCAAAACGACTGAATGAAAAGGGTCAAAAGTGGTGAGGGTATTGATAGTGGTAAAAGCACTATTGATAAGAAGGGGTACAAAAGGCGTTTTGCGAAATGTACGGAATGACGTACGTTAGGTATGTTGTTAGATTCTCCACCTAGTGATAATGTTAAAGAGTAAAATGAAAATTCCTGTGACTTCCTGTTACTCTAAATTAGTTAAGGTGTCCCAGTGCCTTGAAAAGTTACCGTCTTTGACGTCAGTATAAAGTTCATTTGGACTGTGGTTTCGAATACGAGAATTGGTGATTCGAATAGGTACACAGAATATAAAATAAATCTTTCTATCTTAGTGTAATCCAAGGTCAACCAGGGATATCAAATAAACTGTCTTTGTGTTTCAAGACCTTTTATTCCACTTAGCTGGAGAGGACCCGAGTGCTCAAGGATTTTAAAAGGCATAAAAAGATATGGTGTGTTATTTCACGACGTCTCAGTAGTTATAAATAACACATACTGACTGAGAGTACTTAAGAAAGTATTTATATACGTCGGTATGTTTGTGTACGTATACGTATATACATATAATCATAGATCAGATACACAGAGGTTACTATGTCTGGGAACCTTATTGTTGGTCGGACAGTTTTGTGTGATTTTCTTGATGTAAAACCTCTCTTAATGTCATAGTAATGGTGACTGTACGCATCTTATCTACGCACAGGGAATTGATGACGGACAGTCCCGGATGAGAGGATAGAGTCGTGGGTCAAATTTATCAGGAGTCGGTCGACGGACACCTAAGTCGGTTGTAACGTACAATTACGTTTTCAGACTAACGGGTCTACCAATAAAGATCCGGAAAGTAGTTTTTAGCATTGCCTCACACCCAGACCAGAGTTCGTATCGATGGGACGTATGTCCGATGGTCGAAGAACGACAGAAGTATCTCGAGAGGAGACTCTCCTGACCCGTGCATCTATCACCGATAAAACTATTCAGAGTAGTCTCTGTCTCCTTTTGTCTTCTCTGACCTGTCGTTAGTGACTTTAGATACTCTTAGAGATGTCCCGTAATAAGGAGCATAGAGACACAAGAAGGAAAACAACGACGATAATAACATATGTCTCACTATAACATATATGTCTTAAGTGAAATCAAGTGCAGGGACTCGGTCACAAGACAAAAGGAAATACATAGAGTTTTAGTGGTCATGTCACCAAAACGTGAATTTTTCAGTTTATTTCTGCACGGCTTAATCGTCGGTGTCTTGTTTTGTCTGGTCTGACTGTCTGAAGTTAAAGAAGATCTTTCATGTTACCCTCCTCAAGATCGAAACCCCGGACCAATTGGGAGACGGACGGGGGTCCTCTTCTTTATGATCAGATGACACCTTTGAGTCTAGGAATCCTGTCAAGAAAATTCGCTAAGTTAAACACTCTTCTATTATCTTGTTAAGAGTTTTATAGTAGATTCGTTGAAAGAAATTGTGAATACTTAGGGAAAATAATCTTAATCTTGATCTCCACCCATGTTCTGGAACCCATGGTAAAAACAGGACTGGACCGAACCTAAAGACCCTTCAGTGACGACTATTGTGAAGGACCTTTCTGTCTTAAGGTGAGGGAACATCCTTTCGGAGGGAAGAATTGTGACTGTAAGTAAGTCCGGAAGTAGTCGGGAAGGACTAAGACAAAGTGATTTGTTTGTGTCCTTATTTATCAAAACTCAAACGAAACAACTAAGATCAAGACGGGTGTTGGTCGATGGAAAAGGATTAGAAAGGTGAATGGTCTTCGTTTTTTAAAGTGTCCTATTTTAACAAGTAAAGGTAGAGTCGTAAAAAAAAAGGAATGTAAACCTTACTGAACCGAGTCGATGGGACTGGAACTTTACGTCGGGGAGGTGGGATGATTCTTTAGTCGTCCTCGACCTTCCACCTCTTGTGCTTCAAAGGTAAAGAAACGTTTAGGTAAAAATATACCACTTCCGATCCGACCAAGGTTTCCGTTTTCCTGTCGGATAGTAGGCTTTCTTACTATCTATTCCTAATCCAAATTATGACCTTTTGTAAATCGTTACCTTTCTTTCTGACGTAAGTACTGTCTTTATTTTCCCTGGTAAGAAACCGTTTTGTATTCTGTCGTAGACAACTTTGTTGAGTTCAAGACGCGACGAAACGTACCGTAGGAAACAACGAGTTCCTACCGTCGAAGAGAGTCCGGAAACTCCTGTACTTTACTACTGTCTATTTCCAGGGCACGGTTCTTCGTCCTTTTTTCAGTGTAAAACTACACGTTGATGAACTAAGAGTCGGTAGATCTTTATGTCTCTCCTCCGACAGGCAACGTAACGTACTTGACGAAACCGTCGTGACCGACATTAAAGGTCAAAAGAGGACGAGACGGTGTGTCCCCTGTCGTGTAGTGGACTCGAAAGACCGAAATTCCTCTTCTAGTTGGGGTACACACATTAGATGAGGTCCACATAGATAAAGAAACCGAGACATGGGGTGACTGTAAAACTGTACTTTCTAATCGAAAAAGACACACTTTATCAGTATTACTGTATCCGGTCTTTTGAGAGTAAGTTGAGTGAATAAATATCGTTGTTGAATAAAGATAGTCGTAAAAATTGTATACTAAAAAACCGTATTCTATCCCTTTTGTTTTTGTGTTAGAATCAGTACGGAATTTAATTCCCTGTTCTTTTTTGTTCCAGTAGATGGTGAACATTTACTAATTGTTTCGAACATTATGTGTGTTGGCTAACAATAGTGACCTTTGTCTTACTTGAGAAATATACCAGTTCCAGTAAAAGTAGACACATCACATCCTTTTTCACTTGTCTTTTATGTCTTTACAAAATCGTAAAGTGTACAGAAGTCTTTTGAAAAGTCTATGCAGTCTGATTTCTTGATCATTGTAAAAGAAAAGAAACATATACTTCATCGATTATCTGTGGTCGGTACGGTTCCCCCTTTTTTTAACTGAAACAAAATGACGTTCGTCTAAAATACCGAAAGAGAAAACTACAGACTTGGTACTTTATACGGTCTCCATGAAACAACGACAAATGTCATGGATACATGTGAGAATTACTCAACGGTAAAAAAATGATGGAAATTTCTTCGAACTATTATTTTATAAATAGATGCTTAATTTGTTGTTTTGGGAATTTGCACGAGACGTAAAGATTTCTCCGTTTCGGGTCACCAAAAGGAGTAATTTACGACGAAGGTTCTTAGAGGGAAAACAGATTCTGACATCAAGTCGAACAAGTATTATCTATTGTCCAACTCTGTGTACTATAAATTAAATTTGGTACTAACATTTTTCTCTTAAACCGAAGTCAAGAAAGTTTCTACCTACAATTTTTGTTCTATTGTCCAGGGTTTACCCCATTGAATGCTTTCGCGGTACAGTGGTTTGGCTCTAAATTGATAACTTATGTAAAAGTCGAGAAGGTCTTTATCCGAGAATCGGTTAATTAGTCCTTAGTAGACTAGTCGTAATCCATGAGACGGACTATCCGGGGGGTGGTTGGTAGTTTTTATTGGTTAGATACAAAAAAGGACCATGTTAAAGGAACAAGGACGAGGGAAGACGGACATTTTTAGAAAGTAAAGTGTGTCGAGGAACCTCGAGGAAAGATGCACGACTCAACCTACGAAGTAGCTTAGTTTGGTTATTCTAGAAATTTTAAATGAGTCAACTAAAAAAAAAAATTGAACCTATTGGATTTTCTTCCTCAGATCCATGAATTAGGACTCTGGAACCACTACTACAAGGATTAAAATCAAAGCAAAACTTCAGGGACCACGTTATACCCCCTAAAGGGACCACCGAGTCTCCAATTTCGCAGACGAACGTTACGCCCTCTGGGGACAAGCTAGGGACCCAACCCTTCTAGGGGACCTCTTGCTTTACCGTCGGGTGAGGTCATAAGAACGGACCTCTTAGGGTACCTGCTTCCTCGGACAATCCGATGTCAGGTGTCCCAGTGTTTCTCAGCCTGTGCTGACTCGATGAAGTGAAATACCCATGTTATACCCTCTACTTTTCTAAATGAGTCATCCTTTTGGAAACATTTCTGAACAGGACCATCTTTCCTCCAAGTCAAGTCAAGTCATCGAGTCAGCACAGGCTGAGAAACGCTGAGATACATGACGTCGTGGGGTCCGAAGGACAGGTAGTGATTGATGACCTCGAACGAGTCTGAGTACAGGTAATTCAACTATTACGGTAGGTCGGTAGAGTAGGAGACAGCAGGGGAAGAAGACGAAAGTTAGAAAGGGTCGTAGTCCACCGGTTTCATAACCTCAAAGTCGAAGTCGTAGTCAGGAGGGTCACTTATAAGTCCTGACTAAAGGAAATCCTGCCTGATCAAACCAGAGGAACCTCAGGTTCCCTGAGAGTTCTCAGAAGAGGTTGTGGTGTCAAGTTTTCGTAGTTAAGAAACCACGAGTCGAAAGAAATGCCAGGTTGAGAGTGTAGGTATGTCTTCCGTCAAGATAAACAAGTAAACTGACTTTCCGTCGCCAACCCATTATTCCACGTCGTCACCTACGTAACTCGGGGGATCCGACTATCCACTGGGGTTTAGAGTCAAGGTACTACATGATCTTACAACAGTGGGTCGAGCTCCAGTCAATGAGAACTTTTGACGACTTACAACAATGACTCCATCTTTAATCAACTTCTCCCACTGCGACTCTGTTACATTCAGACCCTGTCCTAAACCTTGTCTTTCGGTATCTTAGTTGGATTTGGGTTTAAATCGGAGGATTCATAATTGTACACTCGTCTGACACTCGTGAACCTTGTCTTGAGTTAGGGGTGTACGATATGTGGGACTTGTAGGTCTCTTCGGGGAAGTCGACGCAGACCCCCAATTACTTCCGTGACGGAAGAGAAAGAGCCACTCAAAAGAGGTAAAGATTCCCTCTTTTTCTCTTCGTTTCGTAGTGGATGAAAGAGGGAAATGGTGATTCTTTCTTATACCAGAATTGAATCCGTTTAGGCAAAGAGAGGAGTTCTTCTTTCTTACTTTCAAGAAACAACAAGAGGGGTCGTTTCGGATTAAACTGAAACGTGGTCCCTGGTAAAATCTATTAATGAGTAGACTTTGTGTCTAGTTAATTACACTATCAAGATGATCAACTTATTTCCAGAAGAAAGTACGAACGAAGGACTTCAAATACAATTATACGTCTTACTAAAAATGGTGATTTAAGGACTTCCTAAAATTGGTAGATAAATCCGTACCAAAAGGTCTTTGAAGGAAAAAACATACCCACCGGATGACTTATATAAGTTATAAATTTTAAAGTAACCTCAAACCACGACTCTAAATAAATATAGCTCTGACTTTCTGACTACTGAAACCTTCCAGTTCCTTTGGTAGACCCAGGACGTACTCTCGTGTAGTCCTGGAACTTGTTCGGAGACATCCGAGTAGTCAACTTATATTTGTACCCACTGTAGAGGGAAAAGAACCTGGTACCTTATCAAGAAGGGTTATATAAGATAAAGAATATTCTTGAACAAGAGATAAATTCTTTTTAATGACTTTTACTTACAATTATTATTTTATAATCTCTTTTTCTTTTAGTATATCTATAGAGACATTTATTCTCGGTTTCTTCCGTTTTTATGGTAGAGATTAAATGTTTTGTCTTCATTTGAGTGTCTGTATCATTTGTTTGAATAACAATGGTTTCTCCTTTCCCACTTCCCACCGTGCTTAATCCTCCAACCCTAATTGTATATGTGTCCGGACTTATATTTTATCTATTGGTTGTACGCGGATGACATATAGTGTCCCTTGATATGGATAAAACATTAATGGATATTCTCTTTTATTAGACTTTTTTATATATCTATACATATAATATACATATAAGAATATACACGCAGGATTCAGTGATGTCAACACAGTCTGAGAAACACTAGGGTACCCGATATCGGGTGGTCCGAGGGGACAAGTACCCTAAAAGGTCCGTTCTCATGACCTTACCCAACGGTACGGGAGGAGGTCTCCTAGAAGGGTTGGGTCCTTAGATAGGGTGCGGAGAATACCGTCTACCCGAGAGATGGTGATCGCGGTGGACCCTATCAGAATATATAAACACACACACACACACACACACACACACATATATGTGTGTGTACCTATATATTTAGTAAAACGATATGATTGGATTTTGATGGTGTTGTAACATTTAGTTGTTACGAGATACTAGGTCTCTATACTATACCCCACCCTTCGCCCTCTCCCTAAGTCCTAACCCTTGAGTACATATGGGCACCGTCTAAGTACAGTTACATACCGTTTTGGTTATGTCATAACATTTCGTTTTATTTCATTTTTATTTTTATTTATTTTTTGACGACCTATTACAATTTTTTTTTTCTAACATCGGACTTGACTTAACATAATTATCAATAACTCATTAAATACGGTACATGAAATGTATGAAACAAAGTTAATCATGAGGATTGTTAAGACACTCCATTTGTAATAAGATTTAAACTCTATATTCTTAGTCCCTGAGACTCTTACGTTCTTTGATTGGAACCGTCAACGATTGACCATCTCGTTCTTAAGCTCGGGTCCAGGGATTAAGGACTCGGACATAAGTGAAGGGAGGTGGTACGACCGAAGACAAGTCGCTCACTCGTTTATGGAACGGGTTGATTAAGTTATTTTGAGACGAAGGGACTAAGACAGAGACTAAGGTCCACTAAAGAATTATCAGTCCAAAAGTGGTCGACAGGTACAAGTCTTTCAATGTCCGTCTCGATTAGAGTATAAGTCATGTATCTTTATAAGTGTAAGTCTTCCGTTCAAACGGAAGTAGAGGTGAAGGAGTCCTATTTCAGAGTCCAGTCAAAGAACCTGTGTTTAATAGACGGACTGGACCTTTTGCACAGGAATTTTCTTTTCTCAAATGGATCCTGGGTTCAAGGGAGTCAGAACCGGAAACTTCCATTCACTCCCCGTCTCGTTGTCACACCGCCTAATAAAGCAGTTCCATATAACAATTTCAATGTACCTTGTAGTCCTTTGCAGTTTTCGGATCCTTGTGTCTTTACACAAAGGATTAGGAGAGGTTGTTACCGTTATTGGTTTCGTTCTTGTCGAAGTTTTCTTCTTTCTTAGTTAACAAACCGGAACAGTACAGGATTGTCAAATATTGTGTTTCCCGTATAAGTGTCACCTTTCTCTCAAACAGAAAGAAAGTTTTATCCCCTGTGGTATAAAATTCCATAAACATATCTTCAGAGAGGAGTGTCCTGAGACATTTGTCATGACCAAGTTCTTGTTTTAGCTTCAAATGTAATCACTCAAACTAAGTGGTACATAAAATCCTTAAGACCAACTTATAAACATGTACACAAGGTTGGATTTCTTCTTTTTATGAAGAAACAAAAAGGACAACCGATATACTGTCTGTGAGCTCCAAGTGGAAAGTTAGGTACTTTGTTACTAAAGAAAAGTTTGGACTTTAGACTTATAGAAAAGTGGTATTGTCAACGTAAACTGGACATTAAAAAGAGGTCAATAATAGAAGGTTTCTTATGAAGGGTGGGGTAATAGGAGGTACAAAAGTCGGTACAGGTTTTCACCGATGTCAAACTCGAGGACGTAAAATACCTGAATGAAAAGGTAGTTGCTTTGGATTTCACTAAAGTCTTAGTATTCATGCATTTATTGTTGGATTGTGAGACATAGTACCGTATTAAAATAAACCTCTTTGATTTTATAAACTTTCACTCAAGAAGTTTAGAATTGACTGTTGTTGACCGAATGTTATTCAGTATCTCTTATAAAATTGATAATCTTGTTTGCTATGTCTTCTTACCTTTAAAAACCTGTCTATAAAAGACAAAACTTTTTTGTAGAAAGTGGGAAGACATATCCTTTGTTAAATTAAAGTTGTGGCCTAGTAGCTCTTAACGAAGTGACACCAGGTGACATCTCTGTAAACCCTAAAACACTCACGACAAACCTCACCTTACGTTAAGATAAATCTAAAGAAGAAACTAATCATTTTGATCAAAATTTTTTAGTATACGTACGTACGAATTGACTCTATAGTACTTTGTTAACAAAACATTAATTCAAAGTTCCATTAAGTTATATACATAGAGTAAAAAAAATTAAAAAACCAGTGTCGTACACCCTCGAATCAAAGGTCAGTCTATAACTCAGACGTAGGGAATTTGACCTTCACGTCTCAGACCTGGTGGCACCTTCAGGACTTACGCAGAGTGAAACTGACCAGAGTAATTAAGTCCCAGAAACCTATCTTGGATGAGACATATATTCGAAGTTTCTACTATGGGACAGTCTTGTCTTACCAGGATAGGTTTATATTGAGGTTTATAAGTACACATCGGTTTTTAAAAAGGTTTTTATATGACATGTAATTCTAAATACATACCACAGGATTACACACCATCTCAAGAAAAAAATAAAAAACCAATGTAGATATTGAATGTTCAATGTACACCTTAAATAAAAATTTGAGGTGATAACGAATAAGTAAAAAAAGGTAGGAGTGTTAACTACACCAACAGACACACTACCTAAACCGAAATCGTTAACGATGAATGAATGGTTTACTCACCCGAAGGGACCACCGAGTCTACCATTCCTTAGGCGGACGTGACACCCTCTGGACCCAAGGTAGGGACCTAACCCATCTAGGGAACCTCTTCCCTTGTCGATGGGTGAGGTCATAAGAACGGACCTCTTAAAGTACCTGTCTTCTCTTCGAGGACAACATAGGGTTAAGTAACTGTCTCATGTCAATTGGGGATAAAACTTCGTATTAAAACGGAATTAATACATTTATAACATAAAATCACTAACTGACCCTTTATCCGATAAAGACGTTTGAGTTTGTATCTTGATTAAAGTTTCTTTTTGAATCTTCTGTCTTCGAAGTCTTAGTACAGATTTTTATACTTATTTACGTGGAATGGCTTCCTTCTTTTTTTTCAAAATAACTAAAGTTTACTTAAAAAAGTGGGACAAAACGATACCGAACGAGATTCATTTACATATGTAAAATTCAGTAACAAATCATACTCGAGTGAAGTCCTTGTGAGAAGAAAAATTTATTTAAATAAGTAAAATTAACCTCCAATTAATGAAATGTTATAACATAACCAAAACGGTGTGTAGTTGTACTTAGACGGTGTCCATATGTGCACAAGGGGTAGGACTTGCGGGGAGGGAGGAGGGAGGGACATGGTAGGGAGACCCAGTAGAGTCAAGAGGTCGGGGCTCGTAGGTCATAGTACGTAGTTTGGACCTGACCGCTAAACAAAGTATATACTATAATATGTACAAAGTTACGGTAAGAGGGTTTAGTAGGGTGGGAGAGGGAGAGGGAGTCTCAGGTTTTCTGACAAGGTATGTAGACACAGAGAAAACGATAAAACGAATGTCCCAATAGCGATGGTAGAAAGATTTAAGGTATATATACGCAATCATATTACATAACCACAAAAAGAAAGACCGAATGAAGTGAGACATATTATCCGAGGTCAAAGTAGGTGGAGTAATCTTGACTAAGTTTACATAAGGAAAATTACCGACTCACTATGAGGTAACACATATACATGGTGTCGAAAGAATAGGTAAGTAGACGACTACCTGTAGATCCAACGAAGGTACAGGACCGATAATATTCGTCACGACGCTACTTGTAACCCCATGTGCACAGAGAAAGTTAAGACCAAAGGAGCCACACATAGGGGTCTTCACCCTAACGACCCAGTATTCCGTCGAGATAAAGGTCAAAAAATTCCTTAGAGGTGTGACAAGAGGTATCACCGACATGATCAAACGTAAGGGTGGTTGTCACATTCTCCCAAGGGAAAAGAGGTGTGGGAGAGGTCGTAAATGACCAACATCTGAAAACCTAGCGTCGGTAAGACTGACCGTACTTTACCTTGGAGTAACACCAAAACTAAACGTAAAGAGACTATCACTCACTACAACTCGTAGAAAAGTACACAAACAATCGGTAGACATACAGAAGAAACCTCTTTGCAGATAAATCAAGCAACCGGGTAAAAAACTAACCCAGTAAATAAAAAGACCTCAACTCGACATCCTCAACGAACATATAAAAACTCTAACCAACAAACAGTCAACGAAGTAAACGATAATAAAAGAGGGCAAGGCTTCCGACAGAAAAGTGGAACGAATATCAAAGGAAACAACACGTCTTCGAAAATTCAAATTAATCCGAGGTAAACAAATAAAAACGAAAATAAGGGTAATGAGACCCTCCACCCAGTATCTCCTAGGACGACACTACATACAGCCTCTCACAAAACGGATACAAGAGGAGATCCTCAAAATATCAAAGACCAGAATGCAAATCTAGAAATTAGGTAAAACTCAAATAAAAACACATACCACAATCTTTCACAAGAACAAGTGAGAAAATGTTCACCAACTAGTAACAAAACTCTGACCCATTGTTTGTGAGGGTCTCAACGGCTTCAGAGGTTTACACACCTCTTGAATCTCAGAGGAACCATTGACTCTTTGTCATGTGACGATAAGATACACTATAAGTCACCAACCAACGACGGTGAGTTCGAAAGTAGGTGGGGTTCAGTGAAGGTGTGGGTCTCATCTCCGGTCTGACGTAAAGAGACGAGATGACCTCATTAATAATTTGTATAGTAAGTTTTAGGAGAAGTGAGTTCGTCTTTTCTAGTCAAACTTGCTGGTACCGGTACAGTCGAAAAGGACCTTTACCATCTCGTGGGTCTGTATGCGTGTGTGTGTGTAAGTACGAATAAACCTCCACCAAATCAGTGACCCAGTATAGGTTGAGAATACTGGGGTACCTGACATCGGGCGGTCCTAGGAGACAGGGACCCTAAAGTGGCAAAAGAAAAAAAAAAAAAGGGATTTTACAAATGGTAAGAGTCCCTGTCTTTGAAAGAGAAGGAACGAGAGTCTTACTTTAACAAACGACATGAAAGGAAGTTTTACGGTCAAACTTTAAAAAGTTGATGAGAAAACTTTGTTATTTTCGATCACTAAGAGAAATTTAGTGTTACAAATGACTGTTCCGAGACATATACTGTCTAAACCTGGGACTTTTTCTTTCCTCAATGAAGTTTCCGACATTCGTCTTCCCTTAATCATTCGTAGAGGACATTTTACTCTTCTGGGGACGGGGACGGGTGGACTGGAACCCTTATGATTTCCTAGATTTCAGGGTGTTATCCTCGTTGAATCTTTGTGAGAATGATAGACACACGGACGTAACGTTTGTACTTTTTCATTTGGTTTATGACTATCGGTTTGTGACTGTCAGTTGTTCTTGAATTTTAATAATGTTCTTAATAGTTATAGAATAATCGATCAGGGTGGATCTGTCACAAGAGTCAACATAGTCTCATCACAGAAATGACTGATTTAGTTATAGAGGAATAGACGTCTAATAAATTCTTTTCTCAGGTTCCTGTTTAATAATCTGATAAGTATGTTTTGTAATGTTTTATATAATGTTTTGTCATCTACCCTTCTTAACACACAAAAAGAATTCGGTTTGTATCTACGGATCTCTATGAACGTATATATAGAGTAAGAAAGAAAGGTAAATAGATAACCAGACGGACAGTAAGATAGGTAGACAGAGTTTTTTAGACCATGAGTTAAGTGGCACATGTGAAACGTGTGGTATGACATCGAAGAATCAATGACCTGATAAACTTTAATAGGAACCGGAAATAAAAAATTTAAACATAGTATAAGTATCTATAAATTTTCTGTACTTTATAGGGTCACGATCATTCCTTAATACATCCAAAAAGAAAATTAGTGTCTATTTGTTATGTGACTTAACGTTTTCGAGTTTAAGTCTGTCATATCTACATTTCTCCAACTTTGTATGTCGTATTACTTTTTAATTCACCCGTCTTGTGAATAAGATGTCGTTCTCAAGGGTTTCACACTAGTCTTCTGGGGACCGTAAGGTTTGATTCTGGAGATTTCCAGAATCGAACTGGAGGTACTCCAGTCTCGATTAAAGTATTATTTCATTCTACCATAAAAGAATAAAGTAAGAGTGAGAGAGTGTTCACAGGTCACCTCAAAAGGTCTCTCAGGTACTAGACACCCTAGTATTCCCCTGATTTATCTCTTCGCTTACATTTTTAGGTCGACAGAAAATAATTTGGTCCGTTATTCTTACAAATTTTTATGTTTTGTTACGATCAGTAGTAAAAAATACAACTTTCTCTATTAATGAAAAGTACTCTTGTACGTAAATACAGTTGTACATTACCATAATGACAACAATAAAAATTTACTCAATTATCTACAACTTTATAGGTAAAGTAGAAGATGATATTTATGACTGTCTGTATTAGGTACAAATATCCTCCAAGACCCCCATAAGAGTTATTAAAAATTCGTACGTTGACCCAGGACTCTGGTTTTGTAGACTCCAGTGATAAAATCTTGACACCTGATGAGTTAAATAAAATCAATGACTAAAAAGGTCGTAGTTTTAATCCCTTTGTGAGTGATATTTTAAGAGGTGTTAATAAGGGATTGTTCTAACCTAAGTATAAAGAACATAGTAAACGAGTAGTTGTTTTATGTCGGTTCTCTAATTAAAATATATACAATGAATTATAAAGAGTAAGATGGAGAAAGTAAGAACCGGTCCATGAGTGGGTCTTAGAAAGAAATGTAAATTACTTTTATATCATCCTCCATATAAGGAACTACATATAATACGTAGACTATTTAGAAACCACTGAGCTAAATTTAATTCCGACGAAGAAGTGACTTCAAATAAACGAGTTCAACAATTCCAATAAAGAACGAGACAAAAATTGTATGGTACCCCACTTCACTTCATGATCAGCGAATCAGTACAGGCTGAGAAACGTTGGGGTAGTTGACTTTGAACGGACCAAGGAGACAGGTCCCCTAAGGGGTTCGTTCTTGTGACGTCACCCACCGTCAGGGAAGAGGTCCCCTATATTGCCAGTCGTTTTATTCTAATCGTCCGTGACTACGGCACCAATTGTCTCCTGAAGGGTTTCTATGGGACTGACCCGAACTTCGGACCTAGGTTACGAACAAGAGTACACTTGTACTTATTCCAGAAATTGGAGAGACACGGATTTACAGGAGTGGGTTTTTAATCTTTATTTTTCCAACGAAACATCCATTATTAGAGGACGATATGTCTTATTTATTCAATTATTGACATTTTTTTAAATCTTGATTTTAATTGTATATTATTTGTAATGGATTCCTACTACGTTATTTTATAGTAATTTAAGTCGACGACGAGTTTCGTTTACGTACCTGTAACTACTGACTAAAAGTCTCTTTTTAAGACGTGAATTTATTTAAGTCCATGGACTTGATGAATTTAAGGTACAAGCAAAGGTAGAGATTTACATTTCTCATCGTTCAATTTGTACTGATGTGACTATTGTGTCTGTCCTCTTACCGTCACTTTGTGTCTAGTCTTGGACCTTTGTTTTTGAATCTCCGTACTCTCTCTTTCAGTTTGTATAAGTCGATTGTTTGGTAGTTTTTCTATTGTGCGCTTTGACAGATTGGATGAGTCGGTTATCTATCTTTCAACTCGGTCCGCAAAATTGACACAAATAAAAACTTAACATATTTACGACTGTGTCAAAATTTTAATAGTGTTTATAATAGAATTCTCACAGAAACATTGACATCGAGGAGAAAACGTTCATAGAAATTTACTACTTATGTATCAAAGTTTATTACATCAGATCGATTCACGTTTCCTTCTTAATCTTGTAAAGATGTCGATAGTGGGGTCCGAAAACGTTAAAGTAGACCAACTAAAAGGTTAAATATAACAGGTTGTTCTATTTGAGGAGAAGGTAAACGGTCTAAGATTCGGGGTTTCTACACCGGTATTACGCCTTACCTACCTGGTCTGAACAGTTGGAACCTCGTATGAGTCGTAGTAGGTCAAAATGGTAGTAGTACGGTTTATAGGGTCAGAGACCGAACAAATGTTGGTTTCCGTTTCTTATTGAAGGTTGAAATTAATATCAAAACGAGGAAAGAAAATTCAGAGAGACTTAAGTTTAATAATCTACTTTATTTCGTGAAATGGTCCTTTCAATGGTGTGACTTTAACGATAGATTGTATCGAGACAACCTACGTCTTGTCAGGCAGTAAAAGGGAGGGTACAAGACATCCCTTGTTCTTCGTCTCTTACCATGGTAAAACTATGACACACTGTCCTTTTCCAAGTAAAATGTTCCAGTGTAGTATTATGGTTTTCGAAACGTAGACGGAGAGAGGAATGAGAACGAATATTTCGGTTTGGGTTAATTTGGACATTTTAGAGACGTTAAGTGAGAGGAAATAGTTGTCATATACTTTGTCCACACTGGTGGTTTGCTCATTTTCATCTTCTTTTGTTAGTAACAAAAACGTCCTTTTTTTTTTTTTTTTTCTTTGGGGATTCAATGGTCAGTACCCGTTTTAATATTTCTTAAACCGATATCTTTTAAGTTACTTTTTTTATTTCAAAATAATTATTGAATTTATTTTTATGACTCCCATATCTGGTTTTGATTAGGTATTTTAACATGTTCTTTTTTTTTTTTTATGGTTACAAGAGAGTAAAGAGAAATCGTGGTCTCACTTTAAGGGAACAATTTTTTCATAAACGTGAGGCCCGAATACTTCGTTGACACCCCTTCGTTCCGTAAAGTCGGTTCAAAAAAACCTGTCTCATTCAATACCCTTTTATGCGGAAGGGAACTCGAGTTGTTAATGATAGGAGACTTACCCCTGTTTATAAAGGCTCACGTAAGTTTTACTGGGAAACGAAATGTAGTTCTCTGTTAGTGTTACATTGTCGGGTCTTTTTTTACGTCTTGTATAAATGTCTTCCTACTCGTCTTTCAGTACAGAATCCAAGGTCTTTTATACTGATTCACCGATCATGAAGTCAAGTCAAGTCAGCGAGTCATCACAGGCTGAGAAACGTTAGGGTGCTTGACGTCGTGTGGTCCGAAGGGACAGGTAGTGGTTGAGGGTCTCAGGTGTGTTTGGGTACAGGTAGTTCAACCATTACGGTAAGTTGGTAAAATAGGAGACAGTAGGCGAAGAGGAGGACGTGAGTTAGAAAGGGTCGTAGTCCCAGAAAAGTTTACTCAGTCGAGAAACGTGTCCACCGGTTTCATAACCTCAAAGTCGAAGTAGTCAGGAAGGTTACTTGTAGGTCCTGACTAGAGGAAATCCTACCTGACCAACCTAGAGGAACGTCAGATTCCCTGAGAGTTCTCAGAAGAGGTTGTGGTGTCAAGTTTTCGTAGTTAAGAAGCCACGAGGAAATATCAGGTTGAGAGTGTAGGTGTGTACTGGTGACCTTTTTGGTATCAGAACTGATCTGCCTGGAAACAACCGTTTCATTACAGAGACGAAAAATTTTACGATAGATTCTACCAGTATTGAAAGGAAGGTTCCTCATTCGCAGAAAATTAAAGTACCGACTTTAGTTGTAGACGTCACTAAAACCTCGGGTTTTTTTACTTCAGACTGTGACAAAGGTGACAAAGGGGTAGATAAACGGTGCTTCACTACCCTGGTCTACGGTACTAGAATTAAAAGACTTACAACTCGAAATTCGGTTGTAAAATTGAGAGGAGAAAGTGAAAGTAGTTCTCCGAGAAGTCAAGAAGAAGTGGAAGAAGGTATTCTCACCACAGTAGACGTATAGACTCCAATAACTATAAAGAGGGCCGTTAGAACTAAGGTCGAACACGAAGAAGGTCGGGACACAAAGAGTACTACATGAGACGTATATTCAATTTATTCGTCACACTGTTATATGTCGGAACTGTATGAAGAAAAGGGTAAACCTTGGTCAGACAACGAGGTACAGGTCAAGATTGACAACGAAGGACTGGACGTATGTCCAAAGAGTTCTCCGTCCAGTCCACCAGACCATAAGGGTAGAGAGAGTCTTAAAAGGTGTCAAATAACACTAGGTGTGTCAGTTTCCGAATCTCGTGTGTATTGTCTTTTTCATCTTTAAAGTTCCTCCTTTCTTGCAAGGAGTTTAATGAATGTAGAGGTAGTGAGAGGAAGGTCTTCTTTTTGAGTTATTAAATAGTGGTTTTGTCCAAAGGGTCTTCAACAGGGTCAAAAGACTTCTTTTTACAAGGTTTCGTGATCTAAAAATTTAATGTAATCTAAGAACTATTTTAGTACTGATTATATACTCGTTATAAGTAAACACAACGTCATCGTATATACAGAGAATAGTTCTTTTCTCTAAACACAATTCCGTCAGTACCACTACTGAATTTAAAACTTTTAAAATAGACATCCTCATACGTTAGTCTACTTGTTTCATATGTGTTTCTGGTACATAAAATGATCGATTTTTTTTTTTTTAGTCTTTTTTGGATGACGACCTGTTTTGACTCTAAACAAAAAATGACTTGAATACTATAGGTCAACTGACACATTTGTCATACGTAAAATATTGTTATGTTTATGGAATCAAAACGTATAAAATGACTTCATATTAACTGAATATTATAATATAATCGAAGTCCACATGTTGTGTCACTAAGTTGTAAAAAGATGTAATGCTTTACTAGTGGTACTAATTCAGATCGATGGTAGACAGTGGTATGTTTCAATGAGGTTATAACAACTGATATAGGGGATACTACATGTAACGTAGGGGGTACTAAATACTTAAAATATGAAAGAAAGTTAATATTGTTAACAACAACAACAAATCAACGATTCAGTACAGATGGAGAAAAAACTGGGATCCTCACATAGGACGGTCCGAGTAGACAAGTACACTAAGAGGTCCGTTCTTATGTTCTCACTCAACGGTGAAGGAAGAGGTCCCCTAGAAGGACTGGGTCCCTAACTTGGGTACAGAGGACGTAACCGTCCACCCAAGAAATGGTGACTCGGTGGTCGGGAAATGGTTGACATGAGTTTGTGTTATTTTTAATAAGAAAAGTAAAACGTTCACTTTTTCTTTACTTCTGACTTTTATTATTCATTGAATAAGTCTCATCATCTTCATCATTTGTCGTATCAATTCTTTTCAGAAGTCCTAAAATCCATGAAAAATCCTCGAGATGATGTAATGTGTAAAACTACAACGAAAAGATTCAATTTAGATTTTCTATAAAACTGGTTTATTTATGGTATTTCTTAGACATACTTTTGGATTTTAAAGTACTCCATAAATTCTTCGACAGAGAGAGACTAATCTAATATTTCTCTATTTTTATCTCTACACACTTATCTCTAGACATAGAGAGAGAGAGAGAGACTCACATCTTTTAGTATATGATAAAGGGTGACTAGTAGTCGATCTTATGTTTATTTATTCTTATTTTGAGATGTTCCCTATTTATACTTTTGTTTAGCTTGGTGGTTTATATTCCCTCGAAGTAATAGTCTCTAAAGGAACCAAAAGAACTTTCAAAACGACATAATTATGGAGGTCCAGTATACACAAACAGTCAATTACTGGTGGTTCTAGTTACCGGGAGTTAGAACGGACTCCGGAAGTTCAAGTAGTGAGGCTGTAATTGGCTGTCTCTCGTCGAGTCTCTTCTAAGAATTCACTATTTTAACGAGTCAGTTATCTTCGAAGAGTTGTTATCCTTATACACGTTAAATCTCATCCAAAACTCTTCGTATAAGAGGACAAAGACACATAGGGAATGTACTGACCAACGTGACCGACTGGTTCAAACAGTGACCGGGTGAAGAGAGGGGAAGTATGATACGAAACAGGAGTACAAACCTTCATGGACGTCGACTTTGAGAACTGACTTAAGGGTGACGACAAGGGACCCTCGAAAAGGTTATTCACGGGGGTACAGTGGAGAGGACACTAATTCTTGTTCATTTTATTTGGTATCCGAAGGGTCCACCGCGTCGACCTTTTCTTAGACGAGCGGTTCCGTCCTGAGTGTCCTATGAGCGCAGACTAGGAACCCAGTCCTTCTAGGGAACCTCATCCTTTATCGTTGGGTGAGGTTATAAGGACGGACCTTTTAAGGTACCTGTATCTTCGGACCACCCAATGTCAGGTACCCGGTATTCCTCAACCCGTCGACTCGTTAACTCGTACTTACGTTTTGGTTGGTAATATTATGAATCTCGATTTTCCACGGGGGTTTACTTAGATTTTATTCTCTTTCATTTTCACTTTCACAATCAACGAGTCAACACAACCTGAGAAAACGCCGGGGTACCTGACATCGGACGGTCCGAGGAGACAGGTGCCCTAAGAGGTCCGTTATTATGACCTTCCCCATCAGTAAGGGAAGAGGTCCCATAGAAGGGTTAGGTCCCTAACGTGAGGTCAGAGGACGTGACGTCCGTCTTACTTCACTTCACTTTTTCTCCATGATACGAGACTAGAGGATAAAAATACCTACCTCGAGTTGGATGAAAGTTCCATTAAAAAAGGTCTCGTGTGACATAAAGTTGTTTGACTTTACCACCTTTGGAAAAGGGTTAGGTATCCCTTTCTTTACTGTAATGAATGATATAAGACCACAATTAATAAAATGTGTATGTAAATACGTATTAGGAAAGTACATATGATGACGTCCAGAAGATTTTTTTTACGACCACAGTCATTTTACAGATCTCTAGTATATTTTTATCGTTTTGGAGTATTCTTGTCAGTTGTGAAAAACTCTCAAAAGAAGTATGAAGTACGAGATGTACATAATTGAATTTATCTTAAAACTATTGGTAACATCTAACCTTCAAATTTATGAAAACGTGAGGAAAATTGATACACTTTTTTGACTTCAAATCACTGACATCATCAATTCTGGTATGATCGTCGTATGATCGACGATTTTGTCTATTTGGTACTTTCGTATCATCGAGTTCGTAATCTTTGACTAAAAAGTATCTGTTGTCAGGTCACCCTTACGACTCACTTACCAGAAGAAACGTCACTACATTCTGAATTCCAGAAAAAACAATACCCTACCCCATCAGTACGAAATTTTAAACTTCCTCACAGAGTTTTTCTGTATTAAAAGTCATAACCTTCTTGTGTTGAAAGTCGTGAAACTTTCACTTCGACGAGTCAACACGGTCTGAGAAACAGTGGGGTACCTATCATCCGACGTGGTTCGAGGAGGCAGGTACCCTAAAAGTTCGTTCTCATGACCTCACCCAACGGTAAAGGAAAAGGTGAAATGGGTATCGTAAAATCGTATCTTTATTGAATCTAATCTTTCCTTAGACATACACATCAAACTAGGATAGAGAAACATTGGGGTACCTGATATCGGACGGTCCGAGGAGACAAGTACCTTAAGAGGTACGTTCTTATGACCTCACCCAACGGTAGGGGAAGAGGTCCCTTAGAAGGGGTGGGTCCCTAACTTGGACCCAGAGGACGGAACGTCCGTCTAATAAATGGTCAACTCGGTGGTCCCTTCGGGTGTCAAATGGTTCAGTTTATAATAAGTTAACGACATAGAAACCAAAAAAGTCAGAATAAACTACCCTAGTGTACACCAGATCTGATTTTAACAAAAGGGAAAAAATTCAATTGAAAATAACCTCATATATAGGTAAGAAAAAATCTAATAAAAGGGTATATCTAACAATGTCTCGTGACTTACCTTAAGGGAGACGATGTGTCATCCAAGAATAATCACTAGATAAAATATATATCATTACCCATATGTTAGGGTTAGAAGGTTAAATAGGGAGGGAAGTGAAAGGGGGAACCATTAGTATTCAAAAAGAATAATGGTCGAAAGGATTATGTTTTAAAGTGTTCCTACCCTAGGAATATTTTAAAATTACAACCTTCATTGACAGAAGAGGGTTATTTGAAAATAACTACTATAGATTCATGAGGTCTTAATTCTTTTGGTGAACGGAAGGTGATAGATTATCGTTGTCTCTTAACATCCCTGAGACTCTTACCTTTTACATATCTTTACTCTTTCTGTTATGAGGAAAGGAGTGTAAGAAACGTATTTTGTGGGACCGTCTTAAACGATATATGTGACGATTCATTTAACTCGGAAAGATATTAACATTTGTTTTAATTTAACGATGGTTAAGAAACTGAGTCCTTTAACTTAAAATGTACATATGTAAGTTGTGACGTAGATTTGACCGTAATCCCTGCTTATCCCGACGAACTGACCGTCGGACACGATTTTTATGCGTCCTTCTAGTCACAAAACGATGAAGGTTTGAAAGAAAGATAATTACTGTTACGTCAAAGAAAATAGTTTACGTGGTTACTAGATGTGAGTAAAAAATTAAGTATACCTTTCCAGTTTTCATTCTGAACATTTGTTGGCAATTATAACAGAAGGATTTCACAGTTTCCATCTCTCTTTATATTGTTTCGAGATTCGTCTTTTAATCGGGAAAACTTATAATTGTATTTGTGTATCAGTAATTGATATAAGTCGATTGTGACTCATAATTGGTACACGAGACGGAACACTATCTCAGGTTTTTTATACTTATTGTGCAATAAAAAGAGAAGTTCCATGGAACGTTACATCAACCCCTTTATATCTGTGTGTATGAACTTTTTACTTTACGTTTATTGTAGGTAATTACGTTGAGAAGAATATCAAGTAGTATAGATCCTTCCCAGGTATATAAAGATGGTAGAAATATCTCCAGACTTTCACTCATTGATTTGAATTTGGTGACTTTTTATGTGTTATTAGTTTTATAATTCTTAGTACTACTCCAAGAAACAATATGACTAAAAAAGAAGAGGTCGCCTTACAGGGTTGGGTCCTTAGTTTGGATCCAGAGGGCGTAACGTCCACCTAAGAAATAGTTGACTCGGTGGTCCCTTCGGGTATGACTAAATATCGGTACTCTAATTCCTTCCGAATTTAGACGTCACCAGAGTAACTAGGTTAGAATGTTCTAAAGTCTTTCTCGATATGTGTGTTCTCTGTCACTGTTTGCTCTTTAAGTCAATGGCGCAATAGTATTAATAGGTTGACAGGTATTGAGGGTTAATTTGGGGTATTATTTAGATTAACCTTACGAACTGAATCTGTCATCTCCGGCAAGAGACCGAAATTCAAGAGTAGGGATGGGTTGATGATTCTGGTCTAATTACTTACTAGGTTTCGTACTCTCATTGACACACTCTAGTTGTACCGAGAAGTAGGGGGTGTCACAGTCCGGTTTGACAACGAAAATATTACACCTGTTCTCTAACTCTATTTTTCTCCCAACCCCGTTCGTGCCGTCGAATCGAATACCTTCTTTCTTCGTTTTTACTATCCAAATATAAATATACGTGACGAAAAATTGTCAATAGGAGGTGGTTTAGGGGAGGGGATATTTTACTCGGGTTAAAAATACAACACCCTCATTTGTCTTCTCTACACTACTCTTATTCCTTGTCAAACCATACTTTCTCTCATGAATGAACTTTAAGATTAAGACGAGAAGAGGTACAAAACCCTTTATTCTTTTCAAAGTTATTAGTAAACGAATTTTTTTTTTGTTTGTTTTTGTTAAACGTAGTACTTACACACAATGATGTTTTACTCAGCTTTCTGTCTGACCCTCTCGAACTTGGGTTTCATCGTTGAGATGAAACCCTTCGACCTCCCCTGACTCCCTGTACTCCTCTCAATCACTTGAACCATTAAAGGGGTGGTGACGTACATGGTAGTGCAATGTTGTACTGTATTTAATGTGGAAACAGGAAATAGAGTATTGTCTAAAGTTTATGTTGAACGCGACACACGACGCGATTCAGCGAATTCAGTACAGACTAAGAAATTCCGGGATTCCTGGTGTCGGACGGTCCGACGAGACAGGTACCCTAAGAGATCCGTTCTTGTGGACTCTCCCAACGGTCCGGGAGGAGACCCCCTAGAAGGGTTGGGTCCTTAACTTGGACGTAGAAAATGCAGAGGACATAACCGTCCACCAAGAAATGGTGATCGCGGTGGACACTTCGGGGGTTTATGTCGAATGTGCATAAAGTTTATCGATTACTTATAAAAATTACACCTTCTTTTGAGAATCTGATATGTTTTGGGTTATAACAACAGTTGTGTAAGACTTTCTACGGGACTTCATTTCGTTTATAATTATGTATTTTGAACGGTTTTACCTTTGATTGTGAAACAACGAAAGTTTCGGTAGGGTAGTCTGACACCGTAAAGTATGTTGAAATTGTATTAAAGAGTACTCAAATAAAATGAAACAAAGAAAGGTCTTTATAATAACGTAAAGCAAAACTGATCGAAATACATGAAAACGGTAAAAATGTCTGTGTAAGGACGGAACCGGGTATATGTCGATTATGGTTTTTTTTTTTTTTTTAGTCGTCTCATTATCGTGGTTCCCCCGTGTCGTCCTCTAAGTTCGGTGACAAAGGGGTTGTTTCATGTTATTAATCTGTAAATAGGTACTTGCTTCCTTTCAAGATCTTCTTGTGTCCTAAGGTACATTTTTCGAGGTCGTTGTGGTGTTTATGAGGTAAACGAAACGTCTTAAACTTCGACTATAAACAACAGGATGCTGGTCTACAGAGTATGTAAAGTAAGTAGTAGAACACTTCAATTTCTTTATTAGGGGTCTTAAAAGTAGTGGTTTATCAAGTAACTACTTCTATCCTAAAATCTAGACGGGTCTTCTGTAGAGTTGCTTCTTGACTGAATAACCTTTTCTGGGACTACGACCCTTTCTAACTTCCGTCCTCCTCTTCCCCTACTCTCTCCTACTCTACTAACCTACCTTAGGGGCTGAGTTACCTGTACTTGTAAACTCGTTCGAGACCCTCTACTACTTCCAGTCCCTTCGGATTCCACAACGTTAGGTATCCCAAGTCACAACCTGTGAGGACTCGTTGACTTGTTGTTGTGTGATGTCGAGTTTCTCATACGTACAACTGACTTACTTTTATAACCTCCTTACCAATAACGACGATGTAAACAGATCACCTTATCTTTTCCTACCAGGGACTCAGACTCTTTCTCCTGTTCGTCTCCTCTCCTTGGTCGGACACCAGGGACACTGAGTGTTTCACTATCTTACTGTAGTAAAATTGTAATCCTTAGATAGGGTCTTTCCCATAGTACTATTCCACAGATTCAAAGAAATTATACAATTTGTAAAAGGGAGGTGAGTTGTGGGGGTTCCGGGTAGTACCGATCTGTGAAGGTCCTTTGTTGAGTCCACTACCTACCACACAGAGACATTGATCCCCCACCGACACGCCAGAAATGGACGTGCACCTCGAACGTAGACCGGGGTCCCAAAACGGATGAACAGTTATAGGAGGTATCGTATATGGACGGACAATGGATATCGAATCACTTTTTTGTCTAACGAGACGATCTTAGATTACCGACAATTATAGGATTATTGTAGTTGTATACGTTATGACTCGACTTAACATTCCGATTGTTCTCGAATGTGCGTACCTTTCCATTAATGTCACTTTCAAATTACTATTTAGTGGTGTCAAAGAGAGACGGAATTATTTGACAGTCCACGATGGTTTATTTCGTCTTCGTTAATGTCCTTCGTTGTCCTAGGACCCAACTCCCTGTCCTGACTACCTTTTTTATCTTGTAGGAAGGAGGGGGTTTATCGAATGTACTTACTGACCATGGATTGTCGACACTTGAGACTAGTTGTTTTTGTAGTCGGAGGAGTAAGTAGGTGGGTCCTGTACCGTAAAACGAAAGAGTATCCTTCCGTGTTATAAAAGTTGTCACTACTTCATGGAATCTGTAGGTTTCTCGAGTAACGTATACACACACGAGTCAAGGCAGCACAGGGTTAGAAAACGATGGGGTACCTGACTTCGGGCGGTCCAAGGAGACAGGTACCCGAATAGGACTGTTCTTATGACCTCACCCAACGGTAAAGGAGGAGGTTTTCTCGAGTAATTTAAGGTGGATAATAAAGACAAAAGGATTTACGATTGTAAAATAAACCAAAATGAGTTTCCGTCTCCTAGGGATGTAAGGGTCCAGAAATTCGATACTACAAATCTTACCTGTCTGGTCCTATGTCTCCCACGGTAGACAGATCCTGTCACGTGCCGTATGGTATTCTTGAGTCGAACCCGGTCCTGTGACGTTTCCTACTTCTCTTACGTCCCGGACTCATGGATAGGGTCGTGACGTTGAATTATCGACCCGCTACAAACTGTCAAAGGAAGTTGGAGAAGTAGGAGGTAAAGAACTAAACGTTTTATTCCTAAAAACAATTATGGATGGAGTATTCCAACAAAATCATCGTCGTCACAATCGGTCGGTCACCACAGGCTGAGAAACGCTGGACATCGGGCTGTCCGAGGAGATAGGTAGCAAGAGGTCCGTTCTTATGACCTCATCTAAGGGTAAGGGAAGAGGGCTTCTAGAAGGGTTGGGTCCCTAGCTTGGACCCGAAGGACGTAACGTCCGTCTAAGAATTGGTGGACTCGATATCCCTTCTAACAAGACTTCTTGTTTAATTTATTGTACAATTTGAAGACTGAATGATGTTACGGTCAGCGGACATTACGTAAGTCATACACACTAATAATTATTATCAAATAATAAGGTAATAACCACCGGTACATCTGTACATAGACGGGGGTTTGACGTGAGAGTTGTTCAAATGATCTGGAACAAGGACCTCCGTGTGGTTTCCTATTTTAGTATCTGGTAGACCTGTCCGTCCTAATGACATTAAATGACAAATTGGGATAATAACCTATACACTCCTTTAAGTCGACTTGAGTATATCAGTTAGTGTTTGACCGGTTTCGATTCGTAGGTCCGAGACTTTATCCGCGATTTCTATGTTTGTACTCATCTTGTTTCAGGATAAGTCAACTCCAAAATAGTAGAAATCACTTTATCCATCCCCTATTCTTTCAGACTTTGTGTAGTCTCTTCGTTTAAGGACGACCGTGAGTGTGTACCCCCTTTTTCTCGAATAGGGACCGACACCCCCGTCCCGTTGGACTCTTTCACAAGATGTGTCCTATTATCTACGAGACAACAACTTGTTGACGTATGTTATTGTCTGAGATTTTTCTTTTAGTCTATTCTCATATCCGTTTATTTACTTTACCACACGTTTGTGGCAATCAGTAATTCCTTTACTTTTAATTTTGGGGTTCGTCTTTGGATTCGTAGCCTTACTTATTTTACTTTCTGTTTTTGACTTGATGATTTTCTGGTTTTTAACCTCTCCTGGACTTCGTCGATCTAAAGAGGATGTAGTGACCATTCTTACATTTTACGTAATCGATGAAAACTTTTGTCAAACAGTTAAAGACTATTTGTAGGTGAATTGTTTACTACGTTAAGATGATGATCTATAAACGGAGTAACTTTATTTTTATATATACACATATAGAAATATGTTTTTGAGGAAGTACTTACAAATATCGTGTAAATAAGTATTTAAGTTTTTTTATTTTTGACCTTTGTTGGGTTTTTAGGGAGTTGTCTAGTGAGTCAAGTCAAGTCAGCGAGTAAGCACAGGTTGAGAAACGTTGGGGTACCTGACGTCGTGCGGTCCTGAGGGACAGGTAGCGGTTGAGGGCCTCAAATGAGTTTGAGTACAGGTAACTCAGTCACTACGGTAGGTTGGTAGAGTAGGAGACAGCAGGGGAAGAGGAGGAGTGAAGTTAGAAAGGGTCGTAGTCCCAGAAAAGTTCACTCAGTCAAGAAGCGTAGTCCACCGGTTGCATAACCTCAAAGTAGAAATCGTAGTCATGAGGGTTACTTATGAGTCCTGACTAAAGGAAATCCTATCTGACCAATCTAGAGGAACGTCAGGTTCCCTGAGCGTTCTCAGAAGAGGTTGTGTTGTTAAATTTTCGTAGTTAAAAAGCCGTGAGTCGAAGGAAATATCAGGTTGAGAGTGTAGATATGTACTGATTACCTTTTTGGTATCGAAACGGATCTACCTGGTAACAACCGTTTCATTACAGAGACGAAAAATTATACGACAGAGACAACCAGTATTAAAAAGAAAGTTTCTCGTTCGCAGAAAATTAAAGTACCGATATCAGTGGTAGACGTCACTAAAACCTCGAGGGGTTTTATCTCAGACAGTGACAAAGGTGACAAAGGGGTAGATAAACGATACTTCACTACCCTGGTCTACGGTACTAGAATCAACGGACTTACAACTCAAAATTCGGTTGAAAAAGTACAAGGAGAAAACGAAAATAGTTCTCCGAGAGATCAAGAAGAAACGAAAGACGGTATTCCCACCACAGTAGACGTATAGACTCCAATAACTATAAAGAGGGTCGTTAGAATTAAAGTCGAACACGAAGGAGATCGGGTCGTAAAGAGTACTACATGAGTCGTATATTCAATTTATTCGTCCCACTGTTATATGTCGGAACTGTATGAGGAAAGGGATAAACCTTAGTCAGACAACAAGGTACAGGTCAAGATTGACAACAAAGGACTAGACGTATGTCCAAAGAGTTCTCCGTCCAGTCCACCAGACCATGAGGATAGAGAACTTCTTAAAAGGTGTCAACTAACACTAGGTGTGTCAGTTTCCGAAACCGTATCAGTGATTTCGTCTTTATCTACAAAAAGACCTTGAGAGAACGAGAAAACCACTAGGTTACCTACAACCGTTAAACTAGAGACCAAGGAGACGGAAAAGATTTAAGTCGAATTTGTAGACCTACAAGTGCCAAGTACATAACACCTTCGGACCGAACCTCTTAAAAGTCGTCATGAAACGATTATACACTCTACTCACGTTAATACGTCATCAAACTCGTAAAAACCGTAACGGAAAGAAACCCTAACTTTACTTTTCACTGGAAAGGGTCAGGACACCGGTGACTCAAAAAGTATAAACGACCGTATAACTCACGTCATGAAAGTATCGTAGTAGAAAATCCTAAACTTTATCGAGTTGACCTTAAGGTAGTGGAGGTGATCGAAACAAGTATCACTACTAAGGATTCCGGGTGAACTGAAACGTAAGGTCTTACAGACCGAGATCCACTCACTAGTGTGGTAATACTAATAGACCCAGACTTCTAGAAAAAACATATCAAGAAGACAAATAAAAACGGTGGAGAAGAATTATATAAGACGAAGACAATCCAACTATGGTAAAAATAACACGGGTAGAAACGTACTTTATAAGGGAACAATAAAAATTAAAAGAACTTCTCTAGAGATCAGAAATGGTAAGATAACAAAAGGAGATAAAGAAACGCAACTAGTGACTCGGAAGGACTCACCAATGAACCGATAAATATAAAGGGTTTTAGTATTTTAAAATGGAATTTTTCTTACTTACAACGATATACGGGTAAAATGGAAAAAAAAAAAAGGTCTTTCCGGTTTTGTCTGATACACGTTTCTAGGTATTTATCTTACGACGACGACGATTCAACGAAGTCAGCACAGGTTGAGACACGGTGGGGTGTCTGCCGTCGGGTAGTCCAAGCGGGCAGGGACCCTAAGAGGTCCGTTCTTGTGACCTCACCCAACGGTAAAGGAAGAGGTTACGTACTTTCACTTTTCCCTTTCACTTCAGTCAGTCAGCACAGACTAAGAATCACTCGGGTACCTGACGTCGGATGGTCCGAGGAGACGGGTACCCTAAAAGGTCCGTTTTCATGATCTCACCCAACGGGTCTTATGTCGTATCATTTAAGTCCAAAGTGTTCGGGTTGATCTCATGTCACCCATAGTATTGATAATGAATCGATTGATAGACCGAGTGTCATCTTTGGGTTAAATTATTTACGTCGTATTTACTTGTCTCCCCTTAGTGCCACGATACTCGGATATTTATCTTTGCTTGAGTTTCGTACCTTAGTAATCGTTTCAGTCGTACGAATATAAAACAAGTCACTGAGTGACCTCTAGAGACAATAAATATAATACATCATTCACTTCACTTTACTTCCATAGAATCAACACAGGCTGAGAAACATTGGGGTTCCTGATATGTCAGGTACCTTAAGAGGTCCGGTCTTATGACCTTACCCATCGAAAAGGGAAGAGATCCCCTAGCAGGGTTAAGTCCCTAGTTTGGGTCAAGAGGGTGTGACGTCCATCTAAGAAATGGTTGACTCGATACTCCCTTCGGGTGTATAATATAACATTCACGACAGAATTTCTTTTCCTCTTTTACATGTCTCAACCCCATATAGTCTCGTCGGTTAGATTACTGGCGTTACTCTTACCAAGGAGAATTTAAACAAGGTACACGTAGATATGTTGGGGCCCCCCTCCTACGAGTCCCCTTGTAAAGAGATAGAGGTGAAAAGATCGATAAAATCTCTGTAGACGATTACTCTTTTTACTCACTACTGTCTTTGTGTCTTAGTTTCACGTCCTGTACTCCGGATTTATCAGGGTGAACAAAGTCCATTAGTCCGGTGAAATCAGTTTAAAAAAAAGTTGTTAAAAAGTATGAATAAATAGGTCGGATAGGACCCATATATTGTGAGTTATATTGTACTATAATATTATATAGTATATTATATAATGCGATTTGGTATAATCTTTTATTCCATTATGTTTTAATAAGAGTACTTCCTTTTAAAATGGAATTTGAACTCAGCATTATTCTTCAGTTGTATTACTGAGTTCTGCATGTCTCTTTATTTATCGTCAACATATTGGTACACCTCGATACAAGAGACCCCGACTCCTTACCGACCTAATTCCTTTATTATATCCTTTCATCTCAACAACGAAATGGTCCATACTATCCTAATAATAGTATAAATAGTATAGGTCTCGTTATCCACAAAATTCACCAAATGATTGGTAGTAATAAATAAGTAAGTCCTGAAGGACGTGACATTTATTTATACTCAGAGAACTTTTTTATTGAAGTCCTCCAATTCTAGTCCGGTTTTTGCATTATCTTTTACCCTTGGTTAAGGAGTGGTAAAGTCAAGATATGGTCAGGTGACACTTTTCTGTGAACCAGTTGTTAAACTTCAACATCAAGAAAAGTCTTTCCCCTGTTGAACCCGAAAAAAAAAAAAAAAATTATTATTATGAGTCATTTCGCGGTCTACCCTAATCTTACTCCCTTCTCTCGGTCTTTGTCCTTTACGCCACAGTTCCCTTGTTTCGTGTTCGTGTCTTTTTAAGTCTCTTGAATGAGACACGAAGGCGGCTCTTAGATGTGAAACCCCAAATAGTGTATCTCAGAAAACTCTAAACGGACAGTGATCTGTGATGATTCGTGTGGCAGAAATTTCCTTTAGAAACAAGATTAAGGGCGGACTGTCCTTTTTCGAAGACCCAAGTGAGTTGGGATTGAAATAGGAAATGTTTCCCTTTGATATCTCTCTGGCCGAAATGAGGGTCCCCGAAGGGATCGAGAAGAATAAATTGGGCGGGACAGATTGGTCTGTTCACGAATCTGAGGGAGGTAAGTGGACGGTGTCGGGAGTAGGTTGTGTTTTTTTGGACGAATCTACGAAAATAAAAGAAAGGAAACCCCAAGGAGTTTCAGATCCACGGGATCTCTCCTTAGGAAACATTGATCCGCTGGGTTCACTAACTATTTTCCCGACCTTGTTACGTTTTCTATCTTTCTGATAACTACCAAAAGGAGTTGGGGTGTCATCAACTCTAATAGACTGGGTCTAAGTTTAGTAGTCCTCTACTCTGAAGGTTATAATTCTGTGTTCCTTTCCCGGTATAAAGAGTTAACTTGAATTAACGATTCGTGGGACTTGTAGATAATATACACTCTTTACTTCTGTCCAGGAACAGAGTTTCGTTCTGACTTGAGTAGAACCTTTTCGCTCGTAAATGAATTAAAATTCAGTAGGATCATTTTTTATAAGTGAGAGTTTTAAATTTTTAGGGATAGTTGTAAAATGTCATGGGATATTAACTCACAAGGCTAGAAATAGAGATTAGAACATAAATACGAGGTCTGATATTAGAGTACATATAACGTTTTGACGTCTTTACAGGGGTTCCTTATAACAATCCGAAGTTTACTTGTTACTAGTGGAGGGTAAGACTACTACTGTAGTCAGAATAGTGGACACACAGTCCATTGTAGGAACCAACGTTCGTTGTCTTTGACTAGGACTCATTAAATTTATCTTTTGGGTAATGACGCATTTCTTACCTCAGTGTCTTGGACACCTGTTACTTTTTAGTCCGAATCCTTTATTTGGTTTTCATCCCCTTAAACCACTTCCGTTCCTCGTTTTGTAAACGAAAAGTCGTCTTTACAGGTCAACTCCACAACGGAACCAATGACATCTTGTGATTACTTCGGCCTGTGACGTGGGAATGACTTGTGCACACTCGATGTTTGTCGAGAAGTCAGAGAAAGAGAGACTTAACAGACGAGGTCTAAGTTTAAGACTTCGAAGTTGTAGGTTGGAGGTTCGGATCTAGTATGGGACCATACAAGTCTGTCGACTAAAGAGTGAGTTTAGGAAAAACTTTCAGAGACAATGGTGACTTTGCAGCAGGAAATTTTCCAGAAGAACCGTTTATTCGACTTTAAGGTTTTACTTTCCTTTTTTTATGGAAGAAATATATCGATGTATTATACTTCGTCATCGAGTTTATAGTTATCTCTATGTATACCATTATTTTCTTTTTACTTTTGGTTGATGATTATACGGAAACGAGACGAGAACCGTAACTAAAGTCGACTTCAAACGAGTACAAACCAGTGTGGTGTTTAAGGCTCCCGCGAGTGGTTTTGGTCGTTTCTCTATGAAGAGGGCAGACTCTAATACAGAACTAATGTCACTTTCAGTCACCGGATCCTTGTCCACCAAAAGAAGTTAGTCGACTCAAGGGCTCTCTACTCTCCCCTCCACCCCGAACGCTCTGGACGGTGACCGACCGTCACCGAGTGAGTAGGGTTCTGAAGAGCAATGAAAGACCTTCCTTGACCTTTAAAGTCTTTAATGTTTCGACGAGAGTCGAAACTAAACCGGGTGACGAGTGTTGTCGACATTTTCAACTTAGAACGCCCCCCACCCTCTCCGCCGCCCTTTTTTTTGTTCCAGTTCTGACCAACATTACACCAAAATGATCTCCATAACAAAAGTCTTCTCCCTTTTTGGTGAGACATACTTATACGTCTCTCACTTTTTACTCTTTTTGTACAAGCAAAATAAAGTTCGATTTCTCTAACCCGGGTGTTGGGGTTAATGTGTATACGTCGATGTCCGTCTTACTTATTGATGAACAGAAACTTTGCGAAATCCTACGTAAAATTGAATAGAGGTTTTTGTAAATCATAAAACTTAAAAAACAATCAAGAGTACTGGACTTATTACTACCCCATCCCCCACCAGATTTACAATTCGATCGTTTTGTTTTAATAAATAAAAATTTTTTACTCACTGACTAAAGGTGACATAGGGTACTGAGTCTTTGTTTCACTTTCTGAAAAGAAAGACCTGAATAAAGGAAAATAAATAAGGGACGACGTTTCTCTAAAAAAGGAGGGGTTTATTAAGTTCGTATATAAAGAGAAGAGATCTCAAAGTTTGACCTAAAAAAAAAAAAAAGGAAAAGTTTTCGTCGCCTAATCCTCTCTCGGTAAAATCGGGGTTTATCAATGGTCCAAAAAGTACTAAGAAAATAGTTAATTGACCTTCACAAGTGTAGTGAAAACTGTTATGTACGGTCGTCCTTCCATCAAGATAAAATTAATAAATCCTAGTATGAAGAGTTGAGGGCTACACATAATCTTAGTGGACCTTGCGAATTTGTTTTACTTACAGATCCGAAATAAGGTCGGGTTGATTCAGTATTAGAGATCTGTACCTTCGGTCAGTAACCACAAACCAAAGGTTGAGACTCGACTTAGATGTTGGTACTCTCTACCCCGAGTTTTGGGGAGGGTCTATCGGCGGTAAAGAAACACCGACTTGTAGTTTCCAGTATGTTTTTCCTAAAGATAATTCCGTGGTTCTTTCTTAATCTTGTTTTGAAGAGGACGGAAAGAGGTTATGTCTTTATCTGACACGGTTGAGTGAAACACTCGGGTTTACCTAATGTTATTTTGCTATTATCAGTGAAATGGTAGGTGTGGAGGTCGAGAGAAGAGGGATTAATCAGAAAAACTAGAGCTTTATCGGTGAATTTTCTACATCGAAGTCATGGAGTCTGAAAATCGGACTGAGAGTGATGTTCTGAACGATATTTAACATAGTAGGTAGTCTCTTGTGTCCTTAGGGTTCTGTATACGGGAACGGTTAAAAACCTTTGTAAAAACTTCATGAAAACTCTAAGAGTCCTTACTCAAGGGGTGAACTACCCGTCCCTTTTTTTGTTTTTTTTGAGTCAATTTTCCTCACCGCTCGTCAGACTGAGACCCAGATCGACCCCGGGTTGAGGGGGTTTTCCCTCGTTATCGAGAGGTTGGACGGTAAGACTAAGTCGTGTAGACTCCACTTTGGATTTCTGACCATAAAAAATTATACTTAGAGTCTTCTAAGACGTTGTCTACCAGACGTCTGGTGGGTCTCTTTGTTCGGTATCTGACAATTTACTTTTCGAAAGTCTCTTTGGTCCTTATAAATCCACCCCTTTCGATAAATTTCGATAGAAGTTTATAAATTTCCCAAAAGGACAAACCTTTTTATTTAATTATTTATCCAAAAAAAGATTTGAGAGAAGACATTCTAACGTTTTCTATCTTTTTTACTTTGTACCCACCTTTTACCTCTTTTTTTTTAACTAAACCGGAATTAAATCTTTTCTTAAAGTATCAGTAGTTTGATTTGACGGAATCTTTCATCATAAAGTACTAAGTAGGTTCTTACTAACGGTGAATCGTTTCTATGATAGTTTCCCTACGTTCGAACACCATCTATTTGTCAAGTCAAACGGTACAGGGAATTTTGTACTTAAGTGAGTCTTATTGTTTCGAGTAGTACCCAGATTTAGAAATACCATCAAACTTTTTTTTATATCTACCGGACACACGTGGTTTAAATTAATTTCGTGGAGTAATGTGGAACTTATAGAATATGGTCACTCAGTACTTTCACTGAAAACTCATTAGTTCGAAATTGGGTCAATATCCAGACGGGGGGGTTTTTTCAACTAAATTTCAGTTCGTAGTTTCAATCAAGTTATGTGGCTATCGACCGATCGTTCTACCCGAAGGGTCCACCGAGTCACCAATTCTTAGACGGACGGTTACGTCCTCGGTACTCAAGTTAAGGGACCTACCTATTCTAAAGGACCTTTTCCTTTACCGTTGGGTGAGGTGATTAGAACGGACCTTTTAGGGTACCTGTCTCCTCGGACAACCTGATATCAGGTACCCCCAGTGTTTTCTTAGCCTGTGTTGAATCACTGATTTGGTGGTGTTGTTTCGATTGATTTATCTTTCTCTATCCCTCTATCTATTAACCTATCTGTCTTACTTTACTCTCTCTAAGTAAGTAAGGACCGATTCTCCCTGATTCGTGAGAGATTAGGTAGACAGAATAATTTACGTCGAAATTTTAGACCTTTCTTACACGTACCTTGTCGATCGATAAACTCCTGAAACTTTTCTTTTATCGTCGTTGACCCAACTTATTCTTCTGATCTTAATTTCGTGGTAGTCTGTTACTGAAGTGGTTAAAATAATGGGAGACCTCAAGGTACTGGACTTAAGTTCCACCGAACTCTTGACCTTCCCCAAGAACGGTATATGTCTTTAGGTCTTCGTGAGATCAAGACCGAGTTCTTCACAATTTTCCGGAGGATCTGTAGATGTGTCAGTTCGTGTCACAAAAGTATCGGTCGACTGAGAGACGGGATCAATGAGATTACCACAGAATTACAGTCACATCACCAGTGTAGAAACGTTATGAGTCAAGTCAAGCCAGTGAGTCAGTACAGGCTGAGAAACGCTGGGGTACTTGACGTCGTGTGGTCCGGAGGGACAGGTAGTGGTTGACGGCCTCAGATGGGTTTGGGTACTCAAACTCGGTCACTACGGTAGGTTGGTAGTGGAAACGTTATTACCTCACATATTTTAGACGATGATTTTAGAGTCTAAAAGATTCATTGAACTCTCCACTTAAAGTAGGTAAAAAACTGAGAATAGGGAGCTAGGAGTTCAAGTTTACGTATTCTCCTTACGTGTCTTGTTATTTCTAAGAAAGGTATTTTTTTTTCACCCTCCCCGGGATTACGAGTCTTCCTCGTACCTTTAGACAAAAAGAAAAAGGAGCAAAAAGAAGGGAACAAAGTTAGAAGTCACGGAGTCGGGGGTTTACTAGGATCTCGTCACCACCGTTACCGTCGTTAGTCTGGGACATCCAGGGAAATGGAACTTCCTTCTTCTAGAAGGGAAGGTTTGGTTCCTCGACACCAGACTTTTATTACCCTCCTCGGGNCTTTAGACAAAAAGAAAAAGGAGCAAAAAGAAGGGAACAAAGTTAGAATTCACGGAGTCGGGGGTTTACTAGGATCTCGTCACCACCGTTACCGTCGTTAGTCTGGGACATCCAGGGAAATGGAACTTCCTTCTTCTAGAAGGAAAGGTTTGGTTCCTCGACACCAGACTTTTATTACCCTCCTCGGGGTCGATGAATGGGATGAGCGAAGGGAAAAGAGTCCAGGGGGGGAAGGGGTGGTGAAAGAAGAGAGGACGGGGGACCTGGAACTACACCCACCTCAGTTCCTTTTGTCTGTCGACTCGTCCTACAGAATTCCGTCCTCCAGAAAGACTGGACTTCTGACGTTTTTTACCTTAGACTTCCTTGGTCTTACATGGTGCCTCTATCGTCTCTTTCTTAAATTCTTTCGTTGAAGGTAGTCACCATATACTTGAGGACCGTAGTGAATTCAACGTCCACACACTCAGATTTAAAATTTCTTGTGTGTGTCTGAAACTCTTCTCTACTACCTTCTCAGATAATGGGTCTAGGATATCGGACGGACGGACCTTCTGGATTTCCTGTCTAGACTCATCGAAACGTTTCCTAAAATTTTGGTTTGACTATAACTCTGGTGTTGGGTTTCTTTAGACTAGTTTTATACTGAACTTGGGTTGGTTCGACTAGCGGTGATTTCGTTTTTATAACAATAAGAGACACCCCAAAGTCGATCTAGGTCTCCCATGTTGTATTATCAGTTTTACAGGTGTTATATTGTACTTTATTAAACCGTATGTATTTTACCTTTTAGAGTTGAACAAATCCTTTACTCAGACACTACTATCTCAACAACCTCAATAGACTCTCTTTGAACTTTTTTCAATATTTTTATTCTTTCTTCTGTCTTTGTGGAAACTTTGACCTTTCTGTCTTTTGGAGTCGTTTCTTTATGTTTCGCAATACTTTGTGATTTGCCTGTAAAATCTTAACTTTAATATTATTGTTTATTTTTAGAGTATTCTACCAGAGTCACTAGTCTTACCTCCACCGTCTCCTTTCTCAGTCATTTGCACTTCTAAGTACTTATTTATAATGAGTCAGACTTGTTACTTTTGTTTTCCTTTTGTTATTTACTTGTCTTATGGTCTTGATTGTGAACATGGTAGTGTCGCGGTCTTCCTCTTCTCTTTTTTCACACTCCGACCATTTTTAAGTATTCTTTGTTACCGACTTTTGGAGGATTTAAACCTCTTTCTGATGGAACATCTAAGACAAACATAGGACCCGGTTCGTCGGTCTCCTGTTTCTCTCTTTTTCATTCCCCCTAATGATTGGGTCGGGAAAACATTAACGTCGACGACCTTTGGAGGAAATCTCAATCGACCAGCGGATACCCAAAGGTATCGATGTCGAGGTCAGCGACGGTACTCTAACCGATCACCGACCCCACTCCAGCCCTCTTACCGTCGATTCCCAACCCAAAGAGCGAGTCGCAACAATTCAAGGTGGACGCTGACAAATTTGGTCCAAAGGGGACCTCGAGAGAGACGTGGTCATTACGAGTGAAGGTGTCAAGACCGACACAATCGAAGTCCGGTCTCCTATGATCTCCCTGTTTTTTCCTTTTGACACTCACAACTTTCCGGTAAGAAGTAGGTGAACAATGATAATTATAAATAAAATACCGTGGGTGTCTATTAACGACAGATGTAAGATAGGTCCGAATATAAACGAAAGTCTCTCTGCTCCTAACGAACAAGGTACAATGGGTCTTGACCTTGGAGTGAGAAGATCTTGTTAAAGTCGGTTCCTATTCCTACAAGACCCCTTTAATGATTTATAATGTTTTATAATGAAGAGTGTGAAACCTATTGTAATAACGTCTACTTACAATTTATTCAGTGAAAACAAAAAGACGAATATCTAATAGTCTTCCTTAGATTAAATAAATTAATATAAGGATCAGTGAAAGGGTAGTGTAACGGTTATACTTAACTTCTTGATCTTCTTATAAAAATAACATAGGTATTTCTAGTAGAAAATCTTTCAATTTGACAAAAGGGGATTTATAAATATATCTGAAATGTTTAAATTTGTCAGTAGTGAAACCTAAGAGGTACGGGGACTAATGGTAGTAATCATGTCTATCCCCCTTTCACCGATATATAACTTTATGTACATGTGAGAATGACATTGTACCCTAAAACATGTAAAGAATGATATAATAAGTAAGTCGGCCATAAATAATGTACAAGTAGATTAAGACCGAAGCTGTAACACCGTCACTTATTTAACCAATTCCAGGACAGAAGTAAGACAATCACACCTATAAACTTATTTTATAGGATCCGGACGACTGTTCGTGTTGACCAGACATGATAACAAGACTTGTACGTCTACTAAAATAGAATGAATAAGACGTTCGTCTGAAACGGAGACCACTCGAAATGTTGTCCTATCTCTGACCTGTCTATGTAAAGAGAAGTTTACATGAGGTCTACTTTTACAAACCCCAGTAATGTTTAAAGTACAAGTTGACTTACTAACATTTGTATTGTCACACCAAATCCATACTTATAAGGACGAGTGACTCGTATTGTGAGTGACATTTTAGAACGGAACTTTATAAAACGTTTAAAGGATTTAAACCCGTTTCTACAGTCGAAATGTTTTCGTTTTTTTTTTTTTTTTTTCCGGTGTCCAACTCAGATCACGAGAAATGGGAGACTAAACATGAGAGGGTCGACTTCAATTATTAATATAGAAAATAAAAGAATTCGTCGAAAAAGTGAAACTCTCAAATTTACTGAACCAATCGTGTCGAATCGAAAAGGGTCCACCAAATAACTTACAGTGTCAAATGTTGGAGTCTGGACTTTTTACTTCGATTTAAGAATTTTTTTTTTTTTTTACTCAAAACACATGAGTAAAGACATAGTAAAACCAAATCATCGTTCTCTTCCCGTGAACGATGTTTAAGTAATCGAGTACTTACACGTCTTAAAAAAAATTCATAAAACACAAAGTGGAGACACTAGTTATAATAGTATTATATATAATCTGTGAAGAGAAGTAATAAAGGAAAAAGGAAGAGAAAGGAGGAAGTAGGAGAGGAGGTAAGAAAGGAAGGTAGACAGGGGAAGAAGAGTAGAAGATGTTTGATAGAGACCAGTAAAAAGTAGAAGAGTTTTAAAAGAGTGGTTCACGACTCTCATACTTGTACGACAACAACGTTCTTGCCCCTGGGGAAGGTCCCGGACTTTGGCCCGAGAACAGATTGTGAGCCTTTACTTAACAGGCTCCTCTGTGTACACGCCTGTTTCGTTCTCTAAAATAACCCTTTCCCGTACGCCCACCTCTCGTCATCCCATTCCATTGGGTCCTCTTGGCGAGACGGTACACCGACTGTCAGAACCCAAAATACCACTACCCTAAACAAAGGTTCAACAGAAATCGGTTAGTGAGACTGAGTCTCAGGAAGGGCCACTACGTGCGGAACAAGTTGGTTCTGTCTACGGTCTCTCTCCCTAGGTAGAGACCCTCCACCAACCTGTACACCACAGAGGAAAACTGGAAGGTCAACCACCACTGAATAATCAACATACAAGGAATGGTCCTGGAGGACAGGATTTTGTTGAGTACGTTTACCAATGATACCACGGACGGGTCCCACCCGCCAAAGTCAGTCACACGAAGGGGATTGTGGTAGTGAAGAGTCTATATAGATCCGCACCAAATGGTTTTTTAAATCCGTAGATTCCGTTAAGATAGTAGTGACAGTGCACCCGGTACGTACACATACAAAATATACTTAGGTTCTTACACTTGTTGGAAGATGAACCGTCTTGTGTAACTTGATTAATTTCGATCATCTTTGATGTTTTTAAAGTGACTTAAGGTCTTTGGTATATGGAAGAACCAAACAAAACTCCGTAAAAAAGGGGGTTGTAACCAATTTATCGATAGTAAAATTGCAAACGTGGAGGGAGGAGGGGGCTGGGTTCTCTCCTATCATGATAACATTAATATGATGTAAGAAGACTCCAAGATATTACTCGATAATAAAACGATTACCTTATAAGTTCATCAGGCATCATTAGATAGTTTATCAGGGTTCAGGGTAAAAGAGTCACACTTAGAAAAACAAGTGTCCATTTAACTACACACCCCCCAATAGTTCCGAAAAAACATTAAGTTTAATAGGTAAGGTGGAGAGAAGTGTGTGTGTCTGTATGATATGCGTGAGAATCTTCTCAAAAATCTTTACAAATATTAACTTTAACACGTCTGAAAAACGTTCATCTTTAAAGACGTAAAGTTAAACGAAGAAATAAAAACGTAAAACTAGGGATTAAAACTTTTACGTGGATTTAATTTCCTCCTTCCCTTTTACATTAAGTCGAAAAAAGTGCGATGTCCTACAAGATAACAGTCGAACTTGATGATCGTCCTATCGTGATAAGATTTAATCTCTGATTTTGTTCTTTGGTAGAGTCGGGTTCGAGAAGGTAAAAGGAGGTGGAAATTTTATGTACTTAAATTTGACCACACCAAGAATAACTTTACCTGTGGGGGAAAACCGTGTCTTTACAATTTCCATATTGTAATATGGAAATTTATTTTCACAACGTGTATATAATTACTTCTCGAGGACTCGTCTTTTGATACGTTTTTTTTTTTTTTTTGGGTGTAACCCTCTGAACAAAATTTGATAAATTTGTTTGTTGTTTGTTTACGTTTAATGGATATGTTAATTGATTCGGTGATTGACACTCCAAGGTTAAGGATAGTACTACCATTTTACAAACAAGACGACCGACAAAGGAGTTTAGTTGGAATTTCAAATAAAACATTAGAACAGGACTGTCCTTTTGTAGAAACTCTTCGATTGTCTTCCGGGACTCCTACTTCCGACAGATCTTAGCGACGATACACTATCCTACCTCTCAAAGTGGGAGGACACTCTCACGAGGTTTCTACTGGGAACTCCTCTGTCTCACTTCTTTTCGGAAGATTTTACACATGAACGGAAACAAAGTGTAACAGACACCTGTTAGTAGTGGAAGGGTAAGTGGTCTTTAGAAGACGTCGTCGAGTCTAACGATTTCCCCACAGAGACTCTATTGTGACCCATCGTGTTTCTGGGACGGACTCACTACTTAATAATTTTTGTCCACTTCCGACTGGTCGACGAGAACCCGTAGGTGATGGGGGGGAAGAGGTTGTTGTAGGTAAGCGACTACTTATAGTCGGATCCCTCTGACGGAGGAGGGTAACGACACTTTGGTAATTTTTACTCTGTACTTAGTGGGTGTTCTACTTTGAGGACACCCTCTTGACAATTGTCGGACCTTAGGTGTCTCCAAGACCCTACGGACTCTGAGAGACGGGTTCCTAAATTGGGGAGGAGACAAAAATTTTAAGTGGTTTTAAGTGTATCTGACCTAGGAGTGGAAACCGGTAATGGGTTTTGTGTAAAGGTCCTTAAGTCCCGACACAAAAGATAAGTCTCCAGGACGACTTTGTCTCATCGACTGTGTGGTCCTCTCGGATTTGAGTCGTTCTATTGATCTACCGTTTATTTTATCTTTCGTACTTAACCTGTTGTTATGATAGGATTCGTTTTCATAACCTTGACTAATTCTTAATTTTTCACACTATTTATATCAATATCTTCATAATCTACTATAATCGGTATATTTTCTCCTTGTAATTCGGTGTTTTCTTCAAGGTTTACCTTTTTACTACGTATTCTTAAATCCCTAAGAAGAGTCCTAATTCCTTTAGGACTCTAAAGAAATTTAATCTTCCCGGTAACTCACTGTTTATCATGACTATTACTTTGTGGTTCTGTATTCATTTAAATTCTTTTAGTTTCATATTCTCTTTTAAGACTTGTGACTATTTTTCTTTCGTTTCTTTCCTTGTTTATGAGGTTCACTTTTGTTAAAATCTCCTACATTAGTTCAATCTTTTCTTCTTTAGATCTTCTACTACCTTCTCTATACTATTAATTTTAATAGTTTAGAACACCATTGTCACTTACGACCGTTTCTGACTCCCACACCCACTTACGCACAAACACACAGACACTCTTTCTTTTTCCCACCTTTTTTAGATCTCGTTTACCTTCTCATATATATCTCATTGGACCTTTATTGTAAGTTGTAATAAGTTAAACTACTCAATCGTTTGGATTCCTTACTCACTATCAATCAAACAGATCCTTTTATAAGAAAACCCTTTCAACCACCAATGAGAACAACAATCTTCTTTTTTATATTTTAAACACATATACACATACGTATTATTTTAAATTTATAAACAATATTCTTTTATTAGTACTAAAACCTATAAACCTCTTCCCGTTGATGGTATTCTTACTTTATTTATTTACAGTACATCTTTAAAAATTGGTCGTCTTATTTAATTTTAGTAAGTTTCTCGTGTCTACCTCTTTTTTTAAACTTCAAATACACTTTTTATTCATGGTTATATAACCATCAATATAAATAGATCATAAATATCAATAGATATTTTGACTCAATTTGTATGATCAATTTTCACCTCTGATATATTGTTACGTAAAAAATTTTTCTCATTTGTTATACAACACACTCTTTTCTTTTTATAATTCTACATAGTTCGTTTATACTTGGTTTTCTTTTTATTGTGTCATTAGAATATGGATGTTTATATTAAATTACGGTTCTACAATGTTATGACTATTTCCTTTGTGAACCTGCTCTTCTATATAAATAGTATTCGGTCCAGGTAAGTAAAGGTATAACGTATACTGTCGTAAGAGTAACGTCACCGTATAGACTCGTCCCCGTCGTATCGTTTACTGAACCGTTTGGGATCAATAAATCTCAAATCTGGTCTATACCAGAAATTGTGTTCAAATGGTTGAGGACTACACATTTTGACTTAAGATCTTCGTCTCTTTCGTTTACCCCATTTTTTATTATAAACTTCTCTCGGTCTTATAATATTTACTACCTTAATCATTAGTTCTTGTAATTTTCTCGATACTATAGAGATAGGATATACAAGTTCTTCGATCTTTTCTCCAACTTGTATAATATATAAAAGTTTTTTGGACTTGAACATGACTATTTTTGATATTATAGACTCTTCTTTTTAAGTGACCTACCCTAAGTACCAACTTATCTATGACGTTTTCTTTTCTAACTACTTTAACTTCTATATAGATATCCTTGATGGATTATACTTTCTTTTTATATTTTCTATTTCCGGTTTTTCGAGTTTGTATTATGATCAATCGGAACCTTGTTTATATATAATTATATACTAATCTCAACGACTTTCTGTCGTTTAACCCCTACTGTCTTATAAAATTCTTTATATCCTCGTCAAAAAGACTTAGACAACTTTTGGTATATAGGGGTCTAGGTTCTTTGAGTTATCGGAGTTCACATTCACTATATAAATTATCGTTTCTGAAAGGGTTCAGTGTAATATTAGTTTAACGTATTTTAGACATTATTTGTTGGAATTTTTCGTCGGTCTCCATGTAAAGTATGTTTTCTTGTTATTAATAGTGTCATCTAAAGAGTAACCTTCATCACGTCTGTTTTCATTTATCAGGATTTTCTTTTTGATAGTTGGATTTTAATAAACGGATAACTGTCATAGAAAGTTTTTGTTTCTAATTTATTTCTGAAAAGTTTGGATGTTTTAGACTTTCGTTATTTCTCGTGACCCTTACTATTGATACATCCATGTATATTGCTAAACACTCTTTTAGTAAATTGACAGAAATTTTCTATTAGAAGAGAAATTTTGTTTTAATGATTGATACATATTGTTCCAACTTTTGTACCAGTTTCGTTTACATATTAATGTTATCTAAGTTCCGACCTTCCCTTCTTTCTCTTGATGTAAAATTGAAGGAATATTATGTGTATTTAAATATATGGTGAAATTCAATCTGACACTATTCAATTTCTACACATGAAATTTGGGATTTTACTTATACTTCTGTTGTATGACTTCTTAATATTAATTACACGGTTGTTTTTTTATATCTTAGTATTTTTAATTAATTTTTCCTTCTTTTCTCTTCTTTTCATGTTTACCCTGTCTATCCTTTGTTCATCGTCTTATTATCTACCAGTCATTAGTGTAGTTTAGATTTACCAGATTTGACTTCAATTTTCCGTCCCTGACGTATTCAGTCTTTTGTTTATGTTGATATACGACGGATTTTCTTAAGTAAAATATTTCTTAATATAATTTTCGTTTTCCTACCTTTTTCTATACGATCGATACTTTAGATCTTTTTATTAACTAAAGTCAAGTCAAATCATTGAGTCAACACAGGTTGAGAAACTCTGGGGTACTTAGTGTCGTGTCGTTCGGAGGGACAGGTAGTGGTTGAGGACCTCAAGTGAGTTTGAGTACAGGTAGCTCAGCCACTACGGTAGGTCGGTAGAGTAGGAGACACAAGGGGAAAGGGAGGACGGGGGTTAGGGAGGGTCGTAGACTCAGAAAAGGTTGATTAAATACTTTCATATAAAAAGAGAATGTATACTTGTTTCTGAACCGATATTTTTAACTTAAGAAAATAAATCCAATGTCGAGAACAAGAAATACTTGACAACTGATCCCTAATCAAGTCTCTGGTATACCAGACGACTACACCAAAATCTCATCATTGTCTTTTACATTTAAACGACTACTCAGATTTTGGACCTTTAAAGTGTATTTTTAAACGTAAAGACCAAAAAGAGTTTTCCAATATTGTCAATCGTCGGGACCTTACGGTAAGAGTATACCCTTATGTCTCGATTTCAACTCACCGTTGAAGACGGAAATCAGATTTAGATGTTAGAGGTTGAGTGGTATCACGGATAACCGTGCTGAAGTGAGAGAACGTAATGAACGGACTGTAGACTACCGTTGACCCTGACACTCGAGACTACAACGAACTAACCAAAAATCTTAAGACATAGGCACTTCTTTTAACACTTTGTTAAGATCGAAAATAACAGACCAAACAACACTAGAGAATAAAAATTACGAAACTGACCTACCTTAGTTCCTCTAAATAAATTTTTAACTTTGACATCCTATGTACTTTTTATTTTATTTTGATGTCCTTATGACACAGAGTGACGAAAGAGGTAAATGCATAGACCCTGTATTAAACAAGACGTATGATTTCATAATCAAATCCTTCAAACCGAAGATAATATTAAATAATGAAAGTAAAGAAATAACACAATGGTCAATTCGTATACGACTTCTAAAAAGAGACTAAAATCAGCGGAAAAGAGAGTAACAAAGGCAAAGGAATAAAAAAAGAGGACACAAGTTTCTGTTTGTGAGTTCAAAAATAAGTAATAATTTTCGAGACCTTATGACTATATCGAGAAATAATAAAGATTGTTATTGAAATTAGAAACTAATGTAAAATCACAATCTTATATAATTATTATTATAAACAACTCGTGAATTGATGTACGGTTTGTGGTAAATTTGTAAACTTACAGAATAGAGTTACCTAAAAAAGATTTTAGGATACTTCTAACTGATAATAATAGAGAAAATTTCCACTTTTTTATTCTGAAAGTCTCTGATTGAAAAAACTCTAGTTTTCATACCTTTTATCACTTTGGTTCTGTTCATTGACCCGTAAAAAATTAGGTTTCGGGTACGAGAATAAGTACTCGAAGTGTCATTCGAAAGAAAAAGAGGTCAAACAAATCGAACGAGGAGTAGGTTAATTAAGTAAAGAAAATGGAAATTAATACAAAGAAAATTTTTTAGGGGAGGGAGAATATGGAGGGAAGATGAGGGGTAGGGTGGGTAATTAACACTACTATTTTATATTCATTGTATTTTAAATGGTTGAATTAAAAATCCGTCTGTCAAATTATCATAATACAAGTGTAAAAACACATTAGTTCGTTAGAGGTTTGGAGAAAGTAGAACACTTTAACTTTGAGACATGGGTAATTTGAGGGGTGGGGATGTGGGGTCGGGGACAGTTGGTGGTAGAATGAAACAGAGTAGTTAAGTAAGAAATAGAGTCAAACAATAAAATTGTTCTTAAATTGTTAAACGAACACATCCTTGGAACAAAAGGATTTTAACAATCTTGGATTTATAACATAAAGGTTCGAAAAAGTTTTAATCTTTACAAAAGTTTTATACAAGAAAAGGTCGTGATATCAAAGACACAAAATATCTCATCTTAGTGAAGTTTGCTATGAATAAACAAAACTTTTCTACAAAAGAACATGAACTTTTCTTGTCATAATTAGACAACCATAATTAAAATAGACTCGGGTTAATCTTAGTAGGAAAGTTAGAGTACAGTGTCCTCCACTGTTAGAGTTAGTTGAAAGACCAAGACACAACAGAAATCATTCCTAGGTAACCGGATTCATTGTTGGGGTAACAGAATATTAGACTAATAAAATAGTATTCTCTTCTCAGAATGAGACATGTCGGACTTCACTAGACATAAAAAACGGGACGTTTTTTTTTAGGTTTACCCCTTTATTTATAGGGTTGTAGACCTAGATTTTCCAGTGGTGTAAGTGTAACCGGAGCCGTTACAAAGTAAGGACTCCTGCTGGCTCGACTCTCTACGTAATTTGTGCTTTCTCCCCGGTCTCCCACCTTGGTACACAAACTTAAGGTATGATTCCTCGAAAGTACCTTGTCTTCCCCCTGGACACGGAGAGACTCAGACACATCTACCTTTAAGAGGTGGAATTGTGTACACTGAAATGGTAAGACGGAGGTCCGATTCGGATCAACTAAGAGGTTGAAAACGGACTGTGTAAAAACTGGTTGTAAAGATCAAAGGTGACAACAACTTTGACGTAACGAAAAGGACAAAAGTACTCGTAATTTACCTTTCTAACGTCCTTACTTAGTTCTTGACGACCAATGGTTGTTATACCGGTCTTATAGGAGAAAGTATATATTTCTCCTTCGACCTTTACCGAAAACGGGAGGACACGGTCAAACTGGATTTTAGGTTACATGTGGTTGTCAGGAAATATTTGGTGCGTGTACCCGTTTCACGAAAAACTGATATTTAGGTCGACCAGTGACTTCTCGGTTAAAGACAAATGATAATGATAGAAAAGGTAAAAGAAAAAGGTCTTCATAAAACCGTCCCTTCCCACATATATATACACACACACACACATATATATATACATTCATATATATACACACACACATATATATATATATCGTGTTAATGGACATAATATAACTTTATAATAAACGGAGAGAAAAAAAGAATTTTTATAAGTAAAAAGTCGTGGAAATGTTGGTTGACAGTAGACTACACTAGTGAAATTTAATAGTCTATTGAAAAGTCAGTTCCTACTTACTAAAAGTTGTAAGGTTTAAGATGAAGTACCGGTATTATGTACGGTCAACTTAATTGTCAGAAACACCTTCTTTGTTATCGATTTAATATTTTAGATAATTGTAGGTAAGATGGTACCAGATCAAGAAGTAATGCACTAAATCCCTCCCTTCTTGTTCAGTCTTATCTTTTTCTGTCTCACACTTTAAATTCGTTTTTAACACTCGATTTCGAACTTTAATTTTAAAGTTGATCGCGAGCCAAATTCTTTTGTTTGGTCCTGTTTTACTTGACTCTTCCCCTGAAACACACACGTACGCACGTACACACACACAAATGATACCGAGTTCTTTTAAGATACTTAATCGAGTAACCGGTACTGACGTCATAAAGAATACCTTTCTTTCCCACTGAACACTCATACTAGAGTAGGTAAGAGTTCCTCGTCCTCCGACAAATACACTTCTCCAATAATGGTTATTATTAAGACTTCTCTCCTTCACAACAGGTTACAAATCTCAGTCGTCGAATCTAAGATAAAGACCTACATAGGTAAAAAAAAAGTCTCCAAAATCTATCCAGTATCAAAGAATCCTGATGACAAATATAGACAAACGAACCCCATGATTCTCAAAGGTGAAATAATAACATACCGTTTAAAAACACTCAAAATTATTGACAACCCTCGGTCGCACTCCTTGAGGCAGGTACCGTTTCCAGTACTCCTTTCTTCGAACCGTATGAGTTTCCGCCCTAGTTCGGAGTCCTTTGGGGGACAAGGGCTCGTAGATGGGGGTTTTGGTCTCATGAAATGTCCCTCGAGAGGGGGTATTGGTAAAGAGAGTCTCCTCCTCAATTGAACATCGAGGTCAATTATTTTTAAGGACCCGCACTGTTCTCCCAAAGTTGAATGCTTGAGACTTACAAGAGACCGGACGGACTAGTCCGAGCAGGTCGGCGTACACTAACAAATGTCGGAGGGTTGACACTCTCCGTGCCCTACAAAATTTTGAAAGATTTATGTCTGAGAAAACTCTTCAATCTTCTAGTAATCATATCATAATCACCCAACTAATCCTTAATATAACCATTTCCCAAAAAAGTAAACAGCACGGTTATTAATGACGATTAAGGGACGGGACCCACACTGTTCCTACAGAGTCCAGTTTGGAGAGACGACTGTCTGATCGAGCACACTGTTGGAGAGTTGGTATTTGTCGTGTCTCCCAGACCTCATAATCGTATCCCGAAAAAAGTAACTACTCAGTTACTAACGGTAGTCCGGAGGTATAGGAATCCATGGACCCTTATATAATTAGTTACATAAACCTTATATCTTTTCCTTTATATCATCAAAAAACAACAATCGTTATGATCTGAAAAACTCAATTACTTAAAAGAGAAAA